>CM042835.1:20862124-21228596 GCA_023653725.1 Bungarus multicinctus | reverse complement strand
AATCTGCAGTACACCGTCCATGGTTTAAGAAGGTTGTGGGAATCAAGGTAAGCCTTAGTATGGGATGCAGGCCAACATGGTTTATTTGCTTGCTCACTGCAATTAATAGCAATGGCAATGGCACTTAAACTTATATACCTCTTGAAGTGCTTTACAGCCCCCTCTAAGTTCTTTACGGAGTCAGCATATTGCCCTCAACAATCTGGCTCCTCATTTTACCGACCTCAGAAGGATGGAAGGCTGAGTCAACTTTGAGCCAGTGAGAATCAAACTCCTGGCAGTGGGCGGATTCAGCCTGAAATATTGCATTCTAATCACTGCGCCACCATGGTTCATAATGCCTATTTGTTAAATGGTCATGAAGTAATGACTATTAGGAGTTGCAGGGTTTATAGTTGAGCATGTTGTGTGAATGCTGCTAGGAAATAACATCTCCAAAATATGAAGTTGGAGGGCAACAGCAAAGATTATCTCGTCCTCTGTAACATTTCTGAAAAATGCCCATCTAACTTCTGCTGCTTAAAGTTCCAGTTGAAGATAAGTCTCGGCTCTTTCCATGATGTTCAAACATCTGAAATCAAAACCTCCCTACTTTGTAATATGAATCCATCATTGTGGAATCCGACTTAGCTTTTCTTCTTCAAGGAGATACTCCTTAGCGCCCTATCCTTCTTGCTAAACTACAACTCCCAGCAATCCCATTTAGTAATAATTGTCAGAGTATATTCATGAACTGGAATAGAGCTTAGTAAAAAGGTCAGCCAGTGAGAGCTGAGTTGAGGGCTAAAACCTAAAGAGAGAATTTGGGCGTGATTTATCTCTGTTCTGTGCTCAGCTTTAAAGTGAAAGAGAAACTAACTTGCTTGCCTAGTGAAACTGGTGTCTGTTTCTGAGCTCCTGAGTTGCTGTTCTGCTCTGAACCTGTAACATGTCTGCTTCTGTTTGAGTTTGCTCCATGTTGGAGAAATCTACAGCTGGTATTGTAAAATTTACTTCATGTATTTATAAAGAAATTAAATGAAGCCTCAGGCACCTGTGTTTACTTTTCTGGCGCTGAATTTACGCTGCAAAACTCTGAACAATAATTAATTGCAAAGGATGCTGGAAGTTGTAGTTTAGCAACATATGGAAGAGCCCCGGGTTCCCTGTTTTTCTTCACTCATTTGGAAAAGAGACAGTATCACATTCCAACTTGTCTGCTCTGAAATTGGTGGCACTTTCTTCTATTGCAAGAAGATGGACCACTTACTTCCACAGAAATGTTGCCCTTGCTAAGGGCTTCAGCCATGTGCATGTAAACATTCTTTTTCATCCCATAAGAAAGCTCTAGGTTACATCCGGCATTCACAGCCACTGCAGGGAGAAAGAAGGATGGCACAGTTAGTCCAAAAAATTCAGTGAAACATTGGCTTCAATTCATGTTTATCTGCAAGCCACAGTTTGGCTATCTGTTTGAGGAGACAGAAAGTCTGGCAATAGTGTGCCACCCTTAGCAAGTAAATAGCAATAGCAGGTAGACTGGTATACTGCTTCACAGTGCTTTACAATCTTCTCTAAGGGGTTTACAAAGTCAGCATATTGCCCCCAACAATCTGGGTCCTCATTTTAACAACCCTGGAAGGTTGGAAGGCTGAGTCAACCTTGAGCCAGTGAGAATTTGCCTGCAGTACTGCATTCTAACCATTGTGCCACCATCTCATGATAGAGGACAAGATAATTTTTGCTGTTGCCCTCCAATTCCAGGTTTTGGAGTTGTTATTCCCTAGCAGTTTTAATTACCGATGTTCATATTATAGTCCTTTGGATCTCCATTTCTCACTGCTAACATTAACCTGATAGTGCCTAAGATAATATTTATAATTTCATCCGTGATGATAGCATATGTGCTAATTGGGAGGCTCAGGAGTTAAATATGCTAGGTTTGTCAGCTGGAAAGCTAACAATATGGGTTTGAGACCCGAGCGCTGTGTGATGGGGTGACCCCGTTACTTGCCTCAGTCCTGCCAACCTAGCAGTTTGAAAGCATGCAAATGCAAGTAGATAAATAGGTACCACTTCGGTGGGAAGGTAACACTATTGCCTTGGAGTATAGTCATTCTGGCCACATGACCACGGATGCGTCTTTGGACAACACTGGCTCCCTCAGCTAAAAAATGCAGATGAGCACCTTCACCAGAATTGGGCACCACTGGATAGAAGAAACCTTTACCTTTACATTTATACTGTATGTGCTAATTACAGAAAAGGAGTTTTTGGTAGAGAAAACAATAGTTGGATGATGAAAGTAAGGACAGATGGAAACAAATCTGGGTTCCAGGCTAGAAAATTAGACCAGAGCATGGACTCTCAGAACTCAATCTGCAATTGAAGTTAGGTTGCAAGGGGCTTCCAGCATAGAGATGAGAAGAGAGGTGCTTTGCAGCACTCACCAATTGCAGTCTCCAGGAAACTGTGGGTGTAGTGGTGCCCACTCATGATCAGCTCCACAGCACCTTCATCGCTCACTACATAACCCTGGAAGCCCCATTCATCACGCAGGATGTCTGTCAGCAGCTTCTTGTTTGCACAGGCTGGGACTCCATTAATTCTGCCAGACAAACCAAGGATGGTTAGCAGAATTACAAGCACGACCTCTTTGGGGTCATCGCTTCCAGTCTTCCTGATCTGACAAGAGCCAGTTTGGTCTGGTGATTCAGGCACCAGGAAAAAAGCAGGAGGTGGTGAGTTCTAGTCCCGCCTTAGCCATGAATGCCAGCTGGGTGACTTTGAACCCCTCTCCCTCAGCCCAACTCACCTTACGGCTTGTTGTTATGGGTAAAATAGGAGGAGGAAGATTTATTGGATATATGTCTGCTGCCTCAAGTTATTTGTAAAAGTAATACAGGCAGGATATAAGTAAAATAATAAAATAAAACAAAACAAAATAAAAAATGCAATACAATAAACAATAATAAAATTATAAAATAAAATAAAAATACCTGTTATAGCTACACATGAAGCTAAATGTCCCAGCCCGTACGCAGCCTTCAAACTGAGGCAGGAAAGTCATGCGCCAATCACGTTCCTCCACCTGTCACAAAACACACCACCATGTTCTCAGTATGTTGCCAGCTCATTCAACACGGCTTGTGAAACTCCTCCCAAATCAATTCTGTCTTCTGTCCTCACCTTAGCCTCTTAGGTTGCATATGACCACTGCCAGAAAGCTCATGAAATTGATGGACCTTTCCCAGGGGTACTTACAATCTGGTTCTCTCTCAGTCAACTGCTCAGCAACCAGCTCATATTTACGGTTTTGTTTGCAGCCTCCTGGGTTCACATGACCATATTTTACTATGGTTTTTGCCAAAACCAGCATTTCCTTCTGGTTTTCAGGAAAACCAGCCTATAGTGAATAATTGGTTCACTTTACAATTACAGCGTTCACTTTACAACTGTGGTCTTTGCTTAACAACTACCACAAAAAAGGTCATAGAATTGGGTCAGTCAGATGGATAACCTACATTTCAACCATCATGACTTACAACTGTAATGAGAAGGCTCCATTACAGTCTTAAGTTTAGGACTGTTTTGTCAGAGAATATTCATGAACTGGAATAGAGCTTGGTAACAAGGTCCGCCAATGAATAGGCATAGCAACTAAATCAGCCAATGAGGACAGTTTGGAAACTGAAACTAGAGATAGCCTAGGCTGGAAACTGAAACTCGAAGTAGCCTAGGCGTGGCTCTATATTAAGCTCTGTAACTCTGCAGCTATGTTAAGCTCTGAGTCTGCCTACTGAAGATGAAACTAACTTGCTTGCCTGCTGAACTAAAGTGAAACTGATGTCTGTTTCTGAGCTCCTGAGTTGCTACTGAAGTTACTTGCAAAGCATGTTTCTGTCTGAGTTTGCTCCATGTTGGAGAAATCTACAACTGGTTTATAAAATCTATTTATTATGTTTATAAAGATGTTAAATGAAGCACCAGCCATCTGTGTTTATTTTTCTGGTGCTGAATTAACGCTGCAAAACTCTGAATACATTTGTAAATAGCTTAAATTCATAACCATCCTGTAAGGTCTCCTTGTTCACTCATTGTAACCCAAGCCAACCCTTTAAATGTCTATGGAGATTCTCAGTCATCCGGGTCATGGTTGTCCCAAAGGTGCTTTTTCAAGGCTCAACTGGACTTTCTTTTGTCTTTGAAGATGTTTCGGTTCTCATCCAAGAAGCTGAAGAAGTTTCTTAAATGAGAAACGAAATGTCTTAAAAAAAACCCAGAAAGTCCAGTTGCCTCTTTAAAAAGCATCTTTGGGCCAGAACTTAAACATATGGTTGAGGGTTCATTTCATATTCTAATTACGGGACCGCCTGCTGCCACCATCGGTCTCCCGCCGGCCAGTGCGCTCCCACAGGGTGGGCCTCCTTGGGGTGCCATTGGTTGGACGACGCCGGCTGGCAGCCCCGAGGGTGCGGGCCTTCTCTGTGGGGGCACCCTCCCTCTGGAACGAATTACCTTCGGAGATGCGAGCCATTACTGACCTGCAAACCTTCCGGCGCGCACTAAAAACCCATCTCTTCCAACAGGCCGGTCTGGCCTAGTACCAATTATTAGGGTTTTTAAATTTTTAAAAACTTTTCTGGTAATTTTAACTTTTCTATGTTGTTTTTACTATTTTTCTCAGCCATTAATTTAATTCTTTAAACCTTTTTTAAATTCTATTTATTGTGGGGTTTTTTATCTTGGCTGTACACCGCCCCGAGTCCCATTGCGGGAGAGAGGGCGGCATAAAAATTTAATAAAATAAATAAATAATAATTAATGCTAATAAGAGATGGTGGTTGATCAGATTCCCACAACACCCATACATAGTGCAAAGTAAAGCAATAAGCAGACATAGACATTAGCCAGCCCCACCCTGGCTGAGAAATAAATAGTAGGCGTTTGGCAGTGGCTGGTTGTCACAGACAACTGTTCAAACGAATTGTTTCTAGTATATAGAAACAATTCGGATTTCTAGGATAGAACCAGGTCTGTTGGGACTAATTGCGTTTGGTTTTTGTTTATCCATGTGAATAAAACTGTTCCTACCTTGTTTGAAAAGGGGGGTTGTTTATACTTGTGAGTAAGCAGATTATCATGACTTGCTAAGACTGGGTCAGAACACCCAGGGTGTGACTGTGGTATACAGGAACAAACAATAACTTATATATATTTTGAGAATTGACCCTCCGGAAATTTCAAGGCAGTTGGGATGATGTCATGACAGCCACACGCGAAACAGTTAGATGGTTAACTTTCTTAGATATTGAACTATAACATCTACCCGACTGCGACTCTACGGTGATGTATGATGGCAATTTTAGTATGGTTTTAGCCCAATTTAATATTTTACCACCTCTGTTGTATTTGTGCTTGTATGTATAGTGTGTTTCCTTAGTGTTGTTATATCTCTGATTGCATGACTCTTGGAGATGCCATATCCTAAATTAAATAAATAAAAGTCCATTACGCTGTTCTTGCTTTGAGAATTGCAAGAAACTAGGCGGTTGGAATGAAAATAAATGAGCTAGAGAAACTGGCAGGAAGGAGGGGCCCAACTCCAAAATCTACCTGGACAGAAGCTCCATCTTTGATCCTGTTTCACTCACCTTGGCGTCAAAGAAAAACCGGGATACAGGGATATTCTCAGGACCCCCATGGACATCGAAATGCTTGCAGCCAGCATTAGCTTTGATGTAACGGGGATGGTCACCCTGAAGTCCCTTCACAAATGCAATTCCCAGTTGGGTGGTCAAGAATGGGTCCTCCCCATAAGTCTCCTAAGAGTGGGAAAAGAAGCAAGCTGGTCAGCTCACTCCTATTCTTCCCCCACCCCGTTTTTATTTCAGTTAATGACAAGCGTAAAATGAGAGCAATCTGGCAGAGAAATGAAAAGAATTACAAAGAAGCGCCAAAGCAATGATATTCTTAAATAATAGGTGTATAATATAGCAAGATATTACTACTGGAACTCTAAACCCACAATCTAAAGTGAAATGTAGAGTATTATCAGTCTTAAACCTGTAAAATTAAGCAAATACCCATGATCAAAATCCCTTGATCTTTGAGTCATTCATTTCTACTTCTGGTTATCCCATTTTTGAGAGTAAGATCCTAGCCTAGCAGTTCCCTGGGTCTGCCTTAAATTTCTACAGGTCAAACTATCTCTTTTTTAAAAAATAGTTTTTATTTTATTTTATAAATAAAATAAAAAGGTCAAACTATCTCAAGATTTGCTTGAACCTAATTTTAGAAGCTCCTTTTTCAGCTCAGGTAACTCTTATGGCCAAGACTAGGAATATTTATAGCCTTTAGTGTAATCCCTGTTGAGATAATCTTTATTGTCATGTTTTTACTATGAGCACACTGGTAAACATTAAAAATGAAATTCCATATAGATTCTACATACATACATACTTACATACATACATATAGCATGTGCATAAGTGTGTGTTATGTTACACGCATACACATATTCAGCCATACATATATATACACACACATATATATTAATCACTGTTCATTCTGAACACTTAGCACAAAAAGGAAAAATGAGATTTCGCAAGGTTGATGCCACATGGAACAAATCTCTGACTGAATCTAGATGTTCTGCTTCAGATACCACATAACCTCTCCCAGAAGGTAACAAGGAAATTCTTGATCTTGAGCTTCAAGAATCAGCAATTGTTCTTCACAACTTTGGAGACACTCAACAATAGTTGCATTTCAGAGGACTATTCTTCTGACAATTAAAGTCTCTGACATGTTTTCCCTGATCTTCCAGGTCTCACCTTCCCTATTCATGTTCCTAAATCTTTGATACCTGGTTCCTGCCCAGAGTGGATGCCGCATGATGTTCAAGACTGGGCTGAAGCAGCTTAAGCCAGTATGGTCTCTGTAGTAGCTTATGGAGTCAAAATAGTTGTGCTTGGCGCGAACCTCAGTGGCCGTAGCGTTGGCCACTTCGAAGATGAGTTGAGGACTGTTTGAAGACATAAGGAGAGTTGAAGGGAAAAGGATTCTTATTTGCCATGAAATGAGGTCATACCAAACATGCATGCCATGCCAGGCTGTCATTCTTTACAGATGGGAGTCTCAGTTCTCTGCAGGGCCAAGAGTTTCCAGAGATCTCTAATTGAGGCCCCCAACTACATATTTTGTCTCAATGACATCATATGCAAATAGTGTACAGCACATCATTTACACGATTTGCATTGTGATGTCATGGCATAGGTGACATCATTTGCCCTTCCCTGTGGATACCCAAGTCGTCTTCTTCTTAATAAATTTATTTAATATTTTTTAGGGAGATAAAAACAAATATTAGACAAGAAATAGAGAAATTAAGAATAAATAAGTAAGAAAGAAAATAGAAACAATACCAATAGAAAAAGAAAAGATTGTAAAGAAGCAGCTTATTATTTTTGGACAACAGTTATAAATGCAAAAAAGCAACAACCAATTTAAGACAATATTCAATCTGAAGAAGAGAGGATTTATTTGAGACATGTTAGCCATAGTCAGGAACATAAATGGAAGCTACACAAAAGATGGGATTATAACTATTTTCCTTGCCACGGAAACTAGACTCAGAAATAAGGTGACACTACCTAGATTTTCTTCCAAACCAAGGAAGGCTTCCTAAAGGTTGTTCCTAGGTTGTTCATAGGTAGACAGTGGAGCAGTCTACCTCTGGTGGTTTGGGTTATCCATCTCTGGAGACTTTGAAGAAGAAAAAGCTGTACATCTGACTCTGTAGATGGTATAAATTGTCTTTTGAGTAGACAATCCTTGTGGCCCTTCCAACTCTACAATTCCAAAAACAGCACCAGTTTTTGCAACTCTGGACTCTTAAGATGTCTATGTCTGAGGGTATGCTGAAAAATTAGCAATAATGGGTCACGAAGATTCTAAGTGGGTGAATTCAGAGACAGAATTGGGGCAACACTCACATAACAACTGCTTTTCTGACAAATAGAAATTGTGTCCTCAATTGTGGTCCTAAGTCTAGGACTACCTGTACATTGACTTAATAGGTAATCTCCTACCTGAAAGAGGCAGCCAAGCCGAGTGCTTGAGGAAAAGATGTCGCCCAGCCTAGAGCCTCTGCATCCCCACGAAGACATTCGGTGTTCCAGTTGTAGGGCCCAATGCCCAAACGAACAATAGGTGGGGCTGGTCCATTTCCCAGAGCTCCACCTCTCGCCATCTGTGAGTTGAAAGCCCATATGGTGAAAGGATAACTATCATCAGGCACTCCTCTGATAGGGTTTGATAGATGAAGACAAGCAGACTGGTCTTCCAAAGCCCCATTGACCATCATCCCCACCAAACCACTCAAGATGCTTCTCGTACCTGCAGGATCATCTCCTCGGGGGTCAGCCTGTTAACCAGATCATCCACTCGTTCCTCCCAAGACAACATGGGATTCCTGAAGGGGAAGTCCCACCCCCAGCAGAGCCCAGCCAACAGCAATGGAGCAGCAAGGCGACAAAAAGTCATCATTTTTGTCTGCAATGGAGAAAATAGCAATACCACTTCGACTTATATACCACTTCATATTGCTTTACAGCCCTTTCTAAGCGGTTTACACAGCACATTTATCCCAATAATCTGGGTCCTCATTTTACTGGCCTCGGAAGGATGGAAGGCTGAGTCAATCTTGAGGCTCGAACTCCTGGCAGTGAGCAGTGAGCTGAATTAACCTGCATATAAGGCATCCAGAAAGTATCCATGATATCAATAACGCCGAGACATTTTCTCTCCAATTGATTTATTTAGAAATAAATAAATCTCTTCTGTTCAACATCTATGTGAAGCCGCTGGGAGAGATCATCCGTGGTTTTGGGGTGAGATGCCATCTGTATGCTGATGACACTCAGCTATACATCTCCACCCCAAACCACCCCAACGATGCTGTGGAGGTTATGGCCCGTTGCCTGGAGGCTGTGCGGAACTGGATGGGCGAGAACAGGCTTCGACTCAACCCTTCCAAGACCGAGTGGCTGTGGTTTCCGGCGGCCCGATATAGTCAGCTGACTCCATCGCTGGCTGTTGGGGATGAGATCTTGACCCCCACAGAAGGGGCACGCAATCTTGGTGTCCTCCTGGATGTACGGCTGTCTTTGGAAGATCATATTACAGCCGTCTCCAGGGGGGCTTTTTATCAGGTTCGCCTGATACGCCAGATGCGGCCCTTTCTTGATCGGGACGCCTTACGCACAGTCACTCATGCCCTGGTCACCTCCCGTCTGGACTACTGTAATGCCCTCTACATGGGGCTCCCTGCGGGGAGCACTCGGAGGCTTCAACTGGTACAGAATGCAGCCGCGCGGGTGGTTATGGGGGCGTCGAGATACTCCCACGTGACGCCCCTCCTGCGCGAGCTGCATTGGTTGCCAGTGGCCTTCCGGGTTCGCTTTAAAGTACTGGTTTTGGTCTTTAAAGCGCTCCATGGCATCGGACCAGGATACTTACAAGACCGCATTCTGCCAGTAGTCTCCCACCGACCGGTGCGCTCCCACAGAGAGGGTCTCCTCCGGGTCCCGACGCCTTCTATGTGTCGTCTGGTGACCCCGAGGAATAGGGCCTTCTCTGTGGGGGCACCCGCCCTTTGGAATGGGATGCCCCCTGGATTACGAACGACTAGTGACCTGAGGGCCTTCAGACGTGACCTGAAGACCTGGCTCTTCGAGCAGGCCGGCCTGAGCTGACTCAAATGGGATTTTAAATGGGGTTTTTGGATTGGTTGGGATGGGTGTACAAAGTTTTAATTTATTTTAATTGGGGTTTTTAGATTTTTATAGGGACAGCCTAGGGTTTAATTCTTTTTTAACTATTTATATTTGTATACATGTATTTTAGTTGGCTGTTCACCGCCCTGAGTCCTTCGGGAGAAGGGCGGTATATAAAACCTAGAATAAATAAATAAATAAATAAATAAAATAGATCTGGCATGTCAAAGGCAATTTCCCAAAGTGAAGTTATTTTCCCACCTATTACACTTTCTCTCCTCCCTTCTCTCCTCCCACTTCTACACTTTATAAATCACGAGAACCAATTAACTGCCAACTGGAATTTCTTAATACGACATACAGAATAACCTTGAACTTTTCAATTCCTCCAACTTTCTTTAAAAAAAATGTGGCAGCTAAATTTCAAAGCTGACACTGCAATTCTGCATTCTAGCCACTGCATGATGAGTTTGTGGTGTAGGGGAACATGCCTTTGAGTTTTCATCTAGATAAGGATGTTCTTTTGTGTGTGTATGCATATCTTGGAAGTGGCTTAATGTTCCTTCTTCCGAGATGTTCTTCCTATTTCCCATTCCAGCCCCTACCCTGGTAATCCTATTCAAGAAGTAACAAGTTTCTACAGAAAACTTCACAAAAGTCTACAATTTTTCCAAAGAACCTTCATCTTAAAATAAGTCTTTAATGGTTTATTAAGAAAAGCCCAAGGGAGATTCAAGAGCAGCTGCATTAATTCTGGGTAGAGCGAATGAATTCATCCACCATATCCTTGTTCATACAATTCAAACCAGTTTTTGTTTCTCCACAACTCACTGAATTAACTACAAATGACTGGCTCTGCACATTAAACCATGAACTGACTTACAAACCAAGTCACTGGTTCGCAATCATGCTAAGCCAAAATTAAACCACATGATAACTCAATCCACAGTGTGATGTCAGCTCATTATACTACGGTAACCATGACTAAATGACATAGTAAACCATAATAGTGTGCAGTACTAAAAATGTTCAGTAAACCATAAGAGGCTTTGATATGACCCCGATATGTGAATCCAGCCATTGTGGTCTATTCAACAAACAGTGCAATTTATGAACCCAGTCAAGAGTCACAAAGAGACTGCAGACAATATTTGATATTCTGGTAGGGAGAGCTGGGTTCAAATCCAAGCTTGGATGTGGTGTCAATGGCAACCAATCCCACTGGGAAAGGGAGACGTAAGGCTGGAGGAACCATATATTCCACCCTAGCTCTTTAGAAAAAAAAAGAAGGAAGCATCACAACAATGTGGATTCATAGCAACTTGGTATCAGCGTTCATTTACTGAGGAGCCTCTATGCCAGTCCTATCAGAGCATCTTAGCCATCAAAAGAAAAGAGGGACTAGACTTCCCAATTATGAAAAATGTGTGAACCCAAACAGATAAAAACAAATTATATTTGTCTATTAGATAAATAAATAAATACAGACGTACATACATAAAACAGACAGAAGGGCAGACAGAAAGAAAGAAAATTCATAACAATTATGTAAAAGCATGGTGTAATTTTCCTGGTGG
The DNA here is from genome assembly GCA_023653725.1 of Bungarus multicinctus. NCBI lineage: Eukaryota > Metazoa > Chordata > Lepidosauria > Squamata > Elapidae > Bungarus > Bungarus multicinctus. Next base: position 21,217,261 of record CM042835.1, on the reverse strand, counting down.
GCTTCTCATGAGGGGTCCGAATGCGGAAAGATACACAAGGCAGCTTTCTCGGATGAGAGCCCAGAGCTGACTCCGGGACCCCCTTTTATTAGCAAAAGGTGGGAGGATACAGAAGGCAACAAAGGAATTCAAGCAAGCATACAGATATGATAACTTTCTATACGTGGGCGGTTCTCACTGGCTGAGCAACTGTTGCTGGGGTGAATCTCTTTTTATCTTTCCTCTTTGTTCTGTGTATGTGTTACAGTCGCGGAGCGGCCTGCACATACACAAGATAGTACAGAAAGTTCCAACAGCATGGTTTCAACATGAATCCATAATGTGATTTGTTTTGCGTGTTGTATGTTGTATGAACATCCAGCCAACTATGGTTTACCCAATAAATCCTATAAATCAACATGGTTTTGTGCAATGTAGGAACCAAGCCTATGATAACCGTGTTCCCTCTGGGCTTAAAGGAAACTGACAATGGCCTGATTCAATCCTTGGAGGGCTGCTAATGTGGTTGCTTCCCTGCTTTGGCAGCACCTTCTGTACAGAGATAAGATGATGTTGAGAACACAGTGAAGATAACGAACCAAGAACAGGTAAAGCGTTTGTAAGAACTTCTTCTGAAGATACCTTATTGAAAAGGTGTTAACCTGAACCCTGGAGCAAAGAACATGGGAGTTCTGGGACTTGCACTGATTTTTAAAGAATTAGAAAAGTTCTCAGGACCAACGCCTAAACAAGTCAGTAAAATCTTCTTGGAAAAGGAGGTTTATGTGCACCCAATGTGAATATAATATGGCTAAACAAGATAAGTATCTTCTTCTTTTAAATAAATTTTTTATTAATATATAAATAAAAAGAAGAGCAATGTATTCAAGATCTATATATACAGTGTGTTGCCTGGTTACATTTCTTGGAGTAATATTCTTCATAATCATAATAATATCTTCTCTAATGGTAATTTCATGATAACAGTGCTTTTCCCTCATAAAATTGATACTGTACATATTAAAATATGTACATATTAGTAAAACTAATCAAAATTAATCACAATTAATAAGTTACAATAAACAACCCTGATCGTGAGATTCTTTCTCTTGTAATATTCAAATTTCTAACCTGTTTCTCTTATTTAACCAATGATAGAACAGATCCCATATCTCAAAATATTCAGTGTCTTCCTTTTCTTTAATTTCAAATATTGGTTTATTCATTTTTGCACATTCTAAAATTTTTGTTATTATTTTTTCTTCTGTGGGGATCTTCCTGCCCTTCCAATGTTGTGCGAACACAATTCTGGCCACTTTTAACATATATACTATTAAAAATGCATATTTAAATGCATATAAGATAAGCGTCTTCTTGAGAATTCTAGAAAATCAAAGGCCTACAAGAGAATTTTATGAAGGTGTCTATGAAATCACAACATGTGCCTTCTTGGCCAGACAATGAAGCCATGACTTGCTATTATTATTTATTGAGATAGAGAACTGAGAGTCTCTGGTCTAGTAGTAGTTAGAAAGTCTGGAAAGCAGGAGACTGTGAGTTCAAGTCCTGCCTTAGCCATGAAAGCCAACTGGGCTTACCACTCTTTCTCTTCTCTCAGCCAAGCCCACTTCCCATGGTTGTTGTTGTGGGGGAAATAAGAGGAAGTATTTGTGCATTTGACACCTTGGAATTATTTGCAAAAACAATAAAAGCAGGATATAAATAAATACAGAAAAAAGAAGAAATAAAGAAAAACCTATTGCTTTTACTTACTATTGCTATCTACTATCTATGGTTTACTATCCAAAAGGTGCTTTTTCAAAAGGCAACTGGACTTTCTTGGTTTTTTGCCTTGAAAACATTTAGCTTCTCGTCCAAGAAACTAGTCAGAACTGAAGAAGCTTCTTGGTTGAGAAACGAAACGTTTTAAAGGAAAAAAACCCAAGAAAGTCCAGCTGCCTTTTGAAAAAGCACCTTTGGGACAACCATGACCTGGATGATTGAGAATCTCCATAGATATTTTTACTATCTTCTCTGACATAGTATTTTATTTCCCGGGGTGGACTTCAGTCTAAGTACTACTCATCTGCTCTGAATCTGCTCACAATTTTTGAGATCAGCGTTGTCTCCAAAACTTATTTATTTATTTTATTAGTTTTCTATACCGCCCCGAGTCCCGGTAGGTGTACAGCCAAAGTTAAAAAATGATATAAATACAATATTTAAAAAACAATTAAAAAGATTAAATATAATGGCTCCAAATAAAATTCAGTCAAGAGTATAAAAGATTAAAACCCATTAAACCAATTAGCCCTATAAAACCCTAGGCCAGACTGGCTTGATGAAATAAGTATGTTTTCAACGTGCGCCGGAAGGCCAAAAGGTCAGGGATGGTCCTCATCTCCGGGGGCAGCTCATTCCAGAGGGAGGGTGCCCCCAAGAAGGCCCGTACCCTCGGGGTCGCCAGCTGTCCAGCCGGCGGCACCCCAAGGAGGCCCACCCTATGGGAACGTACTGGGCGATGGGAGATCGATGACGGCAGTAGGCGGTCCCGTAAGTACCCAGGTCCCAAGCCATGGAGCACTTTAAAGGTCGTCACCAATACCTTCAATCGCACCAGGAAGGCTACCGGGAGCCAATGCAGGTCACGCAAGAATGGCATAACATGGGAGCTCCGAGGAGCCCCCAAACCACCTGCGCGGCTGAACTGTTTCCCTACAACAGGGCTCTTCAAACTTGGCAAGTTTAAGACTTGTGGTCTTCAACTCCCAGAATTCCTCCTCCAGTCATGTTAGTTCAGGAATTCTGAGAATTGAAGTCCCACAAGTCTTAAACTTGCCAAGTTTGGAGACCCTTGCCCTACAAGCACTCTAAGCACCGAGGGGGATTCCTCCATCAAGGAAGCCATGCTGAATCTATCTATGCATTGCTAATCATGTCATGGTTAGTTGGTTTCACCAGTCAGCGCTGACTAAGAAGCCATCATTTGCAGACCCCTGGGCTTGGGTATGGTCACCCACGAAAGCAGAACCGAAGCAACCAGCCACAGATCTATGTGGCCTATGAACAGATCCTTTCCACATGGAGAACAAGACACAAAGATTGACAAAACTAGGATCAGGGGTCTCCAACCTTGGCAACTTTCATTTTGTGTTGATCCACGTGATGCCTAATCCCATAAAAAGCCTTCCCAAAAGTTAAAACAGGCTGAAGTGAACTATTTGAAACCGAAAGTCTTGCTTTCATCAGGAGCAAATCTTTTGATGATCAAAGGGAAAGACCACTTAGAGATGCATGTGGTTTTCTACCATGCTTTCACTCCTTCTCAGTCTAGTTTGCAGTCCTGAGCCCGATCTAACTTAATGTGGTTTTTGGAATGCAACACCTGGATTACTTTCCTACCTGTCAACCTTCCAGAGGCAGCAGAACAAGGCATTTCTCAGCTATGCAGCCAACTTTCTGGTTGGCACCAGCACGTTTTCGGGTTTGGTTTTTCGGGTTTCCAAGGTGGGATCGCGCCCCCCCTCCCCAACCCCCAAGGAGGCTCGTTTCTCCCGGGTCCTGCATCCTTCGCGAACCCAGCGGTGCCGGACTGGTTCGGTGCTCTCCAGCCACGGAAGGTCACCGACCCAAGTTGATTAAGGGTCACTGATGGAGAGACGGCGCTGCTGTGTCTTCCCTCCGCTACCTTCCCCCCCCTTACCTTCTCCCGCGATCCCTCCGTCCAGCCGCTTCTGCACCGGGCTGCCTCTGTTGCAAGCGCAGAGTCGTTGCACAACGGCGATCACGAGGCAGCTCCCAGTCTCTGCAGCCCGGAGGCTGGCAGGGAAAAGCCGAGCACCGCCGCCTGTCTGATGCGCGGAACAGGAGCTCCTTCCCGGCTGACTCTTTCTGCTTACCAAGCTTTTAGCTGCCCAATCTCTCCTGGCTCAGCAACCTCTGGGCCCCTCGCTTCTGCACGCCACCAGGAAGGGCGGGCGCTGGGGGCGGAGGCGGGGCTTCTCCCCCTCCCCCCCGTTCGGATGAGCTGAGCCCAGCCCAGCTGGTCCGAACGGAGCTAAGCTGCAGGACCGCCTTCCTGTAGGTCGTCGCCGAGCTGCTCTTCTCGGCGTGTCCGCTAGAGGGCGAAGACCGGCCCATTCCCTGCCGGAAGCGCATCTCGGACAGGGAAACTTGCTGAGTCCACTCAAGCGCGAAAGTTAGCTCAGCTGTTGCTAACTGCACAGACCCAGCCATGCAGTTTTCCTGAGTTTTACCCCACCTCTTAACAAAAGGAATACTACTACTACTAGGAATACTACTACTACTACTACTACTACTACTAATAATAATAATAATAATAATAATAACCATCACCAGCAACAGCAGCAGCAGCAACCCATATCAATCATTAGCATCAGTCAGTGGTATTTGTGATACATTTTTAAATGTTCGGTTGACTGAGTTTCATGTTTAATGAATAAGAGATATAATAATAATAATAACAATAATAATATCACAGTTGTCAAAAACGGAAGCATACAATTTATTGATATCGCTGTACCAGGAGACGCCAGAGTCGAAGAAAAAGAACTGGGAAAAATCACGAAATATCGCGATCTGACTGATGGTTATGGATGAAACACGTAACAGTGATACCTATTGTCATCAAGGCACTTGGTACCATGTCCAGGAATTTTTTTTTAAAAAAATGAAGAAATTGCAGTTTCCTGCAAATAACATCAGCGGAACTGCAAAAAGCTGAGCTACTCAGAACATCGTACATCTTAACAAAATACTTGGTTGATACCTAGGATGCTGGCAGCAACCCGTATCAACCATCATCACCAGTCAATGATATTTGTGATACATTTTTAAATATTCAGAGTTTCATGTTTAATGAATAAAAGAGATAATAATAACAACAATAATAATAACAACCACCTCCCCCCCACGGGGTGCTGCCTTGACGTGGCGGGGGCCTTAACTGCTCCAATGAAGCTGAGAGCCATGCTGGCGGTAGTGCAAACTACCAGCAGGTCCAACCATGTCAGAGAGATCTCGGCCGAGGAGCACAACTGAATGCACCCAACAACCCATGCAATGAATCATGGTGAAACAACCAAACGAAGCCTATACCGGCTCGGTCGTTGCCCGGGTTATCAAAGACCACGCTGGGGAACCTGGGCATCTGTCGACAAGTGGGCTACAGGCCATGGGTCCCATAGCTGAGCAACCAGGGCATGGGCCTGCAGGGCTACTGGAAGCTGAACAACCTCAGAAGTGGCAGAAATACACTATATCAGAGAACTGCACTGTAATGAAATGCTACTACAAAGCAGAACCAGAAAAACGAGGCAACCAAAAAAGGATGTACAAATTATGGAAACAAGAATATCCAAGACTCAAGGATAATTGAATTATGATTAGCTGATCAGCGACGATTCATCACTCAGAACAAAGTGCTCAGTGAAGTCGAACTTGAAGAAATACGGAAAAATTGTGAAACGGGAACACAGATTGCTGAACAGCAGACTACTGAAGTGGCAGCAGAAAATACTCCAATAACATCTGGAGCAACTGAACAGCCTGAATTCAAAGAAAATGCAGATATTTTACAGGAACAGCAAGGGCCTGAAGTCATCATTGAAACATCAGGAGTACTCAATGCCAGGCAGCAAGAACTGAAAGCTAAAATCTTGACACATGCTGCGTCAAATGCAAAAACAAGAAGGCTTCCAACATTGAAGACTGTGCCTAGAAAACATTTGGCACCATTGATGATAGATACGAATTATGTACTTGCAGCAGTCCAGATAATATCAATTGAACAAGCAAATCAGCTTGCCTACAGTACAGCAGTCATAGTAACCGAAGAACTGGGAATTCAACAGCCGCAGCCCCCTAAAAAATCAACTGGAAAACCACAGTGGAAACTCCAACCACAGGTTGGAGTTGAAAATCAAGAGCCTGCGAGCAGATGCAAGCAACTTGAAGAATTTGCAGGAGAAAAAGCTGAAGAACAGCAAGATCAAGAAACATCTGATTAAAAAATATGGACTCAGCACAAGAAAATTGATGAAGCATTGGAAATTGTGAAGCAGCAGATAACAGCAACAGCAAGAAAAATTGAAAGATACGAAGCCAGAGTCATCCAGTACAAACAAAATCAATTGTTCCAATCAGACCAAAGACGATTCTATCAGAGTCTGAATCAGACGGGGGATACGAAAATTAAAAAACCTGAGAAAACGGCAACTACTCAGTTTTGGAAAGACCTGTGGGAAACTGAGAAATGTTACAACAAAAATGCTGGGTGGATCAGAGACTTTGAGATGACATTCTCCAAGAACAAAATGGACCAGCTGGAAATAACTACTGAATGATAAGCAACAGAGTGAAAAAAGTCAAGAACTGGACATCGCCTGGCAATGATCAACTGCATGGCTTTTGGCTCAAATACCTGACCAGCCTGCACAAAAAAATGGCTGAACAATTCAATGAGATGCTGCAGACAGAAAACATCAGTGAATGGTTAACAGCTGGGAAAATCTACTTGATACAGAAGGATCCAGCAAAAGGGGCAACACCTACAAATTACAGGCAATAATGTGTCTGCCAACCATGTTCAAGCTGCTGACCAGCATCATAGCTGACAGGATCCAGGACTACCTAGAAGCAAATAACATCTTGCTAGTAGAGCAGAAAGGAAACAAACGAGGAAGCAGAGGCACAAAAGATCAGCTCCTGATCGACAAAATGATTTTAGAGAACTGCAAAAGCTGAAAAATCTGTATACAACTTGGATTGACTACAAGAAAGCATTTGATTCACTACTGCACAGCTGGATCATAAAGTGCCTGGATGTCATCGGAATATGCAAGTGCATTGGTACTTTCACTGCAAATACGATGAAGCATTGGAAAACAGAACTGTTTATTGGAAGTGAAAGCTACGGACTAGTCAACATCAAAAGAGGAATTTTCCAGGGTGATTTTTTGTCACTTCTGCTGTTCATCATTGCCATGACCTCCCTGTCAACAATTTTACAGAACCTAACCTGGGTTATCAAACTGCTAAAAATTCACAGAAAATCTCTCACTTGCTGTACATGGATGATCTGAAGTTATACGGAAAATCAGAAATCAAAATCCAGTCACTGACCAATACAGATTGAATTTTCAGCGCTAACATCACCATGGAGTTCGGCCTGGACAAATGCGCCACAGTGGCACTGAAGAAAGGGAAGATTGTAGAAAGTGATGGAATTGAAATGCCCAATGGACAAACCATCAAGTGCCACCAACCCGAAGCCTACAAATACCTGGGCATACTGCAGCTGGACAATGTCAAGCATGGGCAAGTGAAAAATGTAGTCAGCAAAGAATAGACACAAAGGGTTAGAAAACTTATAAAAAGCAAACTGAATGGTGGTAACACTATCAAGGCTATAAATAACTGGGCCATACCTATCATACTGCTGGGATCGTAAACTGGACATAGGCAGAGCTGGACAGCCTGGATAGGAAAATGAGAAAATCGATGACCATACACTATGCGCTACACCCATGTAGTGACTTTGACAGGCTATATTTGCCCAGAAAAGCAGGCGGCAGAGGACTTTTGCAAGTGAAGCAGATAGTCAAAGAAGAGAAGCATGCTCTAGCAGATTATGTGAAAGACAGTGTTGAACCAGCTTTGATGGAGGTCAACAATTAGGAAGTTTCTCAAAGTGCAGCAAACCAAGGATCAATATAGGAAAACAGCAATGCAAACTCAGGCTGACAGCTGGTGTAAAAAAGCACTGCATGGACAGTTCCTTGAAAAGATCCAAGGAAAAGTAAATAAGGAAAAGACCTGATTATGGCTGACCAACGGAACACTGAAGAAAGAAACAGAAGGCCTGATTCTTGCAGCCCAAGAACAAGCCATCAGAATGAATGCAATCAAAGCTAGAATAGAAAAATCTGCTGATGACCCCAAATGCAGACTCTGCAAAGAAGCAGATGAAATTATTGATCACATACTGAGCTGTTGTAAGACAAATCGCTCCGACTAACTACAAACAACATCACAACACAGTCGCTCAGATGGTCCCCTGGAATTTGTGTCACAACTACCATCTGCCTGTAGCAAAGAACTGGTGGGATCATAAGCCTGAAAAAGTGGTCAAAAATGAGCATGCAAAACTACTGTGGGACTTCGGAATACAGACTGGAACACAACACCCCAGATATCACGATTGTGGAGAAGAAAAAAGTGTGGATCGTCGACATTGCCATATCTGGTGACAGCAGAATCAGTGAGAAACAACTTGAAAAAATCACCAGATATCAGGACTTGAGAATCGAACTGCAGAGACTCTGGCATAAACCAGTGCAGGTGGTTCCAGTGGTACTCGGCACACTGGGTGCTGTACCTAAAGACCTAGGCACTCACTTAAAACAGTTGGCGCTGACAAAATCACCATTGGTCAGCTGCAGAAGGCCACCTTACTGGGATCTGGTCGCATAATCTGATGATACATCACACAGTCCTAAATGCTTGGGAAGTGTTCGACTAGTGATTTGTGATACGAAATCCATAGTTATCTCATTTGCTATGTACACTGTTGTTTTTTGTGTATAATAACCCAATAATCATAATAATCACAATCATAATAACCCAATAATAATCTAATAATAACAATGATAAAAACAACAACAATAATCATCCAATAAAAATAATACAAATGATACAACATCATTTGAGACAACGACAAATCCAGACGGCAGGTTGTACAACTTGCCTTGTGGTGTAACCAGAACAATCTGGAACTGAACACACTTAAAACCATAGAAATAGTGGTAGACTTTAGGAGAAACCCTCCCATACCATCATATAATTACAGTACTAGACAACACAGTATCAACAGTAGAGACCTTCAAATTTCTAGGTTCTATCATATCACAAAACCTAAAATGGACACCTAACCTCAAAAACATCATCAAAAATGCAGAACAAATAATGTTCTTTCTGCGCCCACTCAGAAAGCTCAAACTGCCCAAGGAGCTGCAGAAACTGTTCTACAGAGGAATTATTGAGTCTGTCATCTGCACCTCTGCAACTGTCTGGTTTGGTTCTGCAACCCAACAGGACAGACACAGACTTCAGAGGATAATTAGGACTGCAGAAAAAACAATTACCTTCCATCGAGGACCTGTATACTGCATGAGTCAAAAAGAGGGCTGTGAAAATATTTACAAACCCCTCACATCCCGGACATAAACTGTTTCAGCTCCTTCCCTCAAAACGACGCTATAGAGCACTGCACACCAGAAAAACTAGACACAAGAACAGTTTTCCCCCAAACATCATGACTCTGCTAAACAAATAATTCCCACAATGATGTCTAGCTGTTTACAAAGTCTGCATTACTATTACTATTAATCTTCTCATCACTCCTTATCACCCATTCCCTCCCACTTGTGATTGTAGGACTGTAACTTTGTCGCTTCTATCTTTATTGACTGTTTCCTACTATGATTTGATTGCTTATTGTACCCTGTGACTCTTATTACTTGTTGTATCTAATGATTCTTGACTCTTGATGAATGTATCTTTTCTTTTATGTACACTGAGAGCATTTGCACCAAGACAAATTCCTTGTGTGTCCAATCACACTTGGCCAATAAAGAATTCTATTCTATTCTAACCATCCAATCTTGGGTTCTTTAAGTGGTCTCAGTCAAGCCATGCCATCTCCTAAGGCTTCTCCTGAGCAGAGATGGGTGGTGAAACAATGGCAGGGCTCCTATTGTGTTGTAACACTATGTGTTGGCAAAAGGAAATTCTTCTGGAAACTGGTCTTTCTGCCTTCAGCAGATTGTCTGCCTTTCAGACCTCAAAGCAAGCCTGAGAAAATAAACCAGGCAGGCAAGTCTCTCGGCTTCTGATGGTTTCTGGAAGCCTTCCCAGCTCTTAACCAGAGGCCCACCCTGGAAGGGAAGCAGGTGTGAGACACAGTAGCGCAACGGTGTCTTCCATGTGAATGTGGTGGAGAATTGCCTACCTGAAAGCTTTTCCTCTGTGGCTCCATTTTCAAAACCACCCAGCCTTTCCCTCACTTGGCCCTGCCACCAGATTTGCTCCTGTTTAACTGGGCTTGGCAACCTATGCCATAGCTGTTCGGGCAAAAAACACAGGACAGGTAGTCCTTGACTTACGACCACAACTGAGCCCCAAATTTCCACTGTTAAGTGAGACATCTGTTAAGTGAGTTTTACCCCATTTTACGACTTTTCTTGCCATAAATAAATCATTGAGATTGTGAAGTTAGTAACACGGTTGTTAAGTGAATCTGGCTGCCCCATTGACTTTGCTTGTTAGAAGGTCGCAAAAAGTGACCATATGACCCTGGGACACTGCAACCATCATAAATATGAGTCAATTGCCAAGCATCTGAATTTCGATCATGTGACCATGGGGCTGCAATGGTCATAAGTGTGAAAAATGTCTCTTTTTTCAGGGCCGTTGCAACTGCGAACAGTCACTAAATGAACTGTTGTAAGTCAAAGACTATCTGTAGTTGCTACACTGGGTGCTCATCTCTTGGTGCCCTCAGGGTGTACAGAGGGGACTACATAAGCTCATCCTGGTTCCTGCGACATGGGAATTAGGAGCTTCAAATGGAGCTGCAGACATCATTTGCAGCCATTGTCCCTCTGGCTCTCCTACCACAATGCGTTGGGAGTGCTTTCCTGCAGTGGTTTTCTCCACAATCCCCAGCCACATCTGTCCTGGTATTGACCCTGGTGTCATGCCCCTGGTGGAGACTGACTCTGAGGAAGTGGAGGAACAGCCAAAAGGGAGTGGAGGTGTGGCTCCGGAGGTTGTGGAGGAGGCTGGGGAAGGGTAGAGGCCGGCTGGGCAGTCAGAGGAAGACCCAGGTCCATCCCCTATCCATCCTAGGGCACACAGGGAGGAGAGGATAAGGGAGAGACATGTCTACTTGGGAGGAGAGGGCCTTGATCCTCTTCATGGGCTGCAGCTATAACAACTGAATAAGGGGAAGGACATGCGTATGGGTGAACTCTGGAAACAAAGCATGGAAATATCTCTATGGTTCCTCTTTGAGTTTGGCATGTGTGTTATCTGTGAATGTCCTCCAGCCGTTACCTTGCCTGGTTTGTGTTGCTTTTTCCCTTCTTCTTGTAACTGTTTGTGTGGGAGTTTTTTTATCTTTCGTCAAGAATATTCGGAGCTTGGAAACAAAGTAAAGGAATAAAAGGGGCTTCACCTGTTTTCTGTGACTGTTTCTTTTGTATCCCACCCTGGGTCATCACACCTGGTCTTTCCTTGATCATGTTCTTGTTCCATACTAGATTTGTTCTGGTTCTCTTTGATTTTTGGAAAGTTTTCCTGCTGAAACATAAGAGTCCTGACGTCCATTGCACAATTTCTTTCCAGCATCCTGTTGGTTTGAAAAGATGAAAAGGGCTGAGTGGTTTTAACTCAGGTGCCTGTAAGCCCATCCAAGCCAGAGTGATGGTCTGGAACCTGTTCTTGGTGCATTATTTTTCTTTTAGTCTTAACCGTGTCTACTCTGGGACCCATTTGGTGAGAAATACTTGTGGCCTCACTTGGGTGGACAAATTATTAAACTATTTGCCACTAGTTTGAAAGTGGCAAATAAAAATATTTGCCTGTTAATAAAATATGTTAGTTTGAAAAGTAGCTAACATATTCTTCTGAAAGGGAAGAAAACAACTTTAAATAGAGAGAACCATATGAATATTTCAATCATTGGAACCCGAGGATAGCTAGTTGCAGATGTTTACGGCAGCCCTGGGTAATTTTGCAACATTACCTATAATACAAATCTTGTTATCTGATAAAAGAAAATGATAATTTTGTAGAATTCATCAGACTGATCTGGAATGTGTAACAACAAAGGAGGAATTAGGCTTTTTCAGCTACCGTTCGTTTATTTCCTATTCTGTTCTGATTTGATTCAGATCTTTAATCAAAACAAGCAATAGCATTGCCTGAATCTGTAGCAAAGGAAACCCCTGAATTGATAAAGAAGAAATATCTGTAGCTTAGAGTTGAAATGAAGGCTCCTCAGTGCTCTCTGAGTTTGGTTGTATTTATGCAGAGGTTTCATTACCCAAACTAGGCAACATCATCAGAGCACCTGTGGCAGGAAAGGTCATACAATGAGGCAACTCACTTAATAATTGTTTTGCTTGTTAATGGAAATGTTGGGCTCAATTGTAATCATAAGTTGAGGACTATCTGCATCTAAAGCAATAACAAAGGAACAGTCAAAGCAGTCCCACTCAGCAATCAGCTGCTAAAGGCAACACACACATACACACACACACACAGCCCACAAACTGGATCCAGGACCCAAAGCGAAATAAACATGGATATCTATACTTTACACCAATTAATTTTGGTGATGAAACTGATTGTCTACCAGTCTGAATCCGAAATAAAGATAACTGTATTCAGACTGCAGACTGATTTGCGTCAGAGAAGGCAATTTTTTTCAGGTTGGCTTTTTTTTTTAATATGATGTTACGCTACAGATTTTTTCACTTCCTGTCTGCATGGCTAGCAATGCCCTGGCTGAGAAGGAGAATTGGAATCCTGCACATCTGGAAATGGAAAGTACCATTGTGAAGAAGGGGGAATTTAATTCTTTGACAGAGCCTGCGAGTTGCTTAGTTGGTTGATTGGTTTGCAGGTAGATTGGTTTGAACTGGCCTACACAATAGATTTTGTGTCGTTCTTTGCTATTTCTAAAATACCATCTTTTCTTTTCCACCCCAAATAATTTAAAAAAACAAAACCTTGCAGCTTTGAAATAAGCATCAGTTCAGTTAGGAAAATTTATATTCAGGAGGTTTTTACCAAGTTGCTTTTCAGATATGTATCATTCATGGTATAATATCAGCAGTCTATACAGTAAGGTGGTCCTGTGGGGGTCTAGGACAACTTGCTGTGGCCAATTTGCTGTGGGACAACTCACCACAGCCAATGCACCATCGCGAACACACTGAGTGGGACAACTTCTTGTGGCCCGCTGGTGGCTAGCGGATCTGGCAGCGGAGGCAGACAGTGAGGAGGTTGGGGAGGAACATGGGACAGTCCTGGAGGCCGAGGAAGACTCGGACGAGGCAGAAGCAGAGATGGGGCCAGGGCAGTCTGGCAGTTATCAGCTGCCTCTGGAGTTGGACAGCAGTGAGGGGGGAGAACAGCTGGAGCCGGTTCCCAGCCTGCACATGCACAGAGTTGCCAAAAGAAAAGAACAATTACAAACTAAGGGTTGACGTGGGAGTAAAGCCACAGGTGAACAGTGAATAATAGGGATTAAAAGAGGAGCCAAAGGGGAGGGGGCTTTTGCAGGAGACAATTTGTTCGTTGCAGCAGTGTGAAGATCTGCCTGTGCATCTCACAGATCCTTGTCAGCACTGTGTTTGGAAATATTTACTTGGCAGCTCTCCAGGCTAGATAAGGTCTGGGCTCCTAATTAGACCCTTGAAAGACTGTTTGCCAGGCCTTTGGCTGAAGGTGAATGCAAGAAATTCACCTTCGTTTAATAAAAGGGGTTTTGGGGGAAGCCTCGGTCAGAACACAACTCACCATGGCATTTACGACCATGGCAGCATTCCATGGTCATCTGATTGCCATTTGTAACCTTCCCAACCATCTTCCAGCAAGGAAAGTCAGTGGGGGAAGCTGGATTTGCTTAATGACTGCATGATTCACTTAACAAATGCAGAATTTCACTTAACAACTATGGTGAAAAATGGTGTAAAAATTGGGCATGACTCAGTTAACAAATGTCTTGCTTAAAAATGGAAATTCTGTTTCCAATTGTGGTCGTAAGTCAAGGACTACCTACAGATTCAGGTCTTAGTGATTACACAGACATTTCCATTTGGTTTTCTCCACAGCAATATGGAAGTTGTTTCCCATTTCATTTTCTAGGATATTTTTCCCTTTCCTGGAAATGCCTCCCTATCCATGTGGTAAGGGCTCTAATCAGCTTTTCTGATGTCAGCCCAGGTTTATGGGTAGTTCATCCCAGGGTGTCTTTTGATCTCTTTTTTCTTTCTACACCCTTCCCTTCTCTTGATTCACTCCCAAGAACACAATAATATTTATGAAAAGACAGACCACTATTTTATTCGATTCCTTTTTACAGTTTTTTTTAAAAGAAAACATATTGTAGATAAAATACTTGAATTTTAAAACAGTTCCAAGTCTAAGAGTTCTAAACCATAATAAGATAATCCCAGTATTTTTTAAAAATTGGAAATATCCTAAGTATTTGCAATTAAACTTTGCACAAGAGGTTTCATGAATTCAGCTCAGCAATTAATATGTAAACAAATGGCTCTAAGAGAGCAATGATGCAGATATAATATGCTAGAAAATTGGTAGCTAATTTGCATATGGGTAGTCCTCAACTTACAACCATTTTTATAACCACCATTTGTTGTAACAATGGCACTGAAAAAAGTGACTTGCAACTGGTCCTTGCACTTATGAGCACTGCAGCATCTCCATAATTACAAGATCAAAATTCAGATGCTTGGCATGTATTTCATAATAGTTGCAACATCTAGGATTGTGAGATCACCACTCACAGCTGACTTCTGACCAACAAGGTCAATAGGGAAGTCAGATTTGCTTAATGACATGATTCACTGAATGACTGCAGCAATCCACTTAATGATCGTGACAAAAAATATCATAAAATCAGGTGGAATTCATGACTGCCTTGCTGAGCAATAAAAATTCTTGTCCTAATTGTGGTTGTATGTTGAAGACTACCTGTACCTGTTTCCCCTGAGAATCATAGACACGCAGGTCTAACAGAAACACCTGCATTGAACAGACACACACACACACAAACACCCACCACCCTTGTTCGTCAAGTTGCATTTCTTGGAATTCCTGAATTCTGGTATTAAAAGGCACAGCTGTCTGAAGCACATGGTTCATGCTTGAGGAGTTCAGAAGAAAGAATGGCAGGGAGACAAGGCATGTCATTGCTGATGTCAACTGCCCCACCCCACAAATACTTTTTATCAATGGAGTGTTACAGTTTTGTTCCTTGTCTTTCTACCTACATCAAGGATAGGTCATTCTCATTCAGCCCCCAAATGTATTTCTGATCCCTTCCAGGACAGCCCAAAATCACACTGCAATCTTTGGGCAACAAATATTATGCAAAGGGCAGGAATGTTTCCTTTAAGGACACGCATTTGCTTCTCTCTTACAGTCTAATTCTGCATTTCTCAATCTCAGCAACTTTAAGACTCGTGGACTTCAACTCCCAGAGTTCCTCAGCCAACTTAGAATTCTGGGAGTTGAAGTCGTCCATACCTCTTCAAGTTGATAAAGTTGAGAAACTCAGGCCTAATTGTTTTCCCACCCATGAAAGCAACAAAAAGGCAACACCTTCCAGATCTCCTGGGAAATTTCCACAGTGAAGTGTGTGCCACACATATTTTTAAAAATATATATAAATCTAGAAGAGGTTTTGTTCCTGATGCAAGGATTCGCAATTGTCCACCAATTTTATACAAGTGAGAAGAGGGCCTCCTTCTCCTCTCCTTCTGCCATGTGACAGATCACAGCATCCCTTCTTGCTCCTCTCTGAAATCCATTGGACGGATCATCATGGTGCTTTCTTTGAGGCTGTGTCCGGGCCCTTTCCAATAGTGCCACTTCATGCCATTGTATCTGATTGTGGCAGGATTGGGAGGGTAATAGATGCCATTCAGGTTAGAAGGTCCACAGGCATCAAACCACCAGCCTGGAGGAGGCAGAGAAGGGGGGAAAAGGAAAAAATATTTAGGATTGACAGGATTTGACTCAAATGTCAAAAGAAATTGTTCTCTCAAATTTCTAAGAAATGTTTGCAGAATAGTTTGGATTAAGCAAGTTTTGAATTACATCACTGATTTGTCCCATTGAGTCTCTCTCTCTATAGGGGTTAGGAAACATAGGTTGATGGGCAGGGTGTTTTGGGGTGCACCAGACTTCCCCAACCCAGCACAGTTCTTTGGCATGTGGGACTACAACTGCCCCAATTCCCAGCCGTCACTGAAGGCGGGAAAACTGCCTAGCATGGGAAATTCTGTGTTGAGTTTTCACCCAAATTAGTTGGTGGAACAACAGTGAGAAGGTCTGGAATTCAAGCTTCAAAGTACTTCTCAACTGATATCTGAGTTCAAGTTGGCTTAACATGGGAGAAGGTCCTATTCCTTCTTCTCACACTTTCTCCATCCGTCATCCTGCTGCTCCTTTCACCCAGTTGTTATCTAAGAGTGGTCAGTTCTTCTAACAAGCCTGTTATGTATATGTGAATAATGTAGTTGGGTTGACAATATATAAACTACAAATATATATGTTTGTAGCTTTAAGGAAAAATACTGTAATGTATTATGCTGTGTTTTGGTTGGTTAATTATGCTACAAGTTGCCATTAGAGGAAGCTATAGATCATAGTTTAATGCTCCTTCTTTTTGTCTTTTTCACTGATGATTTCTATACTGATACTGACTGACTACGGACTGATACTGACTAACCCTGTTTATTTTGATATTCTGTTGATATCGAAGATTATATGTTGTATTATGGTTTGATATTTGTCTGCTGTAAAAGAAGTGATACCGGTAAGAAGACTTTATAACTGGATATTTCTGGACTGTTAAAAACGTGTATGACATGGACTGTTTATTGGACTGTGCTATTTCTTCAAGTAAATATTAACACAACTTGTTCAACTCTGTGTGGCTGTATATTTCTTCATAACTGTTCTCATAAACCTTTTTGCGTGTGCATATCCTTTTTATACAAGGATTACTCTGCATATATCCTAACAAAGCCATTGCAAGGAAGTCCCTTCTTTAGACCAGCTGTTCTGCAGCATATTGTGAAGGCAAGGAGGAATGATTTGCAGCAACACATTTCCCCTCATGATCTGCTGGATGATGGCTGCTTTGTTCCTCCAAGTGGTAGACAGGATCCAAACAAGGTGTTTACACTACTCTAAGCCATGATACAATGTATTTGATTTGGCTTCTGGAAGCAGAATCTGCAGGGGGCTAAAAAACTCAAATTGGCAGTTGGCAGAGTGATGTACAAACTTAACAACCTTGGTATATAAAGAATGGTTAAGCCTTAAGCTGATGTGTGACTCCAACTCAACCCAACCCAACCCAACCCAATGTGCTACTGTATTTTCCTGAATTAACAAACTATAGCATCATGTTGTACGTAAAGCCAGGCAGTGGCAATAATCTGAGAAACAGTGGGAGGAATTTGCACCCTAGCACCAGGTAGTGATTTCTGCCTAATGATAATCTATTGGCCTAGGATCTGAAAATGGGCTCTTGACTGCTTCAATGTGAGTTTATGGCCATTCCCCCTTAATCTTAGCTACCTGAAGCCACTAAAAACCACTCGTATTAAGAACAGAATAAACTGCATATTTTAAGCATTGCCTTTTAAGCAAGCCTTGCCTTGCTGTTTTGAGGCAAGAGATTTGGGAAGCCCAGTTTTGCTTTCGATCAAAAATAAAACTGAATTTCAGCAACCTCATGTTCAGAGTTTCATTGGATTAATTCAGATTCTGAGCTGTACAAACCTTATGTATTTTCCTTGGTGCCGTGACTCGGATTTGAACCTCTTAGGGAGATTCTACATTGTCCTAGGCTTGCTTGTCTCACTTAAACTTCAGGAAGTTCTTTGAATTCAGGTTCAGTTTGGGAGGGGAGAGAATGTATCAGAAGCAACTAGGCAAATCAAGTCCTGCTTTGCAGGTGGCAGGCACCATTTTTTAAACTGCTTGGCTACCTCTCAAAATGATGGAGCTACAGAAGGAGGATGGCCCCTCTCCCCACATTACCTCCACCTGCCATCTGGGCACACTTGCACGCGCATCGATCATTGTCAGCGTCCTTGGTGCTGAAATCGGTTCCCGAGGGGCTGAGGCTGCTGGTGCGTCCAGCCGTGCCGCTGTATCTCCTCGCATAGAGTCTGTCAAAGGTAGAGAGCAAAGAAGCCACCATCAACTGTAATTCACAATTGGATTCTCCTCTCAGACCCACAATGCAAGATGCTTACAGGGGATCCTTGGCTTATAACCTTTCATTACTGACCGCTCAAAAACAGCACTGAAAAAATGTGATTTATGATCATCGTTCACGCGAGCATTGCAGCCGTATCCTCATGGTGCACCAGATCAAAATTTGGATGCTTGATAACTGGTTCATATTTACGATGGTCGCCAGTGCCCCGTGGTCATGTGGTCCACTTTTGCGACCTTTTGACAAGCAAAATGGGGAAGCTGGATTCACTTAACAACCGTGTTACTAATTTAACAGCTGCAGTGACTCACTTAACAATTGTGGCAAGAAAGGTTGCAAAATGGGGCAAAACTCACGTAATGCTGTCTAAAACTCACAGTCAACCCAAATTTGGGGCTCAATTGTAGTCCTAAGTTAAGGGCAGTCTGTATTTGCTGTTTTGCTTGTATAGGAATTGGGAGACAGTGAATGGGAAAAAGTGGAAGAATTAAAAGAACATCTGAATGGTTAATCCAGATGAACGGACAAACAAGACGGCCGTTGAAAAATAAATGGGGAGGTATCCATTGGGAGCAAGAAAGCTGCCCTCTTAGGTGGGCTTTTGAAAAAGGAGGGGCTTAGCCGGATTTAGCTTGTGTTTTAACTTCTGCTAGAGAGGATTCTCCTTCCTGATCAGCTGAAAGCCAAAAGAACAGAGCTAGGCAGTTCTGCAGGAGGTCAAGGTTACAGGTGGTCCTCAATTTATGACTGCAATTGAGCCTGAAATTTATGTTGCTAAGTGAGACATTTGTTAAGTGAGTTTTGCTCCATTTTATGATTTTTCTTGCCACCAGTTGTGAAGTGAATCGCTGCATTAGTAACACGGTTGTTAAGTTTCCCCATTGACTTTGCTTGTCAGAAGGTTGCAAAAGAGGATCATATCATCCTGGGACACTGGAACCGTCATAAATGTGAGTCAGTTGTCAAGCATCCAAATATAAATCCATGGGGATGCTGCAACGGCATTAGGTGTGAAAAATGGTCATAAGTCACTTTTTTCAGTGCCATTGTAATGTTGAAAGGTCACTAAGTGAACTGTTGTAAGTTGGAGGAAGATTAGAAGTTCATTTTGTTTTAGGAACTTCCTAGGTGAGATCCCAGCTCAAATTGCTGCCACTGAAATCAACCTGTAAGGCAAATTTAGGATGTGTGAACTTCGACTCCCAGAATACATACTGGCTGGGGAATTCTGGGAATTGAAGTCCACACATCACAAAGCTACTACGGCTGAAAAACATTGTTTTAAGAAAGACAACTGTTCGTTTTTTTCCTCTTCTCTTCTCTTGTACAGTTGGGCTCCAACAGCCTGCCCCAATGCTGTTCCCCTGCCATGAGAGATTACAACTATCCCAAGTCCCAGCCAGCATTGAGGGTACAAGGTTGTGAAATATTGGTCTATCTAGCATGGGAAATTCCATGTTGGTTCCCACCCAGATTAGTTGCTGGAACAGTGAGAAGGTTTGGAATTCAAGCTTCAAAGAACTTCTCAACTGCTATCTGATTTTGAGGCATTGCCCTGTAGAAACCAAATCCTATACACACACAGAGAGAGAGACACAGAGACACAGAGAGAGAAACAGAGAAAGAGATACAGAGACAGAGAGACACAGAGAGAGACACAGAGAGAAACAGACAAAGAAATAGAGAGACAGAGACAAAGAAAGAAACAGAGACAGAGAGACAGAGAGAGAAACAGAGACAGAGAAACAGAGACAGAGAGACAGACAGAGAGAGAGAGACACAGAGAGAAACAGAGACAGAGACACAGAGACAGAGACAGAGAGACACACAGAGAGAATCAGAGACAGAGAGAGACAGAGAGAGGTTGAAATTGTGCGAGGGTTGGAAACAGAGAGTTCACAATCATCAAAACACCCCATGGGACATACATAAAATCTTACAGAATTTTTGTAAATTACATTTGGCCCAAATCTTATAGACTCGCCAAATGATCTTCTAATGGAGTGATCTCCCGGTATGACAATCAACCCCCAGAATTCTCAGCAGAGGCCTTGGGAAATTTTAGGAATGGAAGATCACCCATCTGTTGGGGCAGGATTCCAGGCTTCAGCTTGTTCAGAACAACTAAGCAAAGAGACCATAGATGTTCCATGAAAAGCCTCACCGATAGTTCTGTGCCTCAGAGCCTACTTGAAAATGCTCAAAATCAGAATAAGCCTCATTGCTTTCCCAGTCCTGGAGCATGATCCGGAGAGAGTAGCGGTTCTGTGCGGTGAGCAGATGGATGAAGTGGTTGCCCAACCAGTACTCTCCAGGTGGGGACCCGAAGCCCTGTCAGAAAGCGTGAAAAGACATTGAATAGAATAGAATAATGGAGTTGGAAGTCCAAATCCCCTGCTCGAGCAGGAGAGTCTATTCCAAATATCAGCCTCTACCTAGGATCAAACTCACAGCCTCCTGATTATGAGGTGAGAACTCCACCTCTAGGCCACCACACATGCTTAAAAGGTCCAGTTACAAAATACCTCTTTCCCCCAAAAGGTTTTATTCAATTTTCACATATTACAGAAAAAAAAATCTTTTTTCAGTGAACAGCATGATTCCAGGTTAACACATTTCCATGGCAAACTTGACTTCCATTTCCTATTCATCTTTCACATTTAATGACTTACCTTAACCTTACTTTATATATTTTCTTTAATTTTAATCATCAAGCTTTTCCCATCTTATTTTATAATTTTTCCAGTACATTGCTTAATCTATTTCTTTAAATCCTTAATACATCATTACATATCTTCGTATTCATTATATTTTATCTTCTTTTCTGTCAAGTCTGCAATTTACTTATCTATATTTAATTCATCATTCCAAAAATTCACACATTTCCACACATAAGAAAAAATAAGAGCAACAATGCAACACCCCTATTATTGCCAATTTCGAGGTACCATCCCTGTGGTTAGACATATCACATAATTAATCCTCCCTCAAGATTTTCATAATTTAACTTTGAATTAACACTTTAAAAAAGAAAAAAAAAGACACAATAATAACTTTCTAGTAGTTTCTACATTACATATACCTCTTTTAAACCTGGGTCTGCAAGTTCCCTTTCTCATTACCTAAAATATATATATCTAAATTAAGAAAATTATAGATAATCAGTCCCATCATTTCATAAGAACTAATATTGTTTTCCCTTTAACATTACTCCTGCTCTGTTTGCCACAACTTATTAGTTCATTTAATATTATTAATATCTTTATTCTAGTTACCTTTCTTAATTTCATATCATAAAGAAGAAAAAGCAAGCAGGCAGAACAATGGCAGAACAATATCAATCCCTATCTCCCATTTTAATAATCTATATTTCACTATTTTCTAAACAATCTTATCACTTCTTATTTATTTAAAGTAGTTCTTATACACTTGCAGAATCCCCTTCTTTTAATTCTCAGTCAACCATTATCTCTGTGCCTTTTAATTTTTTTTAAAAAAAAGCATTTAATTTTTGTGTGTTTGCCATATTCCTTTCTTTCCAAATCCCGTTTCATTCTTACCCGCTTTTTATCACTCCAATTTCTATCCCCCTTCCTTTCCAGTACTCTGACATTTCCTTTCCTGCTGTTTCCTTTTCTTTTGTTTGGTTTTTAGAATAAACCCCCTTTTAATTATGATGTTAAACCTCCTATTATCAATTCTCTTTCTATTCCTCCTTTGCTTAAGTTTCTGTTGTTTCAAGTGTTAATTTAAGACGGCCACTTCTTGTGTTGATTTCTCTTCTTCTTGATATTTTAAAACCTCCATTTTCAAAAATTGCAATGCGAAAACAAATGATTTGTCTTCTTTTTGTAGCATGTCTTTCATGTTTTAAAGTTCCAATTTAAAGTCCAGTAATATTCCGGCCATCTTTAAACCATGTTTATTAAAGTTTTTCCAACATTTAACTCTTTTTGATTACTCCAAAGATTAATTCCACTTTTCGATATCCATTAATTAAAGTTGTAGTTCAAAAACCCCAAACACTTCCACAATTTCCCTTTGTTTTCAAATTTCACTTTCACTTTCCAAAGTCCCTATTTTGTAGTATCCTAATTCCAGTTATTTTGTAACAAGTAGGCAACGGATCCAAGTTTTAAAATAGAATAGAATTTGTATAAACAATTACCTTCTCCACTAGATGGCACTCTTTTCTGTATTCAAAGTCAATTCTTTTTCTTTTTCCTGACTTTTTCGCACTCATTCAAAGTTTTAAAGATCTAATATCAGTAAATCCGTACATTAATTTTCAAATTTTATTTTCCATCTTGACACAGCCCAGTCCAGCTTTAATAAACCTGTTTGGTGTCAGGGTTATATATTTAATTATTTCAAACGCAAACTTCTTCTTCTGGCTTCTTCCTTTTAAGTACAAAGTCACTTCATCTGTCACATATTTTCTTTCTTAATTTCTTTGTCCACTGCTTAAATCCACTGTCTTAACAATTTTAAAAGATTCTAAAACCGGGGTACCTTATGCCAAAATTCTCCTGATTTCTATGCTGTCCTTTTTTTTACCACTCCTCCTGCACAATCTTATTCCAGCTGACTCTTCCCCTTCAGGGTGGCCATTTTAGACCACCACTTCAGACATCTTCAGGAGGGAGTGTTTGCCAAGCCAGGGATGGGATATGCAGCTCCCCTCTACCCGGCTGGTGGTCTGCCCTTCCTCTGCCCCCCCTATGGGATGGCTTCTGTCCCTGATCTGGACGATCGGGACTCTCCAATGAAGAAGCACAGACCAAAGCCATGGACGATCGCGCTCAGTGGTCCATCTTCGGGGAAGTTCAACCAGAAGTCCCCCAGTACAAAATACTTGTTTGTTTATTCATTTGTTAAATTTATTTGCTACCTAGTTCACTGTGAGGCAACTCTAGGCGGTTTACAATAATAAAAAGGAAGACAAATGAAAGGAATACAGGTAGTTCTTGACTTACAACAGTTCTTTTAGTGAATGTTCAAAACTAAAAGTGACTTATGACCATTTTTCACACTTATGACTGTTGCAGCATCTCCATGGTCATGTGGAAGCTTGACAACTGACTCATATTTATGACAGTTGCAGTGTCCTAGGTTCACGTGATTCTATTTTGCGACCTTCTGACAAGCAAAGTTAGTCAGGGAGGCAGATTCATTTGATAATCATATTACTAACTTAGCAACTGCAGTGATTCATTTAACAGCCGTGGCAAGAAATGTTGTAAAATGGGGCAAAGCTCACATAAAAAATGTTTCACTTAGCAACAGAAATGTTGGGCTCAATTATGATTGTAAGTCAAGGACTACCTGTAGAAGTAAAATAATCTATATATATAAAAGTGAAATAACACTCACACATCATCACAAAATCTCCAGAACCACAAAACCTACAAACTTTAAATGTGGCACATATGTTCGTCTTGGCTTCTAAGTGCTCACTAAGAAAGGATTTTTCGAAATGACCATCACGGCATTAGTATTTCCTATATTATTATTAACACACTCTGGTGCTAAGGAGTTTTACTCCCCCCCTGATAGTTTCAGTTTCACAGCAGCAATCAGCTTTAGTACAGAACAGTTGAGCGAAGCCACGCCTAGGCTCCTTGCTATCTCCTTGCTCACGCAGCAAATACTATTTCAGTTTCTAAACAGCCCTCAACTCTCTCATACACTGACAGGATGCTAGCCAGATGAATACTGATGGATCTTGGTAGGCAGAAGAAGAATTTCCCTCCCCTTATTTTCCTCCCCAAAAAACTAAGCCCAATCACATAGTTTTGTAGCGAAGCATGGGTATTGAGCTAGTAGAACAACAAAATAATGACAAAGACACACAGTGAGAATAGAACATCAATTTGATAACCAGAAAGATGGATGGGTTGAGAGCAGAGAAGGGTGGGGTGGTGGAGTTTGTCATCATTCTAGCAGCCACTTCAATTATATTTAACACAGACTTCACTGGGATAAGGAGCTGGTTGGTTTTGTTGTGGTTCACCGGCAGCCTGTGCAGACAGCAGTGGGGAAGAACGGGGACCAGCAGTGGGGAGGACTCAGACGAAGGTCCTGAGTCCGAGGCAGAGATGAGGCCAGGATCATCTGGGAGTTATGTGCTGACTCTGGAGCCTCCAGAATCTGGCAGCAGTGAGGCAGAAGAATAAGGGGAGCCTGTTCCCAATGCGCATATGCGTAGAACTGCCAGAAGGCAAGAATAGCTAAGACAAAAGGGGTGACTTGGGAGTAAGGCTTGGAGGTGATTGGTCCTCCCCTAAGGTATAAAGGAAGTGCAAAGGTAGGAAAACCTTTGCAGGAAGCAACGTCGTTCGCTCTGATCGGTTTGGACTCTGAAAGCTCCGTTTTTAATGTGTTCTCCATTTTGGTTTTGAAAGACTAATTGGGACTTTAGTCATTGGCAGCACCAAGTCAGATAAGGTGTATTCTTATCAGCATTCTAACACAGAACTTTGGCAGACGTTCCTGGGACTATTTATAACTAGTTGAGACTCATTCCGGGGTGTGAATGATGATAATTCACAGCCATCGAACTAAAATAAAAGAGTTTGGGATTTTATGTGTGTTTGTGCGTGTCTCAGGAAGCCTTGGTCAGAACGGTTTTCCAGATGTTGCTGGATAGGTTTGCCAGACAACATGGTTAAAGGTAAGAGGCACTGGAAGTTGGAGTCTGCAAGATCTCAGTGCCACAAGCTAAAGAAAGCCTGGCTTAAGTGCCAGCCTAGAACCAACCTGGCTCAGAGTCACAAAAGCTTTGACCAGTTTCAGCAGAAACTGAACAGAAGTCCAGCACTTGCTGTGATTGAGCTCTATTCCTATTGATTGCAGTAGTAGAAGTTCAAATGATGGATTTTTCTGCTTGCGCATAGAAAATCATATATAAAATCATACATTGCAATGTCCTACCTGCCAATGAATACTTCAGCTTCAACCATAACAACACAAGAGCAAACAATAGATACAAACTCAAGGTTAATCGCACCAAACTTGATTGCAGGAAATACGACTTCAGCAACAGAGTGGTCAATGTCTGGAATACTCTACCTGACTCTGTGGTTTCTTCCCCAAACCCCAACACTTTAACCTTAGACTGTCTACTATTGAGCTCACCCCTTTCCTAAGAGGTCTGTAGGGGGCGTGCATAAGCGTACCAACGTGCCTACCATCCCTGTCCTATTGTTTCTTTTATTTTTCTTATATGTACCCATTTCATGTATTCATAACTATGTATATACTGATACCTATTACCTTGTAAGCGATTGACAAATCAAATAAATTCTAAATAGAAAGAATGCTTCTTGCTCAATTTTCTCCAAATCATCTAATTTTCAATGTGCAAAATAATCAGTCTGGATCCAATTCATTCTGAGTTGCTCCATCATGTTAAGCCAGGGAGACTTATATAAATTGTTACCTGTTTGTATTCCTTCCAGGTGCGTTGGAAATCCACAGAACCATCTTTCCGGTGTTGGATAACGGTCCAGCCTCCTCCACTGGTCTCCATGTCACACAGCACCTGGAAGAATGGCAGAACTTCAATGGAAGAGCCGTTTCCCAAAATTATGAGAAACAACTGGTTGAGCACAACTCCACTATCTGTTTTCTTCTAGATTTATTTATTTTATTTATTTTGTCAAACAATTATTAGATAACAGGTATAAGTATAAACATGGTTATAAATACATGAAATGGATACGAATGAGAAAAAAAGAAACATTAGGACAAATTAAAAATTAAAATTTTAATTTAAAAAAAGAATACTATCTTTAATTTAAAGACATTTTAGTCTTTAAATTTAAAGTACGATTTAAAGTACAATTGGCTAAGTTATGTGCTAGCATCATTCTCGGGGGGATCAGAAACAGGTATAGTAGGTCTTAGTGGTAGTGCCCAAATTATGGAATTTGTTTTTTCTAGATGAAACCTATTTCATATTTGGAAGCTTTTAATAGTATTTAATTACTTACTATTCCTATAATTGATTATACCAATTATATAATTGTTTATGGGCTTGTTTTGCCTATTATTGCTTTATATAATGAGTAGATCTATACATTATCTAAAACCTAAATATGATGTTTACACTTAATGGTTATAAGTGAAGCAACATAAACTATGGACCAAATTAAATCATGGTTTATGCCTGGTTTCATTCTTCGCATAAAGTCAACATTAAACAGATCACATAATGGCTTAATGTGACATGTGGGCACAGCCATTGTAACTTAGCTTTATAGGTAGACCTGTCATGCCCTTGTTAGAGTCGGACTCTGAGGGAGAGGAGCCAACAGGGAGTGGAGGTGTAACTCCGGAGGTTGTGGAGGAGGCTGGGAAAGGGCAGATGATGAAGAACCAAGGGCCATCCCTTCTGCATGCTAGGACACGCAGGGAGAAACAGAGAAGGGAACAACTTAGCTTACGAGAGAGGAAGTGGCCATGATCCTCCTCATTGGTTGCAGCTGGGGAGACTAGTATATAAGAGAGATGATTACAACACAGCGTTGCCAGAAGCAAAGCATGTTTTATTTTTGGGCTGAAGTTATCTTGGTTGGTGTCCTTCCAAAAGACTGTGCCTTGTTATCTCCTTGAATCTGATAATTACTTATTCTGGTCCGTTGTGGAAATTTCATCATTGTAGTTTGTTTGGTTTTTTATTTCACCTCTATCTGCTCATTAAGTTCAGACTGTATTGCTTTCTTTTGAAGACTATTTTTGAGTACGTTTTATCTCCAACTGAGAATTATTAAACAGGGGGGCCAAGTTGGAGGCATTAAAGGACATTTATTTATGTTTTGGATTTTGTTATGTTTGTGTTATATTCTGGGTCATCACAGATCTCAACTTATTACTATAGTTGGGATCAGGATTTCTGTTGCTAAGTGAGGCAATTATTAAATCAGTGGTGACCAATTTTACAATCATTTTTGCCTTGGCTGTTAGGTGAATGACTACTTGTTAGGTGAATCCGGCTTCTCCCATTGACTTTGCTTGCTAGAAGATCCCAAGTGGTGATCACATGACCTCAGCACACTGCAACTGATGTAAGTTCATGCCAGTTGCCAAGTGCCTGAATTTTGATCACATGACCATTGGAAGGCTGGGATGGTCATAAGTGCAAGGACCAATCATGAGTCACTTTTTTTTCAGTGCTGTTGTAACTGAATGATTGCTAAGTGAATGGTGATAAGTCAAGGACTACCTGTACATAAGTTCAGTCATAAGAATGCATTCAACCAATCGTGCTTAAGAATACTGTGGTTTAGTCTGATGCGTGAACCCTGCCTGTCTAGAAGGACAAAGCTCATTGGTACATGCATACACTCACTTTTACAATGGCTGTAGTATTGGGGAGCCGAAGAGTGTAGACTCCACTGGTAGAAAACCCCGCTTTGAATGCAGCTGCACAATCCTTGAAGACCTTCTGCTCCTCTGGCAGAGTGAAAGAAACATCTGTGGGGCAAGATCAAAGGTCATTTTCAGTACAGTTGCCCTCTTAGGGTAGGAATGTTTATCAGTTGCATTGTTGTAAGGCTGAATTCATCCTCTCTAATAAAACGTGTGCCAGAGACCTTGCAGAGCGGATGGAGAGTTTCCAAGGAGCAAAATGCCATGTTTCTCCCACAATACACCTCCTCAATAGGAAGGCCCAGCATGTTTTCTAGGCATAAGTGAAATTAAGCCCCTCCCCAAAAATTTAGGCCTATTTAAACCATGCGTTCCCCACCATTTCACACACCGCTTGAACTATACGAGGTGAGGAGAAATGGGGGGAAGGGCGGATGGGGGGGAAACTTGCCTTTAGGAGCCCCCCACAGGTAGCCTCGGCTTGAGCACCCCGCGGGCAGACTGGCCTCTATTGGCCGATAAAAGTGCCCCGCGGGCAGAATCACCTCGCCACAGGACAGAGTCACTTGCCTCTCCCTGAGGGCAAAATCACCAGCCGCTTCTATCGGTCGATAGAAGCGGCCTCGTGGCGAGGAGTGGCTACTCATGGTGCTCCACGAGGCCATTTCTATCGGCCGATAGAAGCGGCTGGTGACTCTGCCCTCAGGGCGCTTCTATTGGCCAATAGAAGTGGCCTCGTGGCAAGGTGAGTGCACGTGGGGGTGCGTGTGGGGGGAGGAAATTGAGTCACCCCTGAAAAGACACCCTAGCTGTTTTTTCGGGGCTCAAAAAAGAAAAACAGGCCTGGCCTTATTTTGTGAGAAACACAGTAGTTTTTCAAATATTTATTTATTTATTTGTTTATTTATTTGTTTATTTGTTTGTTTATTTGTTTCTTTATTTGATTTGTTTGTTTTTAAACATTGTATTTTTCATTGCATTTTATCTGGCTGTACATCGCCCCGAGTCCCATCGGGAGACGGGGCGGTATAAAAGACTAATAAAATAAATAAATAAATAAATTTACAAGATAATAAGTATAAGTATAAACATTAGTAAGAATACAGGAAATAGATACGAATAAATGGGGACAATAGGACAAGGACGGGAGGCACGATGATGCACTTATGCACGCCCCTTAGAATAGACCCTGAGATGCTGTGGACTCTAAACTCAATTTGTTTAGGGCTGCTGATTCTTGGAACGCCTATGTGACTTGAAAGTTGTGAGGTCATTTAGAGATTTTAGGAAGTATGAATAGAAGAGAATATTTATAGCTGAGGGTTCAACTGTGAAGTCCTTGGTGCTCTCTGAACTTGGCTGTTTTCTTGTGCATGTTTCATTGCCCAACCATCAGAAGATGTTACCTAGTTGGGTAATGAAATGTCTGTGAGAAAGCATCCCAGCTCAGAGAGCGCTAAGGACTCCAAATTTTAGGAAGTGCTGACAAAGAATGAAAAGATCTACATATCGCTTAGATTTTACAAAGACTGGGGATCTCTTAGCCACTTTGTCATGGACTTGTCTGCAAAAAGACACTCTACTTGATATTAGTGTTGTCCTGCTTCTTCTCATCAGACTTTAAATTCCATTTGGGCCAGATGGCCAAGTCTTGTAACTTAGGGGAAGTTACTTACGGTTGCACTGGGACACCAATTCTATCAGATGCTTCACTGTCTCTGCCAAAGATGTTTGTTGTTTGTGGAGAGCTGTGTTGTTCAGCAAGGCAACACCCAGGCGTTGCTCCAGATGCCCAACAAGGTCCACCTGCTTGGAAAGAAGATTCTGCATTTCCATCTTCTCAGTCCTCAGGCCCTGTAGCTCCGCATCACGTTGGTTTTCAATAGCCAACACTTTCTTCTCTAGGAAGCTGAAGAAAAGAGGCAATTTATTCTGATTCTCAAACTCAGAGTTGATGCAATTTTTGTGTACCAACAGAAGAGAATATTTCTAGCCCAGGGTTGAACTGTCAGGTCCTTGATGCTCTCTGAGCTTGGCTGTTTTCTTGCAGACTTTTCTTTATCTAACTAGATAACATCATTAGTGCAACCAGTGGAACAGTTTGTCTTCAGAAGTTGTGAATACTCCAACACTGGAGGCTTTTAAGAAAGGACTGAACAACTATTTGTCTAAAATGGTATAGGATCCCCTGCTTGAGAAGGGGGTTGGATTAAAAGACCTCCATATTCCCTTCCAACTCTGTTATTCTGTTACTGTTGGTTCATCCCATGGATGGGTAGGTTGGGTTGGATGTGTAAGTTGACTTTGATTGAGGAAACACTTCCTCACATGAACAGGGCTTATTCAATTAATATTCTATTTTGATATACAGTATAAAAAGCTGTTAAATGTTTTGCAGACCACTGCTGTTCAGAGAAATTGCTTTTATGTGCTGTACCTATCATTTAGAAGAATTATCTAAAGAATTATTAGGCTTGCTAGGGAGCAAAGGAAATAATTCAGCACTAGAAAAATAGAGTTACTGTAGATTTATAATCTTGGATTATACTTTTATGTTCACTTATTGTTATTCCCCTGTCATCTCAGGGGAAAGATTGCTGAATATTCTTTTTTGTGGTCAAAGCTCAACAATATATTTAAAGTTTATAAGATATATATATATAAAGTTTTCCATAGAGAGAGAATCCCCATGAAAAGGTCCATACATACAGAGCACATTCCAAGTTTACACATGCTTTTCCATTCCCCCAGCACCTTTTGGCTTTCTGAGTCTACTCAGAAAATGCTATCCCCTTCCACTTTATTCAAAGAAAATTCACATTTGTATTTGTTTACTCAGAAGAAGAAAAACAACAATTCTATTCCTTTCACTTCCTTTTTTTCTGCAGCTCACCTAGGCAAGGAGACATTTATCCATCCACCCATCCATTCCATTCCATCAATCCATCCATCTACCTACCCATCCCTCCCTCCCTCCTTCCCTCCACCCACCCACCCACCCACCCATCCAATGTACTCTATATAGCCATCCATCTCTCCAAGGACTTCTGATCAGTGAACAAGATTAAAAACAAATAATTCCATTGAGTGAAAAAAACAAATAAAACAGCGTACATATAGGTGTGGGAGTTGCAACTCATAAGCGAAATTTCCTAGAATGTCATGGCTTCTAGAAGAACCAGGAAAAGGCATGGTTTCCTTGTTTCCATAGATTGTACACCACGCCAGGCCCAAAACACACTTCCCTGTGGAATTTGAGTACTGCAACCCTCATTTAAAAAACAACAACCAGTGGACAGAATCACTGATCCAAAGTTAACTAGTGAGCTTCTATGGCATAAGGTGGGCTTGAACCTGGCTCTTCCTGGAAGTAGTTCATGTCCTTAATCTTCCCATCACATTCATAAACCAACATAAAGTATTACACTAATACATTTTTGGCCTTTCCAGCATTACTAGGAGCTTGGCTTTTCAATGATATATAGTCTGAATTCTGTTTCAAGAGAGGAATGCAGATGCTGGTGATCTGAGCTTGGTTGTCTGCTTGGAGATGTTTCATCACCCAACTAGATAACATCTTCAGTAGGACTAGGTTTGGGGCTTGCTGCCTGTTTGTATTCAATAGCTTGCTGTTTGGTGGGGTGTAGTTTTTCCTTGGTAGTTCCTTGTTTAGAGTACTGTCTTCTGCCTGGTTGTGTTCAGCTGGTGTTGGTATCTGCTTATCTGAAGAGGATGTGTTAAATCTTTTCGTTTCCTCCCTAGGCTTTTTATTGTCTCTTTCAAACGGTATGTAAATATAGTTTGTCTCTATATGTCTGTTGATGGCTGATAGTGAGATTGACGCAAGGTTCAGCCAATGAAACCAGTGAATAATTACACTCCAAACATGGCTAATAATGGGTTTGTGACTGACCTAAGAGTAGCCAATCTGTGCAAAAGTATTCCTCAATATTCCATGTGAAGTCAGAGAAACAGGTGCTATACTGTCTATCTTCACACAATAAGCTTAACCAGGTGAAGAAAAAATGTAAGAGAAGCTGTTGCACAACATTTATACTTTATGGTTCAAGGAATTTTGAAAACTGAGAACACTGATTAATGATTAAGATAAACAGAACTGATATCAAACCATAAAAACAGGGACTGCCATGGCTGTTTTCTTGTTTTTTTTTTATATGCAGTCATCTCTAAATTCAACATGTTCCTTGAATTTCTCTGTCTTGCCCTGTACAGGTAATCCTCAACTTACAACTACAATTGGGACCAGAATTTCTGTTGCTAAGCAAGACAGTTGTTCAATGAGTTTCACCCAATTTTATTATCTTTCTTTGTCAAAGATGTTAATGTTGATCAGATAATCGTGGGGATGCTGCAACGGTCATAAGCAAAAGGACTGTTGTAATTCAATTTTATCAGTGCCGTTGCAACTTTTAATGGTGGCTAGATGAAGGATTGTAAGTCAAAGACTACATGTAGAGGCAACTTTACCGACTGGTTTTCCAACAAAAATTTCTCTAGCTACATCTAGAGGTGATGAATTCTCTCTCCACAAGAAACCAAAATGCTTGTCCTCCCTTCAAAATTATCCAGACCAGGAAGCTGACTTCAGAAGCAGACTAGAACTCAGTTTTACTGAGATAAGATGTATGAACAGGTCTTGGCAAGATTGGTTGTGATTTTCCTATGTTCTTTACCTCCATGAGTCAGAGAGAAGATAGTCTGAGTCTCTTTCTTACACTAGCATCTTTTCTGGGGCTTCTGCTTTTTTTCATTTTTGTAATGGTTTCTCAATATTTATCTCCTCTCTGGGGCTCTATGATGCCACAACTGCACTAGGATTATACAAATGTGCTTGGATTTAATGGGTTTCACTTATTCCTCATGAATTAAACATCAAGCCAAACAGGACTAACCTGTTTCTCTCCTGGAGTCTGCTGATTTCGTGGGTCTGCAGAAGCAGCTGTTTCTCAAGCTTGTTGGTAGACAGGGAATTTTCCAAAACTTGAATTTCCAGGCGGGATGTTTGGTTGAGAACCTGGTTGTTAGTAAACGTGGTTACACCAAAGAGCAGAAACAGCAGGGAAAATCTCCTAAATCTTTTCTTGACCCTTATGATCTTACTCAATCTTCAGGTGGTTTGACTTCAGTTTATTGTGTGATTTGTAAACCATGACTGACAGCTTAAAATACAATAGGAGAAGTAATTCTGATACAAATCAAGAATAACAATCTGAGAGATCTCACTGGTTGAGCACTTCTTCCAAAGTTCCCTCAGATATTTATGATAGACCATCAGCAATCAAGCTAATTCTAATCCTAAATTGCATTAACAGAGGGATACAATCAAAATTATGTGAGGTACTAATATCACTCTATAAAGCCTTAGTAAGACCACACCTAGAGTACTGCATCCAGTTTTGGTCACCACACTGTAAAAAAGATGTTGAGACTCTAGAAAGAGTGCAGAGAAGAGCAACCAAGATTATTAGGGGACTGGAGGCTAAAACATATGATGAATGGTTACAAGAACTAGGCATGCCTAGACTCATGAAGAGAAGGACCAGGGGAGATATGATAGCAATGTTCCAGTATTTGAGGGGCTGTCATAGAGAGGAGGGGGTCAAGCTATTTTCCAAGGCACCTGAAGGCCAGAAAAGGAACAATGGATGGAAACTGATCAAGAAGATATTCAACCTGGAAATAAGGAGATTTTTCCTGACAGTGAGAGCAATCAACCTGTGGAACAGAAGTTGCCTTCAAAAGTTGTGGGAGCTTCATCACTGGAAGCTTTCAAGAAGAGACTGGACTACCACCTGTCAGAAATGGTGTAGGGTATCCTGCTTGGGCAGGAGGTTGGACTAGATGACCTACAAGGTCCCTTCTAACTCTGTTATTCTGTAATCTGTTACCTGACTCCCCTAGTCTGTCTAGCTGGACAAGATTTTACAAGAAATCCACAATGTATGACCATTCATTTAGCAACATTTGAAGTTATGCTGGAACTGAAAAATGATACTTGTGACCTGGGTTCACATTCTGATGGCTGTTTGCAACATCCTTCTGTCACATTACCATGATTTACAATGATTTTTTTTTTTTTGCTAAAACAAATATTTACTTCCAGTTTCCACCAAAAAATATCCATTTTGGACATCAGTTTCCTTAATGACATTGATGTTTGCTTAACGACCACGGCAAAGAAGGTTGTAAAATTGGGCCCAGCCATGTGATCACTCAACAACCAGTATAACTTTCAATCATAATTGGGGGATCATTTACAGTCGTAAGTTGAGAACTATATACCTGTAGCTTTTCTTCTTTCAGCTCAGGTTTAGGGAAAAATAAAACAAGAAGATACTGCTGCCCTAACTACAGAAGCACAGAACTTAACAAACCTGGCAACGATCCTGAAACACAAGGGATAGCTGTGGAATTTTGCATAGGGGAAAGTGTTTAATAAGAAATTCTTTTTATTTAAGTCAATGAAATCAAATTGCTAAATATAAAATGTTTACTGTGATAAGGAAAATAGAGGGAAAAGGATGAAAGGCAACAGTCACACACTACAGAATTAGAAATTGAATTAATATAGCTAACCCTAGCTAAATTGGTGAAGATTTTCTGGATTTCAGCACAGATTCAGGATTCATTGCAGAAGGGATAATTGCAAAAAAACCTCTTCGGGGCTTCCTGCTCTGAAGATGTTAGGCAGGTCCTTCTTATTCATCTTCTTTTCTTCTTGCACAGTAGCCTGAGTTACCGTATATAAAAAAAGTAGAGAATAACGGAAAGCTTGTCTCTTGGGAAGGACTTACTACTTCTATTGCTTTGCTTAATCAAGAAAAAATGATATGGTATGATATATCAGAATACCCTTTCCTAAGAATATTGTATAGAATGTTAGATAGTATTTTTTTTAACAATTGTGCCACTCTAATAAAGGATCTAAATAAAAAACATTTTTGGAAGTTGCAGCTGATTTCAATTCATCCAGGACTCAGCAGGGAGTCGGTTTAACTAGAACATATCAATAAATTATTGTTGTGCCAAACTAGAAACTAAAGGATTGCAAAACTGCCACCTAGGTTCTTGTGGTTTATTAAACCACTAAATTGACATGACTTGGAACTACAGTATTTCAATATCCATGTCATTCCTTGCAAGTGCATAACCAGTTCCTCACCTTTCCAGGGGTACTATTTATGTTCTATCTACACCTATGCTATTGCATTTGCTCTTGGGAATTTGCAATTTTGTTTGCAACTATATCTTCACCTTGGATCATGGGTGGGGTTCTACCAGTTTGCATCTATTCGCTAGAACCGGTTGTTAACATTCTAAGCAGTTTGGAGAACCGGCTGTTAGAAGAAATTACTGGCCTAATCCTGTAAGGAAGGCAGGAAGGAAACATTCTGGTGTTGCTTACAGAAACTGCCTCTCCGTTAACCCTTATTACATTCTTGCCAGGACTGGACTTCCTGTCTCAGGAACTTCTCTGGAGTTTTTTTCCCCTCCTTTGCTGGTACGTTGCTTGTGTGGAGTGACCATTCAAAGTTACAATGGCACTGAAAAAAGTGACTTATGACCATTTTTACACTTACAACTGTTGCAGCATGCACACAGTCATGAGAGGCCAGCCAAGGAGATGCGTGCCTCAATGTGAGTGATGTTGAGTTGGCCACGCCCAGCCAATAACATGACCACCAAGCCACGTCCACCCAGTCACATGACCACCAAGTCACGTCCACCAACTAAGCCACACCCACAGAACCAGTTGTTAAAAAAATTGAATCCCACCCCTGCCTTGGATGTCTTCCATGTTCCTTCTTTGGTCAGAGAGGCAAGCACTGATTTGTAGGTTTGCACCTGTTTTAAACTTTGTGTATTTTTTGAACAAGCCATGACACAGCTTTGTGGAAAATGAAGAGCTGACATGATTGGTTTAGGATAGCTACATTCCTTGAATATGCCTGTTCAAACCCTTCTACTTTTGCATAAGCTACTCATGTTCTTCTGGATTTTCACAACTGACCAGACAGCATTTGGGCTGTTGCATTGGGGCCCAACTGAAGTTTCCAAATTGTCATCAGTGGCACGCCAACATAAAGCATGTGGCTTTTGATTTTGGTTCTTTTTGGGTGGTTTAATATGCCACAGGAACCTTGGCTATTCGTTCAGTTGTTCCAGAAGAGCACGAATTCAGGGCCCAAGTCAAGTTTGTGGTAGAAACCCAGCCATGATCCATCATATTAAATCCCAGTTTTGTTTTGACATAGCGTCTGCGAAGGCAGCCACTGTGGTTTGGAGATCATCTTCCCTTCTGGCTGTCATCTCAACTTTGATGTATATTCAGTAAGCAATGGTGGGGCCATTATGGCTGAAATAGGCAAACCAGCCCCTGTAAGTTGGCAAGAAATAACCTTGCTCTAAAAAAATAATAATCATCAGAGATAAAATCCAGGAAAAGGCTACCAAAAGAAGATTGGCTTACCTGTATCTCTACATCGGTGAGCTTCCGGGTTTGCTCAGCACTTTGATTAAGGAGGTTGGTCCCAATTTCCAATATGGCTGCCGTGTGGCCCTGTACAGAACTTAAATGGGTCTCTGACATCTCAATCCTCACATTGTCTTGGATGTAACTCTCCAGCTGAAAGAACATAAAGCAATGGGGATTAAATTTGAGGGGTTGTCACAGAGAAGAGGGGGTTACCCTATTCTCCAAAGCACCTAAGGACATCAGAAAGGCAATGGGTGGAAGCTTACCAGATAGAGATCCAGTCTAGAATTAAGGAGAAATTTCCCATCAGTGAGAACAATTAATCAGTGGAATAGTTGCCTTCAGAAGTTGTGGAAGTTTTAGGAACAGACTGGATAGTCATTTTTTCTGAACGGTATAGAATCTCCTTCTTGAGGCAGGGAGTTGAAGACCTCCAAGGTCCAAACTCTGTAACTTTGTATTCATAGCTTCTATTTGTATTTTGTATTCTAAGTAGGGCTAACTAGACTGCAAAGCATCTGCACACATCTTCGTGGATATGTATATTACACAGTAACTTTATTTTGGCTTGATTCTTGCATCGCCAACATCTTCTGATTGCAAAGTTTAAATAAATGGGAGCTTAAGAACTCTATGTTTGCCAGGAGGTTTTGCTAAACTTTATCTTCACTATTTGGCAAATCCCTAGCACTTCTTCTTGCTTCTCTTTTGAGGTGACTTGGCCAAGACATGTAGAAACAATTTCAAGCAATCCTTGACTTACATCATTCATTTAGCAACCATTTAAAATTACAATAATACTGAAAAAAATGACTTACAATTAGTTCTTATCCTTATGATCATTGTAACATCCCCACAGCCATGATTGTGATTGTGAGTTGTGGTTGTGAGTTGAGAACTACCTGTACTTGCAAGATTGCCTGTCCCCAGTCCTAGACTAGGCATTCTTCTTTCAGAAAGTATTGTCACCTGTAGGATCCATGGGATATCCCTTCTCTGGTTGTAGATCCTACTTTATGGAACATCATTATCAGATAACTGCTATTATCAGCCTCCCGTCGGCCAGTACGCTCCCATAGAGTCGGCCTCCTCGGGGTGCCGCCGGCTGGATGGCTGGCGACCCCGAGGGTGCGGGCCTTCTCGTTGGGGGCACCCTCCCTCTGGAACGAATTATCCCCAGAGATGAGGATCATCCCTAATCTCCTGACCTTCCGGCGAGCGTTGAAAACTTATTTATTTAATCAAGCCGGTCTGGCCTAGGGGTTTTTAGGAGTTTTTAGGGTTTTAATCTGGTTTTTATCTAGTTTGGCTTTTAAACTTCTTATAAATTTCAGCCTTTTATATTTGGTTTTTTAACTGTTCTTAATTTTGTATTATCTCTGTATTTTAATTTGGCTGAGTCCTGTCAGGGAAATAGGGCGGTATATAAATACAATAAATAAATAAATAAATAATTATCAAAATGTGGATAGCCCTGATCTTTCCAATCTTCCAAATAGTCTTAAAGGCCCAGCAGTTCTCTAGAGCAGAGTTTCTCTTCTTGGCAACGTTAAGATGGGTGGACTTCAACTCCCAGAATTCTCCAGCTAACATCTCTAGTGGATTGAGCCAGACCATGGGATGATCCCCTGTAGAAGACCCTGGATAAGATGTGCTTGGCTTGGCCTTGGTTGCCTCTATTAGTCAGACCGAGAGTCAGTTTGGCCTAGTGGTTAAGGCTAGAAAGTGGGAGGCTGTGAATTCTACTTCTGCCTTAGCCATGAAAACCAGCTTAATGACTTTAAGGCAGTCACTCTCTTCTCAGCCTAACCCACCTCACAGGGTTGCTGTTGTGAGAAAATAAGAGGAGGAAGGTGTGTTGGATACGTTCGCTGCCTTGAGTTATTTGTAAGACTAATACAGTCAGGACACAACTAACTAAATAAAAATATATAGTTACTTCTGTCAAAAATTTTTGTACTATTCATAGCTATCCTGATATTGAAATAAAGGGCCACTATATGCAGTGTTGAGGCTAACTCTGCCCGCGGCCAGGAGTTTGAGCCTGACCAGTTCAAAGTTGACTCAGCCTTCCATCCTTCCAAGGTCAGTAAAATGAGGACCCAGATTGTTGGGGGCAAGAGGCTGACTCCGTAAACCACTTAGAGAGGGCTGTAAAGCACTAGGAAGTGGTATATACGTCTAAGTGCTATTGCTACGGTCAACTTAGTTTTGGACATTTTGAATATTTGAATATCAATTATCTAATGGCAAATTATGTAGTAATTTACTAAAACGCCTGCCTCTCCCTTCTTTTTCTTCTGCTCTCGAGTGTGATTTATTTCCCAATGCCATTTCATACCTGGAAATCCAAGCCTTTGAAATCTGTCGGCAAGCTGAAGAAACAGCTGCTCCTACAAACTCCTGAAATCAGCACATTTCAGTCGGGGGGGGGGGGGGGGGGGGGGAAACAGATTTGTCCTGTCTGGCTTCATGCTTGAATTGGAATGAATAAATTACTCCAGTTAATCCAAGCATATTTGTGTAACCCCACTGCAGTGGTAACATGTGGGTGTCTTTTGAAGAGATAAACCAGACCTGTGAAATTCTTCCCTAGAACCCCCCCCCCAGTCAGCAGAGTGGCTTATATGGATTGAAACAAAGCAAGGAAAATCAGCAAAGAGACTTGAAGGCCGGGATGGGATTCGAAAATCCCAGCAAACGATTCGCTGCCCAGTTGCTGTGTGGGTGTGGCCATGGTGGGTGTGGCCTACCACAGCTTCCTGGAGGGCCATTTTTTGCTTATCTCCGGCTTCTGGGAGGACAAAAACAACCTCCCCCAGGCTCTGGAGGCCTTCTGGAAGCCGGAAACAGGCCCCTTCCATGACTTCTGGTATTTCCGGAAGGCCCGTTTCTTACCTGCATCGAAAATGGGCCACGTGGAGACTTCTGGGAGGGGAGGGGTGGGCGGGGCCAGCCGGTTGGTTCAAATACCAGTTTGGCAAATCAGTTGCAAATTTAACATCTGGTTCGGACCAGGTTTGGGCGAACCAGATGTTAAATTTGCAACTGATTTGCCAAACTGGTATAGAATCCCACCCCTGCTTGAAGGGTAACACTGTAGGCCAGAGGTTTCCAATCTTGGCAACTTTAAGACTTGTGGACTTCAACTCCCAGAGTTCCTCAGCCAGTCTTGGAATGCTGGGAGTTGAAGTCCACAAGTCTTAAAAAGTTGCCAAGGTTGGAGACCCCTGCTGTAGGCCATACCCCAAATTAGGGGTTTTTCCACCAAGGATAAAGAGGTAATAGTTTGCTCTGCTGTTTCAATGAATTTGATTCTCAATGTCTATGGAGATTCCCCATCATCATGGTTGTCCCAAATGTGCTTTTTTCCAAACTGTACCTTCTTGTTTTTTTTCTTCAAAATGTTTCACTTCTCATCACAGAAGCTTCTTTAGTTCTGTAGAAGCATCTTGAATGAGAAACGAAATCTTTGGAAAGGAAAAGACCAAGAAATTTCAGTTGCCTTCTAGAAAAAAAAAAAGACAAGAATCTTTGGGATAGTTTGATTCTCATGTAAACTCTTCTTCCATTGGATTGTTTCTTGCATAGAGATGACACTAAATTTAAAGTAAACAGTTTGATATTGGGGTATTCCAATACAATGCTTCACTGTATCAATCAGTAGCTACTATCATTGCTCCTAAGTTCACCCTAGGCTTAGAATATTAAAGGTTTTGCATATTCAAACAATGCAGCTTTTCCAAGTCAAGCTTGTATTTAACAATATCAGTCCCTTTACATGCAACCCATGATGGTTTGTTTGGTTTTGTCTCCCCCCCCCCCCCCCCACTGGATTTCCTCATATGGGCACCACACTGACCCACTGATCATCTTGGCATCCTGTTCTCTGCTTTTCCTCCTCTTCAAAGGGGGTCTGGCAGAAGTGATATCCAGTGGAGAACAACAAATAGTATACCTGTCTGGACACAGTTACGAGTCTAAGGTCAAGCTCACCCCAAGACACTTCTCTCCTCATTCACCTATTGGTCAACAACTTTAGTTACATTCACAAGCTCCCTTCCTCTTACCAGTATTGAGAAAAATGGTTTACTAGGTGTTTGATTTGGTTAGTTAATGGTTTGCCTGTGTGTCTTACGCTAGATTATAATGATTCATTTGGGTTGCTTTGTAACCTGCGTTGCAGGTAGTCCTTAACATACAACCACAATTAGGACCACAATCTCCATTGCTAAACAAGGTGGTTGTTAAAGGAGGTGTGCCCAATTTTATGACCTTTTTTGCCACATTTGGTAACTGAATCATGTGGTCATTAAGTGAATCTGGCTTCCCCTATTGACTTTGCTTGTTAGAAGTTAGCTGGAAAGGTCACAAATGGTGATCACGTGACCCTGGGATGCTGCAACTGTCATAAGTACATGCCAGTTGCCAAGTGCCTGAACTTTGATCACGCAACAGTGCAAGGATCGGTCGTGAGTTGCTTTTTTCAGTGCTGTTGTAGGTTGAATGGTTGCTAAATGAACAGTTAAGTCTGTTTATTTACCTGCATTGACCATGAATGTTTTATTGATAACTAGCCTGTTTTGTTGTTTTAAGTTATACTGAGGATGGCTGAGTTTTATGTTAAGCTGCAGATGCTTCTGAAAACCACTTATGAGTCTCTTTGAATTTGATAGCATACAAATCCTATAACTATATAATCTTCCCGGTTCAAACCCAAATGTTGGAGAGGAGTGACAGAAATCCTGAGTATCTCATTTCATATCACTCATTTGCTGACTCCGCCAGTTCTGTCCCAGATGAATTAATCTTGCCCTCTGGACAAAAGAATTAAGGCTGGGTTGGATAAAGACAGTTGGCATGACAATTTCTTTCCCATTTTATCACCTTAAACATGATAATTTGGAGACAACGGTGGGAGGCCTCCAAGACTATATCTGTCCCTCCCTTCCTGCCCTCTGGTCCCAGGCAGTTTCCGAACAAGCAGGGTCTGGTTTGGAAATCTAGGAGTGAACGTGTGCCAGTATAGCTGGAAGCTGTTGGGTTGGGCATGGACAGCCCTTAGTGGGGGGAACAACCCCTCTCTCTTTATGCCTCCCATAGACATCTTTGGCAATTTGAATCTCACTGGCTCAAGGTTGACTCAGCTTGCCATCTTTCCGAGGTGGGTAAACTGAGGACCCAGATTGTTGGGGGCAAGAGGCTGACTCTGTAAATGGCTTAGAATGGGCTGCAAAGCACTATGAAGCGGTATATAAGTCTAAGTGCTATGGCTATTGTACGGCGTCCCATTTTTTACGGACAGCAGAAAAGAGAATCCCATCTTCTGGGCAGTTCTGTGTTTTGACCCTCTTGCAAGGGTCTATTTCTTGCAGACCCTTGCAAGCCTCTAGTCAAAATGTGACTTTTCTAGACAGCCTTTTGGGTCAGCTGATAACCCATGGATGACTTTCCTTTCAGCTTGAGGAAGTGTCGTTACCACATTTGAGTTGTGTTTTTGATCAGAATCTGTTTTGAAAATCCATCCCCATCTAACTTTGGTGGTGTCATAGTCCTTCTCTTTGGGGGGTAGGATAACCACCGGGAACCTTCCCGACTGAGAGGAAACCTGGATTATTCACTTGAAATATGCCAATAAACCAAACTGAAGGTTTGTTAGAAGGCATGCATACAACAACAAAACCAAAGACCTGGCCCACTGTCCCAAACCCCAAACTGGTTCTCCCCTGCTAATACCAGTATTCCTCAACTTACAACAACAGTTAAGGTCAAAATTTTCAATGTTAAGTGAGTGTTAAGGTCTTGGGATTTAAGAGCCGACCGGCAGTGAACAGCTGCCAGATGTGGCTGATGCAATAAGAGGTGAGTTAGCATAGCATGGGTATTTCCCTTTAAAACTGGGGGTTAAATATCCCTTTAAGAGGTGTTTATATATTGCAACCATTAGAGGGCATGGTTCTCTCTCCTTGTGACTGGCATTAATTGCAGAGATCTCCATGGAGTTAAGAAGAAGAAAGTTTGCTTGCTTGTAAAGGTATTTGCAGCCCATCTCTTATATTTCTGTATTTGTCTTGTATAATAACCACCGTTAAATGTCTAAGCCTCTGTGTGCTCCTGGGTTTTGCTCCTGGGTTGTCTCATAATAGCAGTCACAATGCTACAAACTTTCTGACAGTGAGTCATGCTGATTTTGTGACCATTTTTTGCCACAGTGGTTAAGGTTTCATTGCTGTTGTTAAGTGAATAATGCGGTTGTGAAGTGAATCCACTTTCCCCAATTGAATTTGCTTGTCCTAAGGCAACTGGGAAGGTCACAAAAGGTGATCACAAAACCCTGGCAGGCTCAACAGTAGTAAATAGATGTTGGTTGCCAAGTATCCAAATTTTGATCATGTGACGGTGGGGATGCTGTGATGGTTGTAAGTGCGAGGATTGGTGGTAAGTCAGTTGTCTTAATTCCATTGTAACTTTAAACAGTTGCTTAAATGAATGATTGTAAACTGAGAACTATCTGTACATGTACACTCGCACATATACTCTACTGAAGTAAGATCTCCTGGCTCCATTTCATGTTTTGCTTTTGGGGTGGGGACACCTTAAGGATAGTATCTGTCATCAGATGCTAGTAGTCAGGGTTAGGATTCAAAATTTTTAATAACAGGTTCTGTGGGCGTGGCTTAGGTGGTAGGCGTGGCTTGGTGGTCATGTGACTGGGTAGTCATGTTATTGGCTGGGTGTGGCCAACTCAATATCACTCACATCAAGGCACGCATCTCCTCGCCTGGTCTCTCGTGACTGTGGGCAACAGTCGTAAGTGTGAAAAATGGTCATAAGTCACTTTTTTCAGTGCCATTGTAACTTTAAATGGTCACTCCACACAAACAAAGTACCAGCAAAGGAGGGGAAAAAAACCCCAGAGATGTTCCTGAGACAGGAGGTCTAGTCCTGCCAAGAATGTAATAAGGGTTAATGGAGAGGCAGTTTCTGTAAGCAACACCAGAATGTTTCCTTCCTGCCTTCCTTACAGAATTAGGCCAGTAATTTCTTCTAACATCCGGTTCTCCGAACTGCTTAGAATGTTAACAACCGGTTCTAGAGAATAGGTGCGAACTGGTAGAATCCCACCCCTGTTAGTAGTTGGCAGTACAATTAGGCTGCAAAAATGGCTATAACCGGTAGATGACAGCACCAAGAACAGAAATCTCTCAGCTCGCTTCTGCCAGCTGGTGGTCCTCTTCACTGCAATATTTTTTTTTAGATTTAGTCATTATTTATATCATCGTATTTTTTTAAAGATCTCCAATAAACCTAAGTCAGAAACTTCCTCTTTTTTTGCTAGGTTCCTTTGTAATGTTAACTGGAAGTTTCCCTGCACATTCTATTAGCTGTAGTATTAATAATAAATTCTTAACTGTTCTTAGCTTGGTAAGATCCTGATCAGGATTTTAAAAAATGTGACATCCCCTGAAATGACTTAAAAAAAAAAAACCTTCCATGGTTCTAATTCTTGACCTACCCTTTTCGTATTGGGAGAATTAGATTATGCTGATGCTTCCCCAGCTTGAGTTCACAGCCAAGCAGGCTGGGTTTTTGCACTGTTTAGAGATATAAGCAGGGATGGGATTCTACCAGTTTGCACCTATTCGCTAGAATCAGTTGTTAACATTCTAAGCAGTTCAGAGAACCGGTTGTTAGAAGAAATGACTGGCCTAATCCTGTAAGGAAGGCAGGAAGGAAACATTCTGGTGTTGCTTACAGAAACTGCCTCTCCGTTAACCCTTATTACATTCTTGGCAGGACAAGACTTCCTGTCTCAGGAACATCTCTGGAGTTTTTTTCCCCTCCTTTGCTGGTACGTTGCTTGTGTGGAGTGACCATTCAAAGTTACAATGGCACTGAAAAAAGTGACTTATGACCGTTTTTCACACTTGCAGCGTCCCCACAGTCATGAGAGGCCAGGCGAGGAGATGCATGCCTCGATGTGAGTGATATTGAGTTGGCCACATCCAGCCAATAACATGACCACCAAGCCACACTCACCAACTAAGCCACGCCCACCACAGAACCGGCTGTTAAAAAATTTGAATCCCACCTCTGGATATAAGGATTGCCTTGGTTTAGTAGTCCAATGTTTCTCAATCTTGGCAACTTTAAGAAGGGTGGACTTCATCTCCCAGAATTCTCCAGTCAGCAATAGTGCCTGGGAAATTTTGGGAGTTGAAGTCCATCCCTCTTTACTTTGCCAAGATTGAGAAAAATAGTAGTAGGCTATCAAAAGCCAGTTTGCAATTCATATTTTATGGCTTAATCTGATTCGTGATTGCAGCCAGTGTGTCTTAATCAGCAAATCATGGCTTTATACGATGTGTAAATCAAAATAGAAGGGGTATTTTTTAAATCTTGTTTTCTCTAACGATGGCTTAGTCAATAAGCTACAATTTGGTTCACATAACATACAAAGCTGTAAGCCAAGTTTTTCGAATCACAAAGGTCAAATTCATGCATCTTTTAAAGTCCAACTTGAATAAATTGTATTATAGGTTAACGCTTTGTATGAATCCAATCATTGTACTTTGTAAACACAGCTTGCACTTTATTACATTGTCAAAAGTACACCATTATGATATTCAACTAATAAACCCAAACTTCTAACTCTTTGGCAGGGTTCCTGGAACATATTACATCCTAATTTGTTCCGGTCTTACTCTACAGACCCATATTTGCAAGACATAATTTAGGGCTTAGTATGCAGTGCAAACCCAGCCATCTAATTTAGTCAATAAATCATGATTAAGCCCATCACATCAATCCCTACAGCGGAAGAATGGATGGAAAAAATGATGGA
The DNA here is from genome assembly GCA_023653725.1 of Bungarus multicinctus. Taxonomy (NCBI): domain Eukaryota; kingdom Metazoa; phylum Chordata; class Lepidosauria; order Squamata; family Elapidae; genus Bungarus; species Bungarus multicinctus. The sequence continues at coordinate 21,172,498 of CM042835.1, read as the reverse complement.
ATTATCAGAGATGGCAAAATTAACTGTTTTAATCACAGACAGGAATATATCCAGTATTGTTTCTGCTTGGAAACCATTCCTGGATTTTGTACTCAAGACAGAAAAAAATATGAAATCTTGACTTTGGGTTTTGCTGATTAAATTAGCTCTTGTTATAGAAATGAACAGTACTTACTAAGTTGGTAAAAGTAAAAAGCTGAGGCTGTAATTTTTTTTGTACTTTGTTGCATTGAAAAATACAGGTAGTCCTCGACCTACATCAGTTCATTTAGTGACCAAATTGCGTTCAAAATTGCAATGGCACTGGAAAGTGTGACTTATGACTGCTTTTCACAGTTACGACCTTTCCAGCATCCCCTGGTCATGTGATCAAAATTCACATGCTTGGTTCATCTTTATGACTGTTGCTGTATCCCCAGATCATGTGATTGATTCCTTTTTGTGACCTTCTGAGAAGGAAAGTCAATGCCAGATTCATTTAACAGCTGGGTTACTAGCTTACCTCCTGCAATGATTCACTTATCAACTGTGGCAAGAAAGGTCGCAAAATGGGGCAAAATTCACTTAGCAACTGGCTCACTTAACAACATAAATTTTGAGCTCCATTGTGGTTGTAAGTTGAGGGTTACTTGTACTGGGAGTTAATGCTTTCCCTCCCCCTTTCCTCCTATCAGTTTTCTCTTCTCTGTCTTTCCTTTTCCCTTTCTCCAATTATCTATTTTTCTTTGTATTTTATATATGATAATCTTAATTTTTTTTAAAAAAAAAAACCATATAATCTTGACTGTTAAGCCAAGCGCATCTTAATCAACTTTAAACAAGGCACACACATTTTCAAATGGAAGATTATGCCAGCAATTAAAATGGTTAGAACATTTTCAAAATCCGTAGTCTAGAACAATGGTTCTTAAGCTGGGCAATATTGCCTCCCAGGGGGCGATTTTGTTTTAGAGTGGGGCGATGGGACGAAAAAGGGGCGACGCGGGGGCGAAGGAGTGGAAGGGGGGCGATGTGGGGCAATGGAGCGAGAAGTTTTGCGGACACTTTTGAGACTTTTTTCGTACAGTGAACCGCTGTGTATCTGTCATACAAAAACATCAGATCGCTCGCTATTAAGTGGATTGAACTGTGTTTTAAAATGTTCCTCCAGCTAGCTTCAGTACAGAACGCCGTACATATGTGAATACGCACCGCTCATCTTCCTGCGCGTTGCGCAGCAGCCTCTATCACTCTACCCATTAAATTTGTCGCTCCGATTTTTGTTGCTTTCCTTCTGTAAAAATTTTCTTTGTGTCTTTTTAACCCTTTTTACAGTGTGCATGAATATATATTTTCCTCAAACCTTAATTTAGTTTCAGAGTTTTCTTCTTGAAATTCTTAGTTCCTGCATTGCGATTTGTTCTTATGCTCTTTTTATATTTCTTTTTGCGTCTTAAAATTCACCTGTAATTAAATCATTAAATGTTACTGTTTTTTTTTTTTTGGGGGGGGGGGGGGGGGGGGGGCATTTCATTTTCTTGCAATTGAATTTTGTTTTCAGTGGTCATTGCATTTAAGTGTCTTGAATAAATAAGATAATAATGAAATACATGTATCACGAAATTTGGGAGTAAAGCGATGGGTGGCATCAGAATTTTTCACATAGTTGAGATATGGGGAAAAGACTGGAAATAAATTATTTGCATCAATATGTCCTGATGGCCATTTTAAAGAAAACAAAAACATGTTTGCATAAACTGAAGAATTCTTTCCCGGGGTTGTGATTGACAGATTATGCTGGGGGAGGGGAGCGATGATAACTTCCTCAATGGCTCAAGGGGGCGATTCTTTCAAAAAGGTTAAGAACCACTGATCTAGAAGACGTACAGTAGATAGAAAAGCAGTCCTAAAAATATCACCCTCTCTTCCTCCTCCTCCTGCTCTCGCCTTTCCTGCCAGTATGTGTGCTTGTGTACTGATAACTGGCCGCCTTGTTATTTTAAGACCAAGAAGTCTAATTAAATAACTGGTGTGCTGGAAGACGGAGATGGAAGATTCAGTGCCGTCCATGGCAGGAAATTGCCCACTTTCTGCTCCACCATTCAGATATTTTCCAAAAATTTAGGCAGAAGCATCTCTGGGCCCATCAGCCTAGGTGGCTCCCCAAATCGCTTTAACTTCTGCCAATGGATGGAGATGGATTTTCTTGGGTGCCTTGATATCCATGGGATCCTCCCAGGCTGCAATCTGAAGATCTCGCTGGCGTTAAAGGCAGAGAAACGTGTGTGTGTGTAATTGGCAGGACCGTAAGGATGGGAAACGTGCCACGTGTTCTTACTTGGGGATCGGACATGGCTGTGAGCACTGACTAGATTGGCCGCTCCCCGAGGAAATGTCCTCAACGTACGACCACAATTGAGCCCAAAATTTCTGTTGCTAAGCGAAACACTGGTGAAGTGAATTTTGCCCCATTTTACAACTTTTCTTGGCACTGTTGTTCAGTGAATCACTGCAGCTGTTAAGTTAGTAAGATGGTTGTTAAGCGAATCTGGCTTCCCCAGAAAGGGATCGTGTGACCCTGGGACATTGTAGCCGTCATAAATATGAGTCGGTTGCCAAGCATCTGAATTTTATCATGTGACCAGGGGGATACTGTAATGTTTGTAAGTATGAAAAACGGTCATAAGACATTTTTTCCAGTGCCATTATAACTTTGGACAATCATTAAATGAACTGTTGTAAGTCGGGGACTACCTATAGTAGTCTCTCTCTCTCTCTCTCTCCCTCCCTCTCTCTCCCTCCCTCTCTCTCTCCCTCCCCCTCTCTCCCTCCCTCCCTCCCTCTCTCCCTCCCTCCCTCTCTCTCCCTCCCCCTCTCTCTCCCTCCCCCCTCTCTCCCTCCCTCCCTCTCTCTCCCTCCCCCTCTCTCTCCTTCCCCCCTCCCTCCCTCCCTCTTTCTCCCTCCCTCTCTCTCCCTCCTTCTCTCCCTCCCCCTCTCTACCTCCCCCTCTCTCCCTCCCTCCCTCCCTCTCCCTCTCCCTCCCTCTCTCCTTCCCCCCCCTCTCCCTCCCTCTCTCCCTCCTTCCCTCCCTCCCTTTCTCTCTACCTCCCCCCTCTCTCCCTCCCTCCCTCTCTCTCTCTCCCTCCCTCCCTCTCTCTCTCTCTCCCTCCCTCCCTCTCTCCCTCCTTCCCACCCTCCTCCTCTCTCTCCCTCCCCCTCTCTTTCCCTCCCCCCCTCTCCCTCCCTCCCTCTCTCTCCCTCTCTCTCTCACACACACACATGCACACACACTTTGCATCTCCTTCCTTCTCAGATGATTTTCAGGATCATCCGATGCCAGATTCCAAGAATTGGCAGCCCTGCTGAAGCTCATTCCAGCCCTGAACTGTAAGCATGAAAATAGATTTTGCTAAGTCCCCACCGTAGGTTGCTCAGAAGCTGATACAAAAAGGAGGTGAAATCTTTTGAACCCGCGAGATGGGATAATGAATTCTATGGGTATTAATGAACCACAGTTTCTAGCTTCTTTCCTCTCTGGCTACACTGTACAAGGAATCTGTTTGCAGTTATGACAGTGCTGGAAAAAAGTAACATATGACCAAACCTCGCATTTATAACCATCGCAACCTCCCAATGGTAACGTGATCAAAATTTGAATTGTCAACCAGCATTGTACCTACAATGGTTACAGTGTCCTGGGGTCATATGAGCACCATTTGCAGCCTTCCCAGCTGGCTTCTGGCAAGCAAAGTCAATGGGGAACTGTGTGATTCATTTAACGACTGCAGCAAAAAGGTTGCAAAATTGAGCATCGTCTTGTGATGCCTCTCTTAACGACCACACTGCTTAATGATGAATTTTCCAGTATAGGTAGTCCTTGACTTACGACTGCTATGGAACCCAAGATTGATGTTGCTAAAATGGGACATTTTTTAAGCGAGTTTTGCCCCATTTTACAATTTGTCTTGCCACCGTTGTTAAGTGAATGGCTGCAGCTGTTAAATTAGTAACACTGTTGTTAAGTGAATCTGGCTTCCCCCATTGACTTTGCTTGACAGAAGGTCGCAAAAGGGAATCACTTTTTGATTTGCAAGCGTCATAAAGTTGTCAAGCATCTAACTGTAGATCACATGACCATGGGAATGCTGCAAGGGCCATAAGTGTGAAAAATGGTCACAAGTCCCTTTTTCCAGGGCCGTTGTAACTTTGAAGGTCACTCAATGAACGGTTGTAAGTTGAGGACTACTGTATTTATTGTGATCATAAGTGGAAAAACCAACGGTTGTGAAAATCTTACAGGGCCTAAATCATTACGCCAACAAAGTACAGCAATGGGACTCAATTCTAAATGATGTATATTTGTTTTTGCCACCAAAAAAGTCACCAGGTCTTATTTTCAGGGGATGTCATCCACTGACTAACCTCACTTGTGCCCGTCACCCACCGGCCTCCTTTTCGCTGTCAGAGGCCTTCAGGAACTTCTTCTGCGGCCGGCAAGGGTTTCCTGAAGGCCTCTGCTGCCAATAACAGAACTCTGGATCGATCCGGAGCTTTGTTATCAGCTATAGAGGCCTTCAGGAAAGTCTTGCTAGCAGCAGAAGAAATGGGCCGGCGAGGCAGGTGTCGGGATGTGCGAGGCCTGGCTACAACTGTCCAAAGGTAAGTAGTAGGGCAGCTCCACCCCTCTATCCCCACCCTAGCTTAATTTTTACCCATGTACTCTGGAGTGGGTGGATTCTTAATTAGGGCTTATATTGGGCTCACTGGTAAAAATCAAGCTAGAATTTACTTTCAGGGTAGGTTTTATTTTTGGAGAAACAGGGTACATCTCTCTTGCATCTCTGTCATGCACTAATTTTGAAGGGGCAAAGAATCTTGGCCACCAAAATTATCCAGACCAACAGCTTTCCAATGCCTCTTCCCGGCCCCACATATCTCCCAACTAATATGGTTTGTTGGATTGAGGTTAATGTAATATGAACCCTCATCCTCATGCCCATTTAATGCCAGGCATGAGCAATCTCTGTCAAAAATTATAGTTTGTTTTTCTGTTATTTAATAGTCTGGGTTTTCTGCTATTCAGTATCAAAATTGCCGTAAAATTTTTTTGAAAAGCCAAGATTTCCCTTCCAAGTAACAGGGAAAGAAATGAGGATCCCAGCCCTGATCACTTTGGTGATAATCCCACCCACCCATCTTGGATCACCACTCCTCCCAATGAATTCTCCCCCCTCCCCCAACAGCAAAACCTATTCACTCAAATATATATCCATCCCTGCCTTAGGGTGAGGAAGCCAGTCCCTTGTGGTTCTTCAGCCCAGACTGGTTAAAATTAAAGCCATCAGATTTAATGACATCGAGTATTAACAACAACAAGAAGAATCATAACAAAGGTTTAAGGATCAGAAGTTTGGTTTGAGTCACTCATTGCAATAAATCAAAATGTACCAATAAAGGAGCATATTTGGAGCTTAGGGCTGAAATGAGGGATCCTTGGTGCTCTCTGAACTTATTTTCTTGCAGACATTTCATTATCAAACTAGGTAACATCATCAGTACTAGTAAGAAGTGCAGTTTGCTGTCAAACCAAAATGTGATTTGCTTAATGTGATTTGCTTTTAGTTTATAGGAAAGCTGTGGCAAATCTAGACAGCATATTAAAAAGCGGAGACATCACTCTGCCAACAAAAGTGTGTATAGTCAAGGCTATGGTTTTCCCAGTTGCAATGTATGGCTGTGAAAGTTGGACCATAAGGAAGGCTGAGCGCCAAAGAATGGAGGCCTTTGAACTATGGTGCTAGATAAGACTCCTGCGAGTCCCTTGGACTGCAAGGCGATCAAACCGGTCAGTCCTAGAGGAGATCAACCCTGACTGCTTCAGGCCAGATCCTGAAGATGAAACTCAAAGACTTTGGCCACCTAATGAGAAGGAAGGACTCACTGGAGAAGAGCCTAATGCTGGGAAAGATTGAGGGTGTGCTGTCCATCCAGTATATAGTTAATGGGAAGTGGGATAGTTAGTTAGGAATTGAGAGCTGTCCCCTTAAGGGAATGCATCATGGTAAATGTAGTTAAGGTATCCTAGGAAATGTAGTCCATGTCGTGTGGCCACATCTGTAATCCTGAATGGTCACTGAATTGACCCTTGGTGGGTTGGGGGAGGTTTCTCCACTTTTGCCTGGAACCCAGCAACATGCTGCTGCCTCAACCTCTTGCTCCTTCATTTTGGGGATGAAAGATTACCATCCTTTTACACCAGAAAGTCAGCTATGCAAAGAGTTGGACATTGAGATGAATCTCAATGTAACTGTAAGTTATATCGAGGATGCCTGATGAACCAATAAAAAGACTCTGTATGGATGCTTTGTGGAGTTATCTATCTGCCTTTATACATTCAGCCAGTAATTATAGAGGGCAGAATAGAGGGCAAAAGAAGAAGGGAACGGCAAAGAATGAGGTGGATGGATGGAGTCACTGAGAGCAGTCGGCATGAGCTTAAATGGTAGAAGATGGTAGAAGTCAGGAAGGCCTAGAGGAACATTGTCCATGGCGTCATGATGTGTTGGACACAATTTCACAATTAACAAGACCAAGTTTAGTATACAGCAGGAATCCACCCATGTAACCATGTCACTAGAGACGATCAATCTGATCTAGTAGTTTAAGGCACCAGGCTAGAAACTCAGAGATTGTGAGTTCTAGTCCTGCCTTAGGCACGGAAGCTGGCTGGACACTCTCTTAGCCCAACTCACCTCAAAAGGTTGTTGTTGCGGAGGGGGGGGGGTTAGGAGAGGAAGCAGCATTAGTATGTTTGCTGCCTTAAGTTACTTATAAAGGTGAAATAACAGAATAACAGTTGGAAGGGACCTTGGAGGTCTTCTAGTCCAACTCCTATGCCATTTCAGATAAATGGTTGTACAGTCTCCTCTTAAAAATCTCCAACAAGCACCGACAACTTATGGAGGCAAGCCATTCCATTGATTAGTTCTAGATAAAATTCTAATCAATAAAGTAAATATATAAATCATATCTTAGTCCTGATTTCACAGGTTGGCTTAGTTCGCCATTGGTCTGCACAGCGTCCTAAGTCATAAATCCTTGCAAACTGTACCGGCGGGACTCAGAATACGTTAAACCACAAGCAAGCTGCCGTTAAACCTGCAAAACAATGTGCCAGCCACCATAGGTGCTTTCCACAGCCTGTTGCTTCTCTTGCAAGGCTTCAGTGCAATGCAAATGAAGGACCTGCCTGTCTGCCTTTCCTGGGCCACTGTTGCAAAGAGTACAGCACAGTCAAGCCATCCTAGACATCACCAAAGACCTTACCATAGTTACCTTAGACTCCAACTAGTGAAAGCCATTTCTGCATTCACACAGGCCACCTAAACCCTGGTTGTAATGAATCTAATTTGGTGACACTGCGCCAGACCATGGACTGTTCTGAGTTGACACCATGCTTTTTACTCCTCCACAACCCACCCACCCCAAAGCCAAGCCAACTGAGTGCATACAACACACACACACACATACACACACACAGAGTTCTCCGCAGGCCTCCCCTCCCCCCAATTCCCAGGGGCTGATCCCTGCAGCTTTTGCCCCGGTCCTTCGGCCTTCGCACCCTCGCCTTCCTCCTCCCCACCTTCTGCAGCCACTGGGTGTTGTTCTCCATGACGGTCTCCAGCTGTTGCAGTCGCTGGACGGGCCACTGGGCTTCGGCCAAGGGCGGCGCATCCCTCTGGAGCGAGTTGGACACTTGGAACTGGGCGGCGGCAGGAGCAGCCGCCGCGCCGTCGCAGCCCCCCAGCTCCGGCAGCAGGAACGTGTAGGTGCAGGATCCATGTTGCAGGCGATGCTGAGAGCGCTCCGGAGGCCCCTTGCCCAGCACCCCCGGCTGCATCCCTGCCCAGGCGGGCAGTAAGAGATACGCCAGGACCTTCCAGCTCTGCATCCTGACTTCCCTCAGCGGGACCTGCCAGCCAATTCCTCCGGGCTTGCAGCAAGACTCTGGTCTGCCTGAGAAGTCCGGACGCCCCGCGATCTCTGCCTCCCCGCCTCCTGTGGGCAACGGGAGGATGGAGTGGCAGGGGGTGGGGGTTGGAGCCCTCCCACGCTCTCCGGCTTCCGCCTCTTCCCGCCCCCTCCGTCCTTTGCCCCCCTGCTGGCTTTTGGAAGCCCGCCCGGGTCGCTTTGCTGGCCGAATCGATGTAGACCCGCTTCGCAGAAGATCGTTTGAGTGCCAGAACACGCGCTCCAAGTCAACAGCCCCGGGATCTTTCCGCCTGGCTCCAGCGAGCGGGTGCCTGGCAGGCTGGATCGGTCAGGGATCGCCGGGAAGTCAGGATGTGGCTGCGCGGCAATTTTCCGGAGTTTGGGGGGGGGGGGTGAAGAAGAAACTTGAGAACTCTCCTCTCTTAGCAAAGCCCTTCGACTTATATACCGCTTCACAGTGCTTTTACAGCTTTCTCTAAGCGGTTTTCAGAATCAGCCTGTTGCCCCCCAACAATAACCCTTAATAGTTGCAGCATTTACACCAGTACTCATGGTCTCAATGTAGGAAGCCTTACCCGAATGTCATCTCCCTTAAAGTCAATTGGACCACCCAATTCAAAGTCTATGGTGGTTGCTCAACTGTCAGCAACATCTAGGAGACCTGGAGTTCAGCAGGACTGGACCTGTTTGAATGCTTGGATGGGAAGCTTACTCACCTGGAAATCCCATTCCTTGTAGGCTAGGAAAGTAAAGAAACTTTCCAGACAAAGGATACAACAAACCCAAGCACAGTTGCCAAAAAACCCTATGTGGGCCTTTCATGTAGGATTTGAGTTTGACTGGAGGAATTTAAACAAGATTTTGCTACATCTAGTAGCAAACTAGTGCAATTTATGGTCCAGACTCTCAGGAGCTCTTAAAACCCACACCTGAAATACTAAGGACAAAAAGTGCCATTTCATCACTACCCTGCTCTCAACTGCTGTAGGATTTGGAATAAAAAAGAGATTACTTATACCTTCCAATCTTATTTCATGATGTGGATATTGGTCTAAGCATAGGCCCCAAATCCCAGCAGTTCCTATGGAACTGCAGAGCTGCCAATCCCCCTTTCTTAAAAGACCTGTGGAAGCAGCTGAGTTATACATGATGAATTATGAACCCAAAATCTCTGTTGATAAGCAAGATAGTTGTTGAGTTTCGCTCCATTTTGCAACCTTTCTTGACACAGTAGTTAAATGAATCCCTGCAATTGTTAAGTTAGTAACAGGGTTGTTAAGTGAATCTGACTTTGCTTATCAAAAGGTTGCAAAACCTTTGACCCCAGGACACTGCAATTATCATAAATATCAGCCAGTTGCTAAGTGTCCGAATTCTGATCCCATGACTGTGGGGATGTTACAATGGATATAAGTGTGAAAAATAAGTCACAAAATATTTTTTTCAGTATGGCTGTAATTTCAAATGATCACTAAACGAATGGTTGTAAATCGAGGATTACCTATACAAGAGCCATGGCGGCACAGTGGTTAGAATGCAGTACTGAAGGCTACTTCTGTTGTTGACTGCTGGATGCCAGCAGTTTGGTAGTTCGAGTCTCACTGGCTCCAGGTGGACTCAACCTTCCATCCTTCCGAGGTCGGTAAAATGAGGACTCAGATTATCGGGGGCAAAATGTTGACTCTGTAAACCACTTAGAGGGGGTTGTAAAGCACTGTGAAGTGGTATATAAGTCTACGTGCTGTTGCTATTTCTCCCCTTCTTCTTTCCTTGGTCCTGGTGGTGTAGTAGTTAGAATGCAGTGTTGCAGGCAAACTCTGCCCATGGCCAGCAGTTTGATGCTCACTGGCTCAAGGTTGACTCAGCCTTCCATCCTTCCGAGGTGGGTAAAATGAGGACCCAGATTGTTGGGGGCAAGAGGCTGCCTCTGCAAACCGCTTACAGAAGGCTGTAAAGCACTGTAAAGCGGTATATAAGTTTGATTGCTAGTGCTAGTGCTATACTCGAGTTTCAATCAGCCCCCATAGCACCGACTAAAAATGGAATCAGCTCTCAAAACTAGCCACTGTTTATGGGAACACGACACATGGGTCTGGTTGAAATCTGGTTTCAAACTGGTTCAGAGTTACTCTGTAGCAGTGATCTTATTTTACACAGTGTATAGGAAATCTGCAACTTACAACCATTCATTTGCATTGCAATGCCAATGTCAATGTCAACCATTCATTTGCATTGCAGTGTATAGGAAATCTGCAACTTACAACCATTCATTTGCATTGCAATGTCATTGAAAAAAAGTAACTTATGACCAGTCCCCACACTTATGACTGTTGAAGCATCCCCATAGTCATATAATCAAAATTTGGCACAGGGCAACTGGCATGTATTTTCAATGGTTGCTGCATTCCAGGGTCATGTGATCACCAGGTGTGACCTTCTCAGCCATCTTCTGACAAGCACAGTCAATGAAGGAAGCCAGATTTGTTTAACGACCAGGTGGTGCACTTAACAAACTGCAGTGTTTCACTTAACAACCATGGTAACAAAGGTAATAAAATGGGAGCAACTCCCTTAAGGACTGCCTTGCTTAGCAACAGAAATTCTGGACTTCCGGTTTGGGCTTCTTCGACGACGCACCGAAATCTGCAATCATGTGCAGTCCGGTGCTTGCCACCGGAGCGCCCCGAGCTGGCTGGATTCAGGGCTAAGCCACCCCGTAGAGGTGGTGAAGAGGGGGGGAGACCACCAGCAGGGTCGAGAAGAGCCGCATCTCTCCTCCCCAGTTGGCCATTCTCCCTTTCCCGAAGGTGGTTGCAGCAGTGGTCAGAAATGGCCACCTCAAAGAAGAACCCAACCGGAAAAGATTGTGCAAGGGGTAAGATAAAAAGATAAAGTTTTGGTTGAAACTGAATAAGGGTTAAACTGAAAAAGCAACAACATAAGGTACCCTGGTATTTGAACTATAAAAACATTGTTCCCAAAGAAGATTTCTGAAGCAGCGAAGGAGAGAGAGAAGGGAAAAGATTTGGGTTTTTTTTCTTTCCTTCCCTATACTGACAGCTAAGAGACTTAAATAAGAAATTGAAAAAAATTCACTTTGACATTAATAGGCATTTAAGCTGAAAATAAAATGTCAAAGGGATAATAAAGATTTTTTGGATATTTAAAAACTTTTAAAAGAAGGAAAGGAGAGAGAAGGACAAAACAAAAGGGTGGGATCTGGAAAAATGGAGGAGACCTACCTGGAAGTAAAAGGAATTAACAGTGAAACCTTAACAAGATTCCTAAAAAATACATTCTAACTGAAATTTTGTAACAAGATAATAGAACCCCAGGAAGAGAAAGTGGAAAAAAGAAACAAGAAGAAATAGCTTTGGACTATTTGGATTACTTGGTGATTTTTGGACTTTGGGTTATTGGATTTAAATGACTAAAATCAATTGGGTGGTTGTTTAAAATTGTTTAAAATGGCATCACTCTTGGAAGAACTGAAAATGGAACTTTAAAAACAGAAAGAAGATGCACAAGAAGGAAGAGGTTTTTTTGGCTTCATGTTTCAAAAAAGGAAAGGGGGAAAAGAGAGTGAAAATTTAAGATTTGAAAAACAATAAAAAAAAGAACAGTTTGAAAAGCAGTTACAATATTAGGAAGAAACAGAAGAGAGGATTACAGAAGAGAGAATTAGAATTAGAGAAACAAGGGGTCAAAAAGGGGAGGGAGGGGAAGAAGGAAAGGAAAAGAAGTTATAAAGGACAGAAACAGGATATAGAGAAACAGAGAAAATGTACAAGGATTAAAGGTATAAGCATATTTAGAAGACATAGAGATAATGGGTGAAAATTTAATTGAAAGAGATACAAGGGTACATAAGATAGCATTGTTATATTAGAAATAGAAATGAATTTAGAAAATATGAAACAAGTGTGGTTAAAGTGATAGATAAAATACTTATTGTAATATAATGGAATGTTTGTTAATAAATAAATGAAATAAAGAGAATGAGAGAATGAAACTAGGAAAGGATGGGAACATTTTAATTGTTATTAATGATTTATAAAAATTTAAGTGAAGAGAAATATGAAAGAAATATGAAAAATATGGAAATATTACAAGTGTTCCTAAGGATGTATGATATTTAATAGAAATGTTAAAGATGTTAATTAATATTAATGGAAGATTGTAACTAACATTAATGGTTGAGCCGAATTGGAATAGAATCAGTATTTTATGTATTAGTGTTATATATATATTCTATCTTCACAAACTTAGTGTGTTCATTGTACCAATATACGTATCAAGCAGAATTCGATTGGCAAAAGTTATGTGTTATAAAATAGAGGTTAGATATTGAATGTTATAATTGTAAAGGCATAAATTGAAGTTTAAATAAGATCTGAATTGACAAAAATTAAAAGATACAAAGGTGTCATACTCCAATCAGTAACTACAAGGGAAAACCTGCTTAATGAGAAAAGAAAATATGAAATTGAAACAGGACAGACAAAAGTATAAACATAATGATTAGAAAGGTATTGAAATGTAGAAAAGGATATGTAATTGAACTTAGAAAGGATAATTAAAAACAAGGTTGAGAAAACTAAGGGAAGGGAAAAATCACTGAGAAAATGCTAAAATAGTAATAAGATATGGAATAGAATACAAAGATGAATATGAAATTGAGTTTGTGTCTGTATGGAAAACAACCCGGGATCATGTTATTCTCAAAAAAAGATATTTTATTTGTATTATGTTTTGTGAAAACCCAAATAATTTTTTTACAAAAAAAAAGAAGAAAGAAATTCTGGTCCCAGTTCTGGTCGTAAGTGGAAAACTAGCTGTATTCCTCAGCCTCTGGCTTGTTCCCCTCATCAGGTTGAGCAAGTCATGAATCTGCCTAGAGCGGCGTTTCTCATCTTTGGTGACATTGGCTGGCTGGGGAATTCTGGGAGTTGAAGTGCACCCATCTGGAAGTTGCCAAGGTTGAGGAAAAACTGGCCTGGGAAAATGAAATCCAGGCCTTTCATTCTGGAAATTGTAATTCAAAACCACATTTCAGGTTTCTGGGATTTCAGTTGCCATCGCCTACACACCTCTTAGCCATCAGGACTAGAAACCGGATATTTTGCAGAAAATGGCAGAATTCTACTTCTCTCTATTTAAGTGTCTATGGAGGTTCTCAATCATCCAGCTCATGGTTGTCCCAAAGATGCTTCTCAAAAGACAACTGGACTTTCTTGGTTTTTTTCCCTTGAAAATGTTTCATTTCTCATCCTAGAAGCTTCTTCAGTTCCAACTGACTGATGGAATGAAAGGATTTATATTCTTTGCAGTCATCTAGACCTTCAGAATTCTAACATCCAGACAACTGCAAGAATATAAGTCCTTCTTTTACCTGTCAGTTAGAACTGAAGGAGCTTCTTGGATGAGAAGTGAAATGTTTTCAAGGAAAAAAACCCAAGAAAGTCCAGTTGACCTTGGAAAAGCTTCTTTGGGATTCTGTATTTAAACTTAAGCTTAAACATGTCAGTTCCATTTCACCCTCGACCCCCACAAAGTGGTAAAAAAAGAGAGAGGAAAGAAGAAATTCTATTTCAGATCTTTACGTGTTCAGCTTCATCATTGGAATGGGATTCTAAGCATATTCAGTGTCTTTTGTTCATTGATTCTGTTGTGAAAATATATTTGAATCTGTGAAATGTTGTCATGGGTGTGCCTTTGAAATGCGGGATGAGTTGTATAAAACACTTCCCCAGTAAATGTCATACTTTCTGCAGAATAATTCAATAGCACTTCCATATTAACCTTCTGGCTGAATAAATGACCACACCATGCTATATAGGTAGTCCTCAACTTACAACCATTTTGTGTAGTGAGTGTTTGAAGTTCACAACTGAAAAAAGTGATTTATGTCCATTTTTCACATAACCATCGCAGCATCCCCATAGTCATGTGATCAAAAGTTGAATATCCAAGCAACTGGCATGTATTTATGACTGTTGTAATGTCCCTCGGTCATATGATCCCCTTTTGTGACCTTCTGACAAAGTCAACGGAGAAGCCAGATTCACTTAATAACCATGTTGCTAAAAATTAACTACAGTGATTCACTTAACAACTGTCTTACTTAGTAATGGAAATTATGGGCTCAATTGTGGTCATAAGTTGAGGGCTACCTGTAATGTTATTTGGTTTGGGTTCGGTCCATGACATATCTGTAAACCCTACCATTCTGGTTTGTAAATCAGGCTTATGTTTGGTCTTTGGGTGGCTAACCGTTAATAAAATGTCATATATTCCAATTCAATTTAATTGCTGTCAGAGACCAGTATAGATAATAAACAAAATAAAACTTAAGACAGAATTAAAATATATTTGTAAAATAATCCACCATCTATATGTGAGGTCCAGGATATAGCCTCTATTACATTATAATGAAAAAATTAAAATTATATTATGATAACATCTAAAGTTACAACAAAGCAGCAGTATCTAAAACTATTAGTGTCAACAAATTTAAACGAATTATAGTTATAAAGAATGCATTGGAGGAGATTAAACGCCAAATAAAATAAACCCCTCTCCCAAACAATTAAGACATAAAACCTATACTAACCATGCATCTAATAAATGAACAACATCCCATGGGTTCCTACTAATCTTGTAACCCTATGCCTGGAAACAGAGTGTTGTCTGAATGCATTCAGTTATGGCTTTTTCATCAAACTATAGTTCAGGGCAAAGGGTGAAGCCAGCCATTCTGTACTTATGACACTTCTTAAGACACTCTGCATGAAAACCAGCCTGTATAAATATCTTGAACTGGAAAGACTTTCCATCTGAAATTAGATTTCTAAATTGCATTCTTTTGAGTACAATCTGTTTACTTAGAAAAACGTTTTAGAAGCAAAGCCAAAAACACTCTTCTTTCCCGCGAAGGTCAATCTGGACTTACTAATTCCAGTAAATATTTATGGCTCCAACCCATGGAATTTCATACAGATTGGCCTTCTCGTCCTTCCTTGTTACTTCTTTCTTTACTCAAAAACACTGCAAGCTTTTTGGCCTGGGGAAGTGACATCTGATTTAGTCGTATCTGGTTTATTTTTGTAATCTTAATTATGAGGAAAGAAGAGACCCAGGTTCAACCCACTCAGGAACAAGAGTTAAAAAAAACCAAGATGGTACCCATGAGGGGGTGACCAAAGCCCTGCCATATGTTACTAGATACATAAAAAGGCTTTCCATTGAGCAGCCAAAGACACCATCCATGCATACTCCTGAATTCCACCTTCAATCATGGAAATTTACTGGTGACTTGGAGTCAATGACTGTCTCTAGAACAGATGCTCTGAATCCAGCTTTAAGTTCTTGGAAGAACCATCAATTATAAATTCAATGCGTAAGTTGAATTCAAATGAGTAAAATATATACTAGCCACTCCCAACCTCGTGCCCTCAGATGTCTTCAGTGAGCTCCCAACAGTGTGTCTGTTCCATATCCCCAAAGGTCACAGTTTACTCTCCCAATAGTTGCATTTTCTGACTCCCAAATGTTGGATAAGAAATAAAGAACCAAATTCCTGAAATTATTCCTGGACCAGGTGGCTCAGGTCAAGAAACAGACACTGCAAGGTTTCAAATACTAGTACTTTATTATTGTTATCCAAGATTAACATACTGTAATCATGAAAGCCTGTCCAGTTTTCTCTTGTTCCATCTAATATTGAACAGTATCAAGATAGCATTGTAATGAATTTCTTTATCATGCCTGATTCGATCTTTGGATTGTCTAAAGTTAGTTCTCAACTTAATAACCATTCACATTGCTCATCATTCGTCCTCACGCTTATGACTGTTGCAACTTCCCCACTGATCAGAATTTGGTTGCTTGGCTCTGGCAAGAATTTATGATGGATGCAGTGTCCTGGGGTCATGTAATTACTTTTTGGGACCTTCCCAGTCATCTTCTGACAAGCGAAGTCAATAGGGGAAGTTGGATTTGCTTAACAACCATATGATTCACTTAACAGCTGCAGTTATTTGCTTAACAGCCATGGCAAAAAAGGTTATAAAATCAAGTGCAACTTCTTTAACATCACCTTGGTTAGCAAAGGAAATTCTGATCCCAATTGTGGTCATAAGTCAAGACCACCTGTAATTGCCTCTCCGACTCTTTCAATGGTTTCTTCCTTCTTTCTCCTCTTAATGGCTCTTTCAGATTTTCCCCAAGGACACCTCCAAAGTCTTTTATAAGTTACAGGGTACCTCTGTCAACTGCCCATCTTTCACCAGGACTTCTTGGTGAGACCCAGGTTCTAGTTCCCCACTCAACCCTGGAGTCATTGGGCGGTTGATGTTGAAGTTGATGGTTATATAATCTAATTAATAATGGGGGTCTGTAGGTGAGGGGACAAATGCAAGATGTGACCATAAGATCTTAGTCACCATCTTGATTTTTTTTGACCCTCCTCCTGTTGATGTCCTTGGAGTCATTTTTCAAGAAGGAGAGAAGAATTTGCTGCTTTCTGCAGCTTTTGGTTCTTGGTGCAGGTGAGATCATTCCATACAATTCATCTTTTTTCTTTTGTAGTTTTGACTTTGGAAAGCCTGCCTTTACTACTCTTCATCTCAAGCCAAAATCTGGGAAATGCCGAAGGCATCAAATACACAAAAAACCTTGTTGACTTGGGTGGACTCTAAAAAAGGAGAGGGGGTGGAATGGAATTTTAATTTTAAATCAAACAACAAGCAAGGTCTACCTTTTGACAAGGGCCAAACCGCAAGGCCAAGGAGTGTGGGAAAGCTATGCTTTGCATCTGGATCTGTTCAGACCTGGGGATTTCCAGAGATGTGATGTATGTGAGGTGTGCTGAATTAAAGGATGGTTGGAACATGTAGCATTATTATAGCATTAATTGTTTTTTTATTATTATCCTCTGTTCAATCATGTCCAATTCTTGAAGACTGCGGGATATGTCTCCATAGTTTTCTTGGCAAGATTTCAGAAATCATTTGACATTATCTGCTTCTTGGGACTGAAAGAGAGAAAGTGACTGGTCCAAGGTCACTCAGCCGGCTTTGTGCCCTAAGGCAAGATTAGAAATTAGGGTTTCCTGGTTTCTGGCCTGATGCCTTTTCCACTATACCAAATTAGCTCTTTAGTATTAATTACACAACAGTATTAATTATCGAACAGGACAGTGGTGGTATTCAGTCGGTTCACAACGGATCGGGCGAACCGGTAGCAAGAATTTGGCGTGGGTCGCCGAACCAGTAGTAAGTTCTAGCTGGCCACGCCCCCCACCGGGTTGCCCTCCTGCCCAATGCTCGCTCACCCTGCCCGCCTGCCTGACATTCGCCTAAGGTATTTCTTTCTTTTTTTCCCCTCCCGACAATCAGCTGTAGATATGTAAGATCAACTGTGCCGGGATTCCCCTTGCTGAGGCCAGGAAGGCAAAAAATGGAGGGAGGAGCTCAGCCCCCCCCTCCATTTTTTGCCTTCCAGAGCCCCAGAGGAGCCTTAGGGGAGCAAAAACAACTCCCTCCCAAAAGCTTCTCTGAGGCTAGGAAGCTCCCAAAACGGAGTTTGGAGAAGTGCTGCATGCCCTTCCCATGCCCTGTTTTTTTCCTTCCTGAGCCCCAGAGGAGCCTTAGGGAAGCAAAAATACCCCCCCCCCCCAGAGGCTCCTCTGTGGCTAAGAAGCTCCCCAAAATGGGTGGGGACTGCAAAGAAGAAAAGCCATGCCCATCCAGTCACATAGCCATGCCCACCAAGCCACACCCACAGAACCGGTAGTAAAAGTTTTTGAATACCACCACTGGAGTATTGTAAGTGTGTCATGCCAGTGCCCTGCAAAATGTTAGTTATTCTTCACAAGTAGATGGGAAAGGACCAATTCTGTTCAAACCATCCGCTATGACGTTTGGCATATTTATTGAATGGATCAGCATCATGGCATATACTGTACCTCTGAAAGTTGGTTCTCAATGACCTACAGATACAGGCTATCCCATTTTTTTCCAAAGAAGCAGGCATCCTACAAAGGAGGAGAAGCAGCAGAAAAAGAAAGAGAAGAAGAGGAAGAGGAAGAAGGAGGAGGAAAAGGAGAATTCAAGAATGGATTTGTGTGTGTGTGTGTGTGTGTATCTGAAAGTAAAATATAGGTTACAATTCTTCATTTGTTTCTTTGACTTTTTCCTGGATAAATCATACAAATCTGAGAAAAAACAGTGCTGCTCTTTGGACTGATTTTTTGCTGCTTGAGAAATCTGACAGCCTCAAATCCTTAAGAGACACTTCCATACTTCCCTTGCAAAGTTCTTTAACAACTCATAAGTAAATATAGAAGCCTCCTGGAGAAATCTCACTAAGATTTCATGTGACAATCCATGTGAGATCTGACAAGATTTTGTGGATTATAACATGTGCTGTGATCAAGCTACTAGAGGAGAAGATGGGACCTGAAATCAGAAGGTTTTGCCATCTCCTGCCCATATGTGTTGCCTGTATGCAGGATACAACTACAGGTGAAACTTGAAAAATTAGAATATCGTACAAAAGTTCATTTATTTCAGTAATGGAACTTAAAAGGTGAACCTAATATATGCGATAGACTCATTACATGCAAAGCAAGATAGTTCAAGCTGTGATGTGTCATAATTGAGATGATTATGGCTTACAGCTCATGAAAACCCCAAATCCACAATCTCAGAAAATTAGAATATTGTGAACAGATTCAATATTCTAGGCTCTAAGTGTCTCACTCTAATCAGCTAATTAAGCCATAACACCTGCAAAGGGTTCCTGAGCCTTTAAATGGTCTCTCAGTCTGGTTCAGTAGGAAGCACAATCATGGGAAAGACTGCTGACTGGACAGTTATGCAGAAAATCATCATTGATACCCTCCATAAGGAGGGAAAGCCTCAAAAGGTAATTGCACAAGAAGTTGGATGTTCCCAAAGTGCTGTATCAAAGCACATTAATACAAAGTTATGTGGAAGGGAAAGGTTTGGAAGAAAAAGGTGCACAAGCAGCAGGGATGACCGCAGCCTGGAGAGGATTGTCAGGAAAAGGCCATTCAAAAGTGTTGGGGACTTTCACAAGGAGTGGACTGAGGCTGGAGTCAATGCATCAAGAGCCACCACACACAGATGGATCCTGGACACGGGCTTCAAATGTCGTATTCCTCTTGTCAAGCTGCTCCTGAACAACAAACAACGTCAGAACCTGGGCTAAAGAAAAACAGACCTGGTCTGTTGCTCAGTGGTTCAAAGTCCTCTTTTCTGATGAGAGCAACTTTTGCATCTCATTTGAAAACCAAGGACCCAGAGTTTGGAGGAAGAATGGAGAGGCACATACTGCAAGATTCTTGAAGTCCAGGGTGAAGCTTCCACAGTCTGTGTTGATTTGGGGAACCATGTCATCTGCTGGTGTTGGTCCACTGTGCTTCATTAAGTCCAGGGTCAATGCAGCCGTCTACCAGGAGATTTTGGAGCACTTCATGCTTCCTTCTGCAGACGAGCTTTATGGTAATGCTGACTTCATTTTCCAGCAGGAATTGGCATCTGCCCACACTGCCAAAAGCACCAAAACCTGGTTCAATGACCATGGGATTACTGTGCTTGATTGGCCAGCAAACTCGCCTGACCTGAACCCCATAGAGAATCTATGGGGCATTGCCAAGAGAAAGATGAGACACATGAGACTGAACAATGCACAAGAGCTGAAGGCCGCTATTGAAGCATCCTGGTCTTCCACAACACCTCAGCAGTGCCACAGGCTGATAGCTTCCATGCCATGCCGCATTGAGGCAGTAATTGCTGCAAAAGGGGCCCAAACCAAGTACTGAGTACATATGCATGCTTATACTTTTCAGAGGTCTGAATGGGCAGGTTCCATTATGGTTGTATCTTGAGATCTACCTGTATTATTGTGAGGTGAAATTGCTAGAGTCTGGTTTGAGTTTAGAAGTAAACATAGCTGAGTTCTAGTTACCGTAGTACTTTAATATGAAAGTACTAGGATGTTCCAGAGATGTGAGCTAAAATAGGGCCTTGAAAAAACATCTCAGACATCAATCCTCAGCATTTTTGTCCTGCTGCCAACACCACTACATGGACATGTCCACTGACTCACCAAGATTTGAATTCAACTCAAGGGCAGCCTTTTTTTTTTTCTTACATTTTTGTGGCTGTTGAGATGGTCAGCAACTGTCCAGTTACTAGATTGGAAGAACAGTCAGATGAATCCCAAAAGCACTGCTTGGTTTGTTTTCAATATTTTCCTCCGACTTTTCAAAATTGTCTCCCACAGTGGCTTGTATAAAGCAAATCATGCAACGTTGCAATTTTTTTCACTTTAAAAAAAAACAGTAAAACTATCTCACAAATCAGGCTGACAGTTATAGAAAACCATTTAAAAATCAACAATAAGCCAGCCATTCAAATCAGAAAATTGGCTCAACGTTCAAAATAACTCAGCTACAAGTAATTGGAATTCAAACTGATGAAGAAAATCTTATCCAACTTTCCATTAAGTGTAACTTTTGTACGTGTTGTGCTGCAGATGACCTTAAAGCAATCGGTTTAGATATGAAAACAGCACGAAATGGAAATAGAACTCAGTTCGGCTCGAGTGAGAAAAATAACCAGTGTGGTACCTCTGCAGTTGAGGATCTGAGGGAGGTTAGGTTCAAATGCTATCTTTATTCTTATCATTATGTGTGACACACAATAAAAGAAAAGAATAGAACTTCATTACACCATCACAGCAGCCTGGTTGACTTTCTTTTTATCATATAGCTAGTCCTTGAGTTATGACTGTTATTGAAGCTGTCAATTATAAAAAGGGTCACACATGACTGGACCCAATTTTTCAAACTTTTTCATGGTGGTTGTTAAACTAAATCCATACTAGTTAAGCAAACCCATAGTTTGTGAGGGGCTGGTTTTGCTGGAAAACAGAATTAAAAACTGGTTTCCAGCAACACTGGTGTCAATCGCAGTCATGTGAAATGGGTCATAAATGGTCATAAATATGGGTCGATTGAAAAGTGCCTTAGATCACCTTGGGAGAGGGGATGTTGGAACTTCAAAACTGTCTCCCTCTAAAGATTAACATTGGGACATGTATTTTGTTGATTAGATGATTAAATGTTTACCATGATGAGAATGCTTAGTATTGATGATTCATATCCCTAGTTAGGAAGAAAGACATTCTTGTAAAAGAGATAAGCTAAGAAATTAAGTCCCAAAGATGCTTTTTGAAAAGGTAACTGGATTTTGTTTTTCCTTGAAGGAGTTATGCTTCTCAGCCAAGAAGCTTCTTCAGTTCAATTCTCCAGTTCAGAACTGAAGGGGCTTCTTGGATAAGAAGTAAAATGTCTTCAAGGAAAAACAAAGACCAGTTGCCTTTTGAAAAAGCATCTTTGGGGAACAACCATGACCTGGATGGCTGAGAATGTTTGTAAAGGTAAAGGTTCCCCTCGCATATTTGTTGTTTCCAGTTCTAGGGGGCGGTGCTCATCTCCGTCACAAAACCGAAGAGCCAGTGCTGTCTGAAGACATCTCTGTGGTCATGTGGCCGGCATGACTAAACGCCGAAGGCGCACAGAACACTGTTACCTTCCCACCAAAGTGGTCCCTATTTTTCTACTTGCATTTTTACATGCTTTCGAACTGCTAGGTTGGCAGAAGCTGGGACAAGTAATAGGAGCTCCACTCCATTAGGATTCGAATCACCGAACTGCCGACCTTTCTGATCGACAAGCTCATTGCCTTAGCCTACTAAAGATGAACTTTCGCTATGATTACCTTGCAATGACAAAGGAGCTTGCATATCCCAATATCTCTATAGGTTCCACTGTTGAGATGATGGATCACCAAAGGAAATAAAATCCCCCCCCCCCCCAGTATAAGTGGCAAGCAAACCTAATGGGATTTTGCAATCAGGCCTCTGTCAAGATGATACTTGAAGATAAGGGAGGATGGTATGCAATGTGCTGGTGAAGAAGTGTAGAGAGAAAACGCAAGTACGACTGGTGTTTGTGAAGTGCTCAAAAGTGAAAGGGACATCCTAAAAGCAGAAGGAAAGTTTGATCTTGCAAGATATGTATCCTTGGCACCTGAAATCTTTGAACCATGAACATTGGCCAAATTGGGTGATAGAACAGAAATGTGAAGACTGAAATCAGATTGTCTAGAAATCAGCAAACTGAAATAGGAAGGAATGGATCACTTCAGAGGTTTTTAAGGCAGATGAGAAAATTATAGAAGAAATGGGGAAGCCTTCGTTATTAACACAAGTAACTGCTTGGATTCAAAATTCCAAAATCACAGAATGATCTTGATTCCAATTCCAAGGAAAGCCAATCAAGATTATAATGATTCAAGTCTACATAGATTCAAAGAAAGTGAAAGATGAACTATTCTGTGGAGACTTGCTGCAACATATTGGAGAGACAGATTAGAACAAGAGTCATCATCCTAATTATAGGAGACTGGAATATAGAAGTTGAACAAAAAATAACATCTGGAATAATGAGAAAGCTTTCCCTCAATATACAAAACGAATCAGGAGGCAAACGAGTAGAGTTCAGCCAAGAAAAGCCAATGTTTATAGCAAACACTGCCTTCCAGCAATTTGAAAAAAGTTCTACACATGGACATCACTGGATGAACATCAAAATTAAATTGATAGTGTACTCTGCATTCAGAAATGGAGAAACTCTGTTTATTTAGACTATACCTTGACTGTTTTTTTCTTTTTTTTGACACTCATACTCCCGCATCCACACACTCACACCACACGGTGGCCGTCCCAGGCCCGTTTTATACACTGCACGGTTGAAAAGCCAAGATTCCAGAAGAAAACCATTCTCTCAGCTGAATAGTATCTGTGACCAAGGGCTTCTAGAAGACCCTCAAGGGCACCTAAAATGTGATGGGTGAAGTCATTGCATCAGATTGCCATCGAAGCTTTCTGGGCCTGCTGGGCAATTTCCTATCTCTCTCATCACAAACTTCTTCATTGAGATGTTATTGTGAGGACAAGTGGAAGGAGACTGTGCCATGTGTATAAATATAGATATAAATAAGAAAATAAAGAAGAGTAGAGTAGGGTAGAGTAAGGCAGGGGAAAGGAAAGGAAAGGAAAGGAAAGGAAAGGAAAAGAAAGGAAAGGAAAGGAAAGGAAAGAAAAGGAAAGGAGGAAACTGCAGAATAAATTTGCCCATTTCAATAGTGGTGTACCTAGGAATGCAGCACAATGGTATTTTCTCTTCATTTGTTGGTTAATTGATTCTACTTATTCCTTCCCCCTGGAAGTTAAAGGCAGTGTATGAAAACATGTTTGGTTACCCTTCTCTAATACAGAGGGTGTATTTCCTTCCTTCCTTCCTTCCTTCCTTCCTTCCTTCCTTCCTTCCTTCCTTCCTTCCTTCCTGTTTCACTGTAATCCTATTCTCCAAACCCCCACAGCCATTCTGTGATTGAGGCAGATGTACCTATAAATGAATACAATAAAAATAAGGATCTTTAGATTGTGACTATCTAAAAGTGTCCCATGAATTCTATGACCCTAAATATGGGTCTCTCCAGTTGTGGTAAAGGTAATGCAGGAGATCAGTAGGCTAGGGTATGGGGCGCCAACTCTTTTGTCCTTGGAAATAGCAAAAATGAAGTTTCTAACCTTTTTTTTTAAATATTGTGGATTGTTTTCAAAATGTTCACAAAGAGCAACTTCTGTCCAGATAAGGATACTCCCTAACTTAAAAATCTCTCAAGCTGCAGAGAACTCTCACTCCAGTGATTTCTAAATCAAACTGATTAAGCTCGCCAAAATATTTGGATTTCGGGGATTTTAATGAGCACACCCGTCATGTAAAATTGAAAATATGCAGAGGCCAATGGTCTAGATGGGAATGAGCAAGTTTGCAAGATTTTTTCTCCCTGAAGAGGAGGTGAAGGAGGCAGCAGGCTGGGATGGGAGGTTTAAAAAGAGAGCAATCCACTAGCTTGCTCGGTTGATTTTAATCGGCTGTGTAAAGGAAAGCTGCCAGCAGGTGATTCCAGATGAACTGGACCAGACCTCCTCCTGAACCCCAGCAAGAGAGGGAAGACACGAAAGGGAAAAATGTACCCAAAGGGTAAAAAGATCAGAATCTATATACTACTAAAACTCTTGTTCTCATAACATTTAACTGGGCAAAATGGTGCATCAGAGGGCAAGTAAGATATTTTGAACCAAAACATCTCAAATGGGTTAACTCAGAAGCATCCAAAATCTGGGACCCATGACTGCAAAATTGAAATTTGGCAAATTTTATAAAGCAATATTATGACACAAACATTGCCATAAAACAGTTTATGACATGTCTCAAAGGTGGTTTTTCAAAAGGAAACTGGACTTTGTTTTTTCCTTCATTTCTGACTGAATGCTGGGGAATGGAAGAATGGAAACCTAACTGTTTCAGTATACAGATAGAACTGAAGAAGCTTCTTGGATGAGAAGTGAAATGTCTTCAAGAAAAAAACAAGGAAGTCCAGTTGCTTTTGAAAAGGCACCTTTGAGGCAACCATGACTTGGATGAGGCATTTAGCTTATGACATAATACAAAATGCCATGAAGTATTTCCTGACTTGATGGGCTGATGTTTGACTGTACTGGACAGTTCAACATGAGCTGTTTTCAAGGCAGAAACATCTCTGAATGTATTCCAACTGTTCCAACAAAGGCAAGTACGTTTAGAAACTCTCTCACTGTTAAAGCCAGCAAGGAATCTGATTGTCTATCAAATTTGGCGCACAAGGCAGGGCAATTACACAGAAAAACCTTATTTAGGAACACCAGGAAATTCACTATGGATGAGATGGAGAGGAAAATTCACAGGTTTAATTTGTTCTTACGACATTGTTTATGATGAAAAACCTTTTCCTATTTCTTCAGGCTTCCTTTTCTCCTTGTCCTAACTGACCAATGTAGGAACTATACGCTGACAAATTAAATGCTTGTGTGGGTTTCTTTTTTCTTCTTTTCCTCACCCCTTCCCTTATTCCTTCTGTGTTGTATCTTTTCAACTGTAAGCTTGCAAACTGGACAGGGGTGGGCTTCAAAATTTTTAGCAACGGGTTCTCTGCCCAGTGGCTGGGTGGGCGTGGCCATGGTGGGCACGGCCTAGTCAGCCTCCTGCACCAGGGTGGGGGGCGGTTTGCCCTCCCTGGGTTCTGGAGGCTTTCTTTGAGCCTCCGGGAGGGTGAAAATGGCCTCCCGGGCTCCCGAGGCTCTCTGGAAGCCAGAAATGGGCCCATTTCTGACCTTCCTGAACTTCTGGGAGGCCCATTTGTCAGCCTCCCTCAGCCTCCATGCACGTCCTGCACTTACCTGCATCCAAAACGAGCTGTGTGGGGATTCCTGGCTGGGGCGGGGCGGAGCAGGGTGGGTGGGGCCAGCCAGGAGTGGGATTTGGGGGTTCTCTGAACTGCACAGAATCTTAGCTAGGGGCTCTCCTGAACCCCTGCGAACCCCCAGCAGCCCACCTGTGAAACTGGGATTCATGCAGTAGTCCTTGATTTATAACTACAATTAGGGCCAGAATTTTCATTATTAAGCAAGGCGTTTGTAAAGCAAGTCCTGCTTGATTTTATGATTCTTTTTGCCATGGTTCTTAAGTGAATCTCTGCAGTTGTTAAGTGAATCATGCAGTGATTAAGTGAATTCAGCTTCCTACTTTCTCAGTAGCTGGCTGAGAAGGTTGCAAACTGTGATTATGTGACCCCAGGACATTGCAACCACCATAAACACAGGTCAGTTACCAGGCACCCAAATTTTGGTCGTTGTCCTGTCTCATGCACAGAGGTGGATTTGTAGCTGTGCAGATGCAGACAGATAAATTTCCACAAAACATCCATAACAAAGTACATTTATTGGTACATCAGGTATCTTCATAACGCACATTTGTGATGAAATTCTTCTATAATGACCAATCCTTTGTATATCAGCCTTGCAGGTAAAAAATGGTTATTTTCCTAACCCATCTTGCAGCGAGAGAAAGAAAGCCACTATCAGTTCATGAGTCTAGGCAAGAATGGAGGGAAACCTCCCTCAACCCATCAAGGGTCAATTTAGTGACCAATCAGGATTACAGATGTGGCCACGTGACATGAACTACATTTCCCAGGATACCTTTAACTACATTTCCCATGATGCATTCCCTTAAGGGGACAGCTCACAATACCTAAGTAACTATCCAATTCCCATAGACTGGCTGGGACAGCACAGTTGTAAGTCATTTTTTCAATGCCATTATAACTTCACATGATCACTAATGGAATGGTTGAAAGTCAAGGAGTACCTATATTCAGCTGATTTTGGTAAGCCACTCTGAGAGACTTTTAGCCCCACTTTTTTTAACCACAAATGGGCTCAGAGAGTTTTAGCTAAGTAATCACAGATGCCATGAAAAGCATCAAACCTATAAGAAAAATGTATCAGCCTGATTTATGCATTGCAGTAATCTATAGCTTGCTTGAACAAGCAATTGAATATGTTACAATTGGTCAAGAGTATATATTCAGCCACGGCCACAATTCAAGAGGGCAGAGATGGCATTACAGCATTGTGTCTGCCAATTTGCTGATTTTAACACTCTTTTTGGATGCCGCTGCACACATGTTAAAATATAAATAATAAATAATCAGGGCCTTAGCCTTATGCTCAAATTCTATTCCTGTGGATTCTAAACCACTTTTTATGGCTCAGGACAGTATTTTTCAACCTTGGCAACTTTAAGATCAGAGGACTTGCAACAGGCAAAATTCTCCATCCATCTTAAAGTTGCCAAGGTTGAAAAATATTGGCTTAGAATGATGCATGAACTCAGCCACTGAGATTTGTTTAACCAACCTTATCTAACACATATCTTGGCTTAGTTCATCATGTGAATCCAGCCAAGGCCTTTTCCCAGGTTAATTTCAATGCGAACTTTATCCTTAAAAGTTTGGGTTTTCAATTAGTCTGTCCTCTCTTGGCATATTAAACATCTCCTGGACACAATCCCTCAAACCAGCATGACAGAGTGGTGAAATGCCATTTGGAGAAAGCTGAATTTCAACACATCCATCCCAGCAGCAAGGTGGCTTTCCCATGACTATCTTTAATATACAAAATCCAGCTGTTTGCTAGGAAACTGAAACAATGACTGTCAACTTCGGGGATTATGTCATGCATGTTAACTGTACATATTTTCTGCATGGTTGACCTTCCACGCTTAATTTGGAAAGCAGTGTTGTCTATGATGGATTGGTATTGGCTGAGATACAGAGCCAAGGTTGGCTACCTCTCTCTGGACATCAGCCTTGGCAGCTTTGAGATATGTGGACTTCAACTCCCAGAATTTCCCAGCCAGCATGAGTGATAGCCTGATTTCTGCAAGGTCTGCTGGGAATGTAATTGCAACCAAAGATTGGGAAGATGCCAACATGGGAGCTGAACTGGAAAAAGCTGAAAGCCAAGAGCAACATCAGTGGGAAGGAATTCATGCCGGACAAAGAATAGGTAGATCAAGACTGAAATGGCGTCTTGCACAAAGTTCTTTAGCTAACCCTCGATACTTTCAGGTGGTAATTTATTAGACAGTTCCTCATCATCACACTTAAATCAGGAATCCAGGAACATCTTTCCAACCAACAATTTTTTATAAAAGGTAGAAGCTTTCATGACCTGCAACTTTCCTTCTAAGATGACACCATCACCATGATACTAACAGATAACAGATAATGAGAGTTGGAAGGGACCTTGTAGATCATCTAGTCCAACCCCTCACCCAAGTGGGAGACCCTACACCATTTCTGACAAATGGCGGTCCAATCTCTTCTTGAAGATCTCAACTGATGGCGCTCCCACAACTTCCGAAGGCAACTTCTGTTCCATGGATTGATTGTTCTCACTGTCAGAAAATTCCTCCTTATTTCCAGGTTAAATCTCTCCTTGTGCAGTTTCCATTTATGGCATTTTTTTTTTTAGTGGGCTGAAGGTCAGGGTTAGGGGTTAGATGGTCATGCAACCACCATTTATGACTTCCTGTTGATTTTCTCATTGGCTACAGTGAAGATTGTATACAATAAAGATTGTAAAGGTTATAGTTCTTGACATGGAACTTGTTTTAACAGTGGTTAACTAATAGAATCAGAGATTAGAATCTGAAAAGATCCAAAGGACAATAAAAACTTTTGTATTGAAAATTTTGTAAGATGGATAAACTAATTGTATTACTATTTTGCGATTATTACTGATATGTTTATTATGCTTATTATTGTGATAAACGTTGATTAATATTGCATTTCTACTTAAAACTAGATGTCAGATCCATGTATGTGCCATTCTTCAATGGAAGAAGAAGGGGGGGAGTTGGTAGAAGTAATCCTTTTTGATGTAACCTGAATATATTAAATCTTATATTGATTCAGTATAACTTGCACATGATATACAACTGGAGGACTGGAGCCAGATGCCTAGAAACTTGTCACCTCTTGAAGAGATAACAAGATGAGAAGGGACCATAAAAATTCCAGCTCTGGAAGATACCCCTGGGAACTCTCCTAAGATACCTTCCCAGAGAAGGGGAGGGGGGGAATTAATATGTTGGTTCTTTGTTTGACTAAATCCACATCTAAATAAGGGGAGGGATTCTAACTCCTTTTATCTATTATTGTATGCCTGGAAATATCTTAGACTCTGCTTTGACTAGTGCTGGGATTCACTCCCTTTCAATAAAGGATTCCTTTTGAAATATCTAGCTTTCAGGAGTTCATTCTTTTCGGTTGAAGGGAAAAAATCAGGGGTGGGTTTCTACCGGTTCTGTTTACCTCTGTAGAACCAGTAACTCTAAAGAGCAGCAGACATAAAACCGGTTCTATGTCTGCTGATGTTTTTGCCCACCTGCCCACCTGGGCTCTTACCTGATCTTTATTTCCTGATTTTTCAACTTCAGCTGCCGAACGAGGCACAGCTGCAGTTATAAAAGCAGGAAAAGAGGGCTGTTTCAAAGGCTGCTTCTCTGCACGCAGTGTGCTGATGACAATTTACAGGCGTGCACAGCACATCATAAATCACCAAATCTCCTAAATCCCAAACCGGTAGTTAACCCTGTCGTATCCCACCCCTGGAAAAAGTCCAGTGCTTACACTAATTGTGTCCAGACAACATACTGTTCAGATAGATATGGAATTTTTATGTGATATAAAAATGTATTAATAAAACATATATTAAAAAAAAGATTGTAAATAGTAATCACATGACTGCAGAATGCTGTATTGTTATGAGCTGGTGGCCTGACCCTGAATCGTAATCACGTGATACAGCAACGGCCACAACTACAGAGACCTGTTATGTCATTTGTGTCCACCCCTCCATCCATCATCATTGTAGCTTCAAACGGTCACTGAATGAGTGGACGTTAAACAAACTACCTGTACTGTTTGATTTTAGATTTTTTTATTAGAATATGCATATGTAGGACTGATAGGGGTAGATTGTAGGGGTTATACTGAAATATAATTTTATCTTATTTTACTTATTTATCAAATTGTATTTTATTCCAATTTCATTTTAAATTGTTTTTATAGGGTTTTATTAATAATTTGTGTTTCAAACTCTGTGCTGTCCAGCCAGTGTATGGGAATTGGATCGTTAGGTAGCAATTGTGAGCTGTCCCCTTAAGGGAATGCATCATGGTAAATGTAATTAAAGGTATCTTGGGAAATGTAGTTCATGTCACGTGGCCACATCTGTAATCCTGATTGGTCACTAATTTGACCCTTGATGGGTTGGGGGAGTTTTCCTCTCTTTTGCCTGAATTCCCTGACTCATGGCAGCTGCTTTCTATCGCTACAAGATGGGTTAGGAGATAACTATCTTTTACCTACAAATCAGATATGCAAAGGAATTGGACATGAAGAAGAACTTCATCACAAATGTGAGTCATGAAGATACCTGATGAACCAATAATAAATACTTTGTATTGATGTTTTGTTGAGTTTATCTGCATCTGTACAGCTTACAAATCCACCACAGAATACAGAAAAACCTCTGTATTTTGAAATGGCCTATGGGCTAATCAATAAACTAAATTAACTAACTATTAGAATATGCATTTTTGTAATTTTTTTCTTGATTTTGCTCTTGGATTTTCTTTTGTAAAGGACAGTCATAACAATTCAAAATTTTTATCCTTATGAATTTCATTCATATCTGCCCTTTTTCAGCTTTGTCTTTTATTTTTCCAAAGAAAATATGGTCATCGTATCTAGATTTCTGACCCACCATCATCCTACGGCCTCTTCAGCATGAACCTCATCCTCTGGCTGTCTACGGGAGACTTCTCTAAAGCAGACTTCTCAAGGACAACTTCAAAAAGGACAGATTTTCAACATCCCATCACTTGAAAAAAAACATGACTCTTATTCCGATGGATTTCCCACCCCTGCCGCCCTCATGTCTTTTGTGGTCAAAAAGCGCAGAAAACACAGCAGGCCAGGAAACCCTGAACTTCATGACCTCAGAAGATTCCATTTAAATAATTCACTGTTCCTGCTTTGAATGAAATGTCTCCATCTCTCTAATTTTTCAGAATACCATAGCTGGGATGAAGTCTCCTCTCTGCGTGGCCCTGGGAACAACTGGCTTCACTGACATTGATGTTTCTCCCAACCTCATTTGTTTAACTGGGGAGTGGTTTGATGGACAGGGCCCAATGCTACAGGCTGCGATGAAATCCAGATCCCATTCTCCTCCTTCTCATCTTCTGGTTCAAAGAAGCAGCTGGATCAGATCGGGTCTGACGGGTCCTTGGTGCCTTATCTTGTTTTTCTTGGCACCAGACAACAGGCCCAGAGATGCAAGGATGGATGGATGGGCTAAAAGCAATAGATGGACAATTCTGGATCCCCCTGGGATGAGCTACGACTTACTTCACTGGATGCAATCAAGTGGCTAAACTGTTGTGGGCTTAAATTATTTAGTATTTATTTGATTTGTCAATTGCTTACAAGATACAGGTATAAGAATAAATATAATTTTCAATACATGAGATAGATACTTATAAGAAAAATAAAAAGAAACAATGGGACAGGGACGGTAGGCACAATTGGTGCGCTTATGCATGCCCCCTACAGGCCCCTTAGGAATGGGGTGAGGTCAATAGTAGACAATTTAAGGTTAAAGCTTTTGGGGTTTGGGGAAGAAACCACAGAGTCAGGTAGAGTATTCCAAACATTGACCACTCTGTTGCTGAAGTTGTATTTTCTGCAGTCAAGTTCGGTTTGGTTAACCTTGAGTTTGTATCTATTGTGTGCTCTTGTATTGTTATGATTGAAGCTGAAGTATTCATTTGCAGGTAGGACATTGCAATGTATGATTTTATATACTATATTTAGATCGGATTGGAGGCGGCATAATTCTAGGTTTTCTAGGTCTAGAGTTTCAAGTCTGGTGGCATAAGGTATTCTGCAATGAGTAGAAGAGCGGAGAACTCTTCTTGTGAAATATTTCTGGACTTTTTCAATTGTGTTAATATCAGATACATGATATGGGTTCCAGACTGATGAGCTGTATTCAAGTGTAGGTCTAGCAAATATTTGTACGCCCTGGTTAGTAGTGTGATATTACCAGAGAAGAAGTTACGTAGGATTAGATTAACAACTCTTAATGCCTTTTTGGCAAAAGGCAGAGAAGACATATTGGTTAGGCAGATGCAGGTGAGACAGACCACAAGTATGTTCTCAATGAACAATTGTAAAGTGTTAAAAATCTATTATGTTTCTTGAGATAGTCTGAGATCGCCTGAAACTTATTCAATAGCTCACAAAAGCTTATGCCTTTTAAAAGATCTGTAGGTCTGTGCTACCAGACTCCTGAAAATTTCATGGACAGTTAAGAAAACAAACCAATCAATCATTGAAGAAATGAATCCACTCAAGGCAGAAAAGACCAGACTCAAATTATCCTAGTTTGGACATGTAATACCTGGAACACCCAGGTATTACCTTCTCCATGTAATATCTGGAATACCCAGGTCTCTGGAGAAGGCTCAATTGTTGAGAAAGGGGGAAAGAAAGAGAAGAAGACGGTGATCAAGAGCAAGGTGGATGGATAGATTCAGTTACAGTGTGATGGGTACACCATTGGAAGAGCTGAAAGATCAGGTTAGAGTCAGATCCTCAAGGAGAAAATCTAACTCTGTGGTTGCTAGGAGAACAACTTGATGGCATATCAATCAATCAGTCATTCAAAAGTCTCCTTTTGGCAGTATATGAATGCAGCTGCTTGGCTGGCAAATAACGTGATGAGACATGTTGCATGAATAGAGATGCACTCCGATTTGTTTTTAGTATACCCCATCCTCCATGAAAAAACAGCGCCAACAGATTAACCCTGTTGAAATGTAGTCTTTAGCCAAAACAGTGCATGCTGGTTCTTTCCTGATGTGTTTGTTTCTTCTGGATATCCATGACCTAATTTGCAAAAGACCACACTGGCTGTGGTGAGGGCAGTCCCAAAAAACACTCCTATCTGTAGATGCCAAAATCGGAATTTTCCAGTTTGCAAAGCCTCTGCAAAATCTATTCTGCTAGCTAGCAAAGCTATTATTTCTTCTTGATTCAGAATCCAGATTCTATAGATGCTTGTCTTTGTTACATATCAACACGCAACTTGAGTCCCTTAGTTTGGACGGTAACCTTATTAAGTACAGGCTGGGGATGAATTTGCAATCTTTTACTTTTATTAATAGAGGCAGCGTCACTTCGCCTATCTGTAGGAACCAGCTACCCTCCAACCATGCCAAAGTGCTGTCATGAAGGCTGTAGCCCATGTCATCCATCAACTGCTTGGTGATAGCTTTTCCTGAATACAGCAAGAGCATGTCATCACCAGGTTCCTGGTCATTCAAAATAGCCCAGCTGTTCTAAATTGAATATAGCTCAGGGTCCTTGATGATAGATGATACATTTGTGCTAAGTCATATAACACATTAAGTCAAAATGCATCTGGTTTTGGTTTTGGGCTGACCTGCTTAATAAGCTCAGCTGTTCTGGGTTGGAAACCATGGCTTACAGCAGGAACATGAAACATTTTCTGGGCCCAGAACTGTACTTGGGCTTAGTGATACACCAGAGTATGCTCGCTTTCACTTAAGTGTAACAATAGTGGACCATATGTATAACTCAAGGTTGAATTGTTGAATTCTTGTAGATATATATGCATTTATTATTTGAATGTATCTGACTAGATGAATGTATATCGACACATGATTCTGGACAGCTAATAAAGAATTAAAAAACAGACTAAATCAATTGAAACATCAACCCAATTCATTATCATTGAGCAATACCTAAACCAAAACAACCGAATGGGCTCACCATAAAATATTCCTGGGAGGTGGGGAAGAACCAGGTCTTCACCACCTTAAGAAAGGCCAGTCAAGCTGGGCCATTCAAATCTTAGGTGATTGTTCCTACAGCCAATACTGTGACAGAGAAGACCTACCTCCTGGGTGCATCAGATGTCATTGCTTATGGATGGGATTGTATTACCAGGTGCAAAGAATCGGGACCATTTGTGTAGAGTGCAGCATAAATGATGTATCCAAGTCTATATACAAGAATATGCTCAACTAATAGGAAGCACTAAATTGGCAGTAGCTAAAGGTCAGTGGAATTCAAGGAAGACTGGACATGGATCTCTTGTGGCAATGCAAGGATTCTAAACTGATTATGTATTTTACTCTGCCCCACCCCAGCCTCTCCCGTACAATGCTATTTCTATGAGAACAGAGAGAGAAACCACGGAAGACAGTCAAATAACCTGACTTGTGCCTTGAAATAATTTACAGCACTATAAATGACACCCAGATGTCCACAGGGAGCCACTGCACAGTGGACAGTAACTCTTATACCTTGTAGATGTAAGATCTGTATTGGTTTAAAATGTCTACATTTTCCCAGATGAAATTATGGCTGAATGATTTGTGAAATTATAAAGGTGTCACAGTGTTTGGCTGCCACTGATTATAAAAAGTCACTGATGATTTCTGAGACACTTTTGATAGATGGAGAAATTACTGATCCCACAATGGGGAATACAATACAATGAACATACTGCTCCTGGTGGCTCACTGAAGATATTGCAGGTTCATTGGTAAACACAACAATATAGTGAACCTATTTCCCCCTGTGGCTGAATTGGGTATTGCAGGTTCAATTTCGAAAATGCGTTAAAAAAAAAGCTGCATTGTATAATTGACAGTAATAAAGAGTTGACTTGAGTTGAACCTATATGCTTTACTGTCCATTGATGGTTCACTGCTGTATTGCAGGAAAAATAGGACAATGTGATACAATTAATTGCCCCCAGCTTATTAAGGTATTGCCAATTCATAGGGCAATATAAATCCATGGGCACCAATTAACTGTGGGAAGGTATGATGAAAACTCCTTACTTGCACAACACACTGATTGGCATCCTTCAGTCTCAAGAGACTATGTCCTAAAAAGCATCTAAATTGGCTAAATGTAATACTGGAAGTGACAAAACGGGCCTATTCGGCCTGCAGAGGCTTTTTTCAAGCCTTTGGAGGCCAAAAAAAAGCCTCAAACCAGCCAAAAACCAGCTGTGAGGTGCAGTGCAGGTAAGGGGGGGTGGCGGGGGATGGGGGATTGCGCATGCATG
Organism: Bungarus multicinctus; assembly: GCA_023653725.1. Lineage (NCBI taxonomy): Eukaryota > Metazoa > Chordata > Lepidosauria > Squamata > Elapidae > Bungarus > Bungarus multicinctus. The sequence continues at coordinate 21,137,806 of CM042835.1, read as the reverse complement.
CACAGGGGGTGCGCATTGCCTTCTGGGTGCTGGCACGCGAGTGTACAAGTGTCAGCACACACACACAATTTTTGGCACAGGAACCCAAAAAGGTTAGCTACCACTGGCATAGGGTTTCCTATCTGAGCCGAGTTGGACTAAAAGACTTCCTAGGTCCTTCCAACTCTGTTATTCTGGTAATGAAAATTATTTTCATTGTTTTCGGCAAGAAAACAACCAAGCTCAGAAAACACCAAAGACCTCATTAGAATATTGCAGACTCAACGGGGAGGGGTGGGGGGGGAAGGCAAGTGATGTGTCATCATTTTGGAGACATCTGCTTACCAGATTTCTCAATGCTTGCAATAATGACAGAGCTTCAAATTCTGGGAAAGATTCAGAGCCATATCTGCTTTAAAAGTCGAACTATATAAAGCAGTCAAATATCAGGGGTTGACCAAGTTGACCAGAGGAAATCATTTATGATATCATTTGTATTATGCTTTATGATTACTTGCTTTATGATAATGTTTATGAAATTATCATAAACCAATTTAAAAAGTTTGCCCAATTTCAACTCCACAGGATTCATAAATCCCAGATTCTGGATACATTTTGTAAGTTAGCCCATTTGAGGTTCACAAATTACTCCCCTATGATGCACCATTTATCATGACAATAAGAGTTTTTCTATTAACGTATATAGATAACCCAATGATTTCTGCACTCATTGCTATTTTTTCTTGTTTTCTGTGTACAGCTATCTGAATTTCCTCCACTGATTGATATCTTTATATTATTTATAGCTGCCATAAATTAATTTATGCAAAATACACACAGCTCATGGGTAATACAGGACAAAGTGATATGAATGGAAAAACTGCCAATAGAGTAGAATATTTGTAGCTCAGGGTAGAATTGTGAACATAAAAGTTATACATTTTTAAAAACCAGGATCAATTGAGAGTTCTGCATGGCAATGCATTCTTTAATCATGTAGCATTTTTTTTAAAAAAAGTCTCTTGTTTCTTATTGCAACCCTCCCACTTGAAATAAATTACCCTTCTTAAAAAAAAAAAAAGTGGCCCTAAGAGCAGCTTCCACTATTTGAACCATTTCTTTACCATCTCATCGTTGCCATGGTCCCCTGCTCCTCCTTTGTAAACAGTTGCAGGGAATGCTTTCTGATTGGCTCCTGGAGAGTGTGGTTGCCTGGCAACGTCTTAAAGTGTGCTTAGCAACCTTGCTGATAACAGAAAAGCTGCAGGAAGCAGAGGCCAAGTGGAACAGAAGCGGTGAGTTGAGGGTGCCAATTTAGGGGAGAAAAGCTTTTCTCTTTCTACCCCAGTATCCCAAATCATCTAGAGTTGTCGTTCCTCCGTCAGCAGAATATAACTGTAAAAACTTTTCATCTTCTAACGCAGGGTTTCTCAACCTTAGCAACATGAAGATGGGTGGACTTCAACTCCCAGAATTCTTTCAACTACTTGCTAGCTGGGGGACTTCTGGCAGTTGCAGTTCACCTATCTTTAAAGTTACCAAGATTGAGCCTTGCTGTTCTAACCTGTTGTCTGACTGAATTTATGTTTTTAGATGTTTTAATATTTTTTTCTATTTTTTGTCTGCCATCCAAGCTCTACTGGAGTTGGATGCCTAGTAAATTAATAACCACCACAACAATAATATTAATAATAATAATAATAATAATAATAATAATAATAATAATACATAAATAGAATTCAGCTCTGGATTATTTTCATGACATCACTGAATCTATGATATCGCTGTATCTATCTATATTGCTTTTCCCTCCATTTCCTTTTTTAAAATAACTTTTATGGAAGAAATTTTTCAACAAAATGAAAAACTGTTGAATTAAAGAAGAATAAAGAAAAGTAACCAGAAAGTGGAAAAGAAATATAGAAAAAGGAAAGAAAAAGAAAAGATTCTAAAGAAGCAGCTTCCATTCTTCTTAACAGCTGTTATAAATAGATTTACTATATATTTTATCTTCTCTGCCCATGATGACCTCATAATTTCCTTCTTTCCATAAGCTGCCCTTTCTAATCATCGGACCCATAAATCACCAGTTTCATTTTCCTCTCTTTTTTCAGCAAAAAGTCTGTAAGAAGTTTCCAGTCGCCAATAAATGTGGTTCCTGATCTTTCTCTAACCAAGCAAGTAAATTTTGCCATCTCTGTCACTTTCATTATGCATTCCTCTGTTGTGGACACCTCAGAGTTTTTCCATTTTTACTCACAGCAGGGATCATATAAAAAAATAGTAATCTGTGACACATTTTTAATTGATTTTCCAGTAATTCCAGTAAAAAAAAAGTTTGGCTTCAGGTGAAAGTGGAAAATTCTTTGTTATTTTTCTATCTATTTGAACTCAGTTTTCTGGCTGTTTTAGAAGTCTACCTGGCATGATAAAATGACCATTTATGTTATATTTCCAACATAAATTTGAAATACCTTAATACTTTTTAAAGAATTTTTCTTTTTCTTAGTTTCTGATTTTGCCTTAAATTCATTTCATCCTGATTTTGCATGATGTTTCCCCCTAGTGTCAGTAACTTTTTGCCTGCTTTTCTCCATACACATATAGCCACACAGCCATGCATACACTCACAGATACTTTTCTTTTGGTTTTGCACACTGCATTCCTGAATTAATGCCTGTTTAGACATTCCTTTTACTAATCTGCGGATCTTTCGATAAGAGAACTGAACTGCAAAATATAGAAAATAAACAGATTTCTCTTCCATTATTCCAACTGAGCATGCCAAATTTGACCCAATGATTAACAACAGCTTTGTCTTGAATTTACTACTTGCCATTAAGTTGATATGTTGAAGAATATTGGCATGTTACAGTATCACAACTTAAATAAGGCAAGTTTCATGTAAAAACAAGGTTTCATATTTTCCTTATGTGAAATATTTAATAATGCCTTTAAATAATGCCTGTCAAAGAACCAGGAAGCAGGAGGAGAAGAAGCAGGAGGACAACAATGATGGCTTTGCTCATTTGCAATATGGGTTTATTCGACAAACCAAAGTTTGAATAATCCACATCTTAGCTACAAACCATGGCTTGACTGTAATCAATATGTTTTTCTTGTTTTTTCATAGCAGGAAGCTGTCATGGCCACTCTGAGTGTAAAGCCAGGCCAGAGGTTCACACTACCAGATTGGCATACCAGTTCTGATCTCCTCTCGACCAATGCTGAGCGCCAACGCTCTGCTTCCCACCAAATTAGGCAAGAAGCCCGAATCCTTCGCAATGAAACAAATAACCAGGTAGGCAAATACTGGCTGGGGAATTCTGGGACTTGAAGTCCACATGTCTTAAATTTGCTGAGGTTGAGAAACAATGCAGTAATTATTCCAGGGCATTTGTGAAGAGCTGCATGAGATGAATATGCTGCCCAAAGTTGCTCATTTGTGAGTTGAGCAATATATAAATTGAGAATAGAAATAGGAATAAAAATAGGAATAGCAATAGAATAGCAATAGAATAGGAAAAAAGAATAGAATAGAATAAATACTTCATTGGCCAAGTGTGGTTGGACACACAGAGAATTTGTCTTCAGTGCAGAAGCTGTCAGTGCACACACAAACAACAAAGTAATATAATCATAAAATACCCTGCAGCAGAATTCAGCAGAAACAATTAGAAGGATAATAATAATACAGCATATCTGAATAGTGACTTGAGTTTTTTCCTCTTCCCCAGACAAAATGGGATGAGTACGACAACCGCACACGTCTTAATGAGCGTCTTGACATTGTCAATCGATGGAAGGAAACTCTGGATAAGTGCCTCACCGACATGGATACAGAAATCAATAGCTTGACTCAAGTACGTGATGGATTCATGTCTTCCTCACCCCATTCCATTCTCCAGGAACCTAGTAGAAAATCTCCCATGTTCTGCAGTTCGTTCTAAAGACACAACACCAAACCAGATCCTGTATTCCTTCTGAACAGGGCTGTACGGAAGATTTCATGCTCAAAACTACTGCTATGAACCATTGCTTTCTCAGAACTGGCTACTTTTAAGCCCAGCGCATTTGTACATTTCTGGTAGGAAAGATTGGTTATGGATTGGAGCGAGCACTAAATTTTTTGGAAAGTGAGGGCCGTAGCAAGGATGAGATGATGCAAAATTCTTGAGCATTGTTTTGTTTTGAGTTTTGAGAGCAGTAAGTCTGGGTTTTATTCCCCTCTCCCCTCCAATTCCTCCTACCCTGGAGCAAAAATCTTTGGAGGATCACAACACTCTTCCCTGAGTTTGATGGAACAATATAGGTAGTCCTTGATTTATGACAGTCCATTTAATGACCATTCGAGTTTACAGTGGCACTGAAAAACTAGACATATGGCCGTTTTCACACTTACAACTGTTGCAGCATACCCATGGTCACATGATCATAATTCAGATGCTTGGCAACTGTCTCATGTTTATGACTATTGCAGTATCCCATCATGCGATCCTCTTTTGCAACCCTTGGACAAGCAAAGTCAATGGGAAACCCAGATTCACTTAACAACCACGCTAACTTAACAAATGTAGTGATTCACTTAACAATTGTGGTAAGAAAGGTTATAAAATGGAGCAAAATTTACTTGACAAATGTCTCATTTAGCAACAGAAATTTTGGGCTCAATTGTGCTTATAACTAACTTGAGGACTACCTGTACAAGTTTTATAAGACATACCTCTGTAGGTATATCTAGTTAAACTCTCAGAGATAATGAAGTGGACAAGTAAATAAAGTCCAGTATTAGAAGGTTGGTGGTGTTAGAACATAGACCGCTGTATTGCACAACGCATTGCATTAGAATGTTGCTCCTAATCTTGAGTGTCGTTGTACAGTTAATTAATTGATGAGTTTATCTACAAAGTGTAAACTAAGCCTCAGCAAATAATCCCCACAGAAACTTTAATGAGTCTATTGTCTCCTACTGCTTGTCTCCACCCTTGTTCTGGCTGATCCTTGGAGGGCTGTTTCTCCTGCTTACTCTATTGTGACCTCCCTTTTCAGATGAAGGAGGCAGCAGAACATGCCCTCCAAGCTAAAAACCTGCCGTTGGATGTGGCCATTGAAAATCTCACTTACCGCGAGAGTCGCCGAGCCATTGATGTAGTGAGGGACCACGTGGAGGAAGAGCTGCACAAGGAAGTGGAAGTGATTGATGCCACCAAGAGAGACCTTCAGCAGAAAGTCAGTGAGGCTTTTGAGCAGCTCTGGTGAGTCAAAACTTTTTTGAAGGGCGAGCAGAATGTAGTTATGGGGATCTTAAGGTAGGGTCATGGACTGGGTCTCATGAAGGCAAAGATTGTTTTTGCTCTAATGCAGTCTTGGTTTATCATTCTCAGCCTCTTGCAGGAGGCGCGGCAGCAGTTAAATTTTGATCACCGAGGGAAGAGGGAAGCTCTGGAGATCGACCAGACCTGTGTTTCTCTCAGTGTCAACTCTCCCAATATCTCCTACAAAGTCAACCCCACCCGGCTGCCAGTTGGGTAAGATTTAATATCTAGAAAGAAGAGATGGAAAGCCTGACAAATAATGAATGAATGAACCATTCAGGTGAATTAATCTGACTTCCTTTTGGTGCCATTCAAATAGCAAATGGGATTTCTACATTTGGAGTACCTGGTGGAAATCCATCCACTGTTCTGCAATGTATTATAGGCAGCTTCTCTTTACGTCTTTGGGTGTTTTTATGATTCTCTATTTTATGTCCAGCCATGAATCACCCTGGCAGCACACACAGCAACATATTACTCATTGATTAAAACCCATAAATGTAGTTTGTAAATGGGTGAGATTTTCACATAGTGCTTAATAATGGCTTAGATATTTTCATTCAGACTTTTAAGGCATTGAGCAAAAATTCCTTCAACTTGGAAGTTCTGGGTCATTCCACTTTGAAATGATTTGCATGGGAAAGTGCAACAGGACCCAAGTCTGCCCCATTTCCAGTTCAACAGATTTCCCATACTTTCCCAACTAGTCAAATCTTATATATTTATGTATTGGGATACTGTATATGTGGCCACCCAACTCAAACAATGCTGCTTTGGGCAATTTACCCAAAATGGCATAAATAAAAACAACAATCAACAATCAAATCAATAACAGATGATCGAGCTCATACTTGCCCACTGTCTGCTGAGTACTTACTCATCTGTATCCAAACAATGAGGGAATAGTTATGTTTTTAAGACTTTCCTCCAGGCCAGCTCAATCAGCTAAATCTCAATCAGAGCCAGCTGAGCACTAGAGATACTACTCAAAGTCACTGAAAAGCTACTCCATCTGGGCCCCAGGAGGGGACCCCATCTCTGTCCACCCTATTAGAGGCAGTCCCAGAAGTAAGCTGTGTCCTGTGCCATGTAGGGGTTTACAGATGATGACTGATAACCTGAATGGCACTCAGAGGTTGACACAGAGTTAGTGAATCTAACTTGCAAAGAAGTGATGTTCTGTAACTAGGGTCTAAGTCTATGTATCTTTTGTATTTGTTGTCTTGTCCTGTGGGGAGTTGTCCATAGCAAGTTGGCTATGATAAGAGGTCCTGAGGCAAGTTGGCCATGGCGGGTTGTCCTATTCCGACATGGCTGTGCGGATTTTGCACATGGGCACACTTTCTTTTCACCTGTATGTCGAATCTTGGGAATTCTGAGTGAGGGAAAGAGGGTGTCTGCTTGAAAATGGCATGAATTTGAACTAAATAACCAAACCAACAGAACATGTTTGGCTTTTGTAGAACAATCACACCAGAACAATGGGACCAATTCAGTCAATACAACAAGGATCGGGCAGAGACAGAAATGAAAGCCGCCACAGAATTGAGAGAGGCCATCGCTCTCACCATTGCGCAGGTTAATAATAGTTTTGCTTCTAGCTAACTTAACAGCAACCTAATTGTTTCAACCCCTTCATAATAATATGAGCCCATTGATTAGCCATTAGGCCACATCAGAATACAACAGACAGAACAGTAATAAGACCATGTATAGCAGGATTGTCAAACTCAAGGCCTGCAGGCCAGATCTGGCCCATGGGGCTGCCCTGGAAAAGGGTGAAGGACTGGCTTATGGTGACTCTGCCAGCAAAAATGGAGCTTGGGAGCCCATTTTCATTGGTTGTATGCTCAGGCTACCACAGGTACCCCTGACATGAGTGACGTTGAGCTGGCCAACCCCCCCCATGCCCCCCTGAGATCAAACACAACCCTGATGTGGCCCTCAATGAAATCGAGTTTGACACCCCTGATGTATAGCAAAATAGAGTAAAAGGCAGAAGTAAATGGAAAGACAAATCATATGTCGGTGTCCTCCCCCTGCAATTTACCTGATCAGATCCATATCTGCAGATCTCAGTTGTATGGTTTTGTTCAGATAAAGGGTTGAGTTGTAGATAACATTTGGGTTCTGATTAGACATGAAATGCAGGTAGTCCTCAACTTATGACCAGAATTGGGGACCAGAATTTCCATTGTTAAGCAAGATACTTGAGCAGTGAGCCACACTCAATTTTACAACCTTTTTTGGCCACAGTTGTTAATTGAATTTCTGCAGCTGTTAATTGAATTACTTGGTTGTTAAGTGAATCTGTTTTTCCCCTCATTGACTTTCCTTGCCTGAAACTAGCTGGGAAGGTCACAAATAGTGCGGTGACAATTTTAAATACACAGTGCCAAGTGCCCAAGTTTTGTTCACATGATCAGGGGGATTCTATGCCTATAAACTTGAGGACCAGTTGCAAGTCACTTTTTTAAGTGCTGTCATAGCTTGGAATGGTCCATGTATGAATGGTTGTAAGCTGAGGATTACCTATATGTTGTTTTAATATATGGATCCCCAATTTTTTTCATTTAATACAGTATTTAGAGGGACACATACAGGATGTGAGGGGTCTGTATCTACAGACCCTTCATATCCAGGAAATAAATTGTTTCAACTTCTACCCTCAAAACGACACTATAGGGCACTGCACACCAGAACAACTAGACACAAGGAGAGTTTTTTCTTGAATGCGATGATTCTGCTAAACAACTAACTCCCACAACACTGTCAAATTACTTAGTGAGACTGTATTACTATTATTCTTCTCATCCTATTACCTATTTCTTCCCACTTCTGACCATAACCGGGTTGCTTGTATCTTTACAATTTATATTATTTTGTTTCCTAGTATGATTTGCTTATTAGTAACCTATGACTATCACTAAGTGTTGTATCTTATGATTCTTGATGAATGTATTTTATTTTTTCTTATGTACACTGACAGCATATGCACCAAAGACAAATTCCTTGTGTGTCCAATCACACTTGGCCAATAAAGAATTTTATTCTATTTATCAAGCTTGACTACTTTAAGATGTGTGGACTTCAACTCCCAAAATCTCCCAGCCAGCATGAGTTGAAGTCTATGCATCTTAAAATTGCCAAGCTTCAGAAATACCAATCTAATTTGCAAACCAATCTCTCTTCCACCCTTTCTTTCTCCCTCCCTCCCTCTCTTCTTCCCTCTCTCTCTTTGTCTCTCTCCAATTCAGTTGGCATTCAAATAATATAGAAGCTATATCCTCTATCTGTAATAGGAGCAATGTCTAAAGTTTAGGCTGTAGAGAGATCATTTTTCTTCATTTCATAAGCAGCATTGTCAGTTAAAGATGAAATATTAAAATACCAACCTATGATAATAGAATGATACACTGAGCTATGGGATTGTACAGCATTAATATATATATTTGGGATTCACCTTTAGAAGAAAAAGAATAAGAGAATTTGAGAGAGACATTATAGAAACCTGTCTGAAAATTTCAGACAACATGCTACAGAGATGCATTATAGTATACTATTTGAGAATAAGAAGGATTTTGTTTTTGATCTGTTCTTGATATGTGATTTTGATAATAACTGAATAATAATTGAAACTGAAAGACTTTGGGCCAGTCACTCTTTCTCAGCCCAACCTACCTCACAGGGTTGTTGTTGTGGGGGAACACAGGATCTAAAGTAAATAAATAATATATATAAATATTATCATTTGTATACTAGTTCTATCTATGGCTTGAGAAAGAATCCAGAAAAGGACAAATTACATTGTGTGTGTGTGTGTATTTCTTTCTGAATTCTCCCCTATGTTTAAATGGATATAGCATCATTCTGGCAGTCAATGATTTAAAAAGAACAGTGGTAGGTATAGTGATATATGCATTTAGGACATATATAATGCTTAATTTAAATGTAAAAGTCCAGATTGAAATTTCAATACATTGAATGATTTCAGCCAGTTCTCATTCTCAGCCAAATTCATTTCACAGAAATGGTATGCCCCTGAAACATTGAAATTAAATATGGATGTGCTAGAAAAAAACCTCACTAGCTGTAATGGTGCAAAGCAAGAGCTACCCATTTCTAATGTGTATTTACATACAATTGCATCATTGCGACTTCCATCTTGACTTTCTGACCATACCAGATGGAGACCGCTGAGGACAAGCAAAACAGCTGTTAGGCCTATAAGGAGAAGAATCTCTCACACTTCTTTAATTACAGTTTCTCTGTTGACCTGAGTGTTTTTTTTCTAGACCGACAATGAGTTAGAAGCTCAACGTGTGGCTACCGAATTTGCTTTCCGGAAGAGGATCCATGAATTGGAAAAAGCTCTTGATGAGCTGAGATGGCAAGAAAAGAATGTTAGTCTTCAGCTCGGGCAGGAGGCTCATCAAATTTGTAAAGAGATCCTTCAGAGTTTGCATGTATAGAATGAATTTGGGTCAAGCTGAGGTTCTCCCAGGCTGGTAACATGGATTAACTTCAGAGAGATGTCCAGGGGACTAAACAAAATATTGCTAATTCTCATAACGCTTCCTCTTCCTTCTTGACAGAATGATACAGGAAAAAGAGATGTTGAGTTTGGGAAGCTGATACACTTCTGGTCCACTTCTGGTCCTTCTTTTCAACAGGAAGGGAGCAGATTCTTCTTGATTTGCCCATTCCCTTCCCCTATTATATGTGTCATATAACGTATGTGGGTAGAATAGAGTAGAATAGAATAGAACAGAACAGAATAAACAGAGTTGGAAGGAAGACCTTGGTGAACCTTTTTGGCACCCAGTGCCGAAATGGGAGCACATGTGAGTGGGTGGGAGCGCCAGAAACCAGAAGACCAGCTCCATGGCGTGCATGTGTGTGTTAGGAAGCTGGGCTTCCAGTTTCCTGTGCTTGTATGCGCACCGGCCACCTGATCTTCTGGTTTCTGCCCCACATGCATGTGCAAAGACCAGCTGACCAGCACACATGTGCATGCCGGAAACTAGAAGCTCAGCTTTCCGGTGTGTGCATGTGTATTGGGGAGCTGCTCTTCCAGTTTTCTGCATGTGCGAAGACCAGCAGGCAGGTGTACTGGAACCTGGAAGAGCAACGGGGGACAGCTCGCGTGACCAGAGAGATAGCTCTGTGTGCCTCTTCCGGTATGCGTGCCATAGATTCACCTTCACGGCCCTATACCATTTCCGACAAATGGTTATCTAATCTCTTCTTAAAAACTTCCCAAGCACCACACAACCTTTGGAGGCAAGTCGTTCCACTGATTAATTGTTCTAACCGTCAAGAAATTTCTCCTTAGTTCTAGATTGCTTCCGTCCTTGATAGTTTTCACCATATATACATAATTTTGTATGTATTTATTTTGTCATATTTATGTAGTGTATATTGAAGGTGGTGACCCTTTGTCAGCTTTATACAATGAAATTTCATTTTAATGTATACCTATTAGTGTGTATTTAAAGTGACAATAAAGTTATTATAAGTCCTAAGTGTGACAACGTCTAGGACAAGAAGTTTCAGAGTTCCAGATAGGGATTAACAAGTTATGAGGACTCGTGCTACTTAAGATACAATATATTGTGCAAATGCAGAAGAAGGGCTGTATCAGTAACCTCTTTGGCAAGCAGAGATCTCAGTATGATTATGAATAAATAAAAAATCATCAAATGAATGAAATAATCAAATTCTAAACAAGAACTCAAAAGTGACTGAGAAAAGCTACATTAATTCTTGGGGACTTTTGCTCCTTGCTCAGTTGCTCTCCTGCCAAATCATTGTAACTTTCCCTCCCTATCAGTCATCTCTAGCTATAAAAAAAAAAAATATAACGAACTTCCCCAATTCCTTCACAAAGTAACTTTGAGTAGTGGAGTTTATGCTTGCACTCTCTGCTGTTAATGTGAGAACATCAGAAACCACACTCCCTTCTTAAAAAAAAATGTCCTCCAAAAATGTCCTCCAGGTCCCCAAAATGCCTTTTCAAGGGCCAACGGAAGCTTCTTGGATGAGAAGTGAAACATCTTCAAAGAAAAATCAGAAAGTCCAGGTGCCTCTTGAAAAGATACCTTTGGGACAACCATGACCAGGAGACCAAGAATCTCCATAGACCCGTAGAGGTGTGAATATCAACTCCCAGAATTCCCCAGCCACCTATTGAGAATTCTGGGACTTGAAGTGTCTGCCTACTCATATTGAGGAAGATTGCCATAGGCAGAGCTCCAGGGGTCTTATGTTACATATGTAGCACTAGTTTCTCCTGAAGTTTGGCCCAGATTTTTCTTGGTTCTACCACAGGAGCTCCTGCATGCAAAATTCACCCTAACGTGAGCTGTAACCCCATTCCTATACCTGCCTTTTACATGGAGTTGGCAGCATTTTTTAATCACCAAGAAAAATACCAGGGAATTGATCACCCATGTTTTCTACACTCTTTTCGTATGTTGTTTCTGAAAACAAACCATGATTTTGTCTCTTGCAGACACTGGAAGAAATTGCTGAGATGGAGGAGGACATTCGACGTCTGGAGGAAGATCTCCAGAGGAAAATGGCTAATCTGAAATTGGCTCACACTCGCCTGGAGACTCGGACTTACCGTCCCAACATGGAGCTTTGCCGTGACCAGGTACAGAATGCTTTTAAGAGTAGAAGGGCAACAATGGGGATCAGAACTAACAATTGCACTGGGTCTCTGATTATGCACAAAAGTGGAGAGAAAACATAACACTTCCATGAAAGAGATGTAGATACCGATAGACGAGACTATTTGTAGCTCAGGTTTGAATTGTGGGGTCCTTAGTGCTTTCTGAGCTGGGTTGTTTTCTTGATGTGCACTGATGATGTTATCTAGTTTGGTAATGAAATGTCTGCAATAAAACAATCCAGCTCAGAAAGCACCAAGGGCTTCACAAGGGCTTTTGTAGAGCAGGGATCTCCAACCTTAGCCACTTTAAGACTTGTGGACTTCAACTCCCAGAATTCCCCAGCTAGGTTGGCTGGGGAATTCTGGGAGTTGAAGTCCACAAGTCTTAAAGTGGCTAAGGTTGGAGATCCCTGTTGTACAGGATTGTAATGTGGATGAATTTTTAGTGTCCACTTACTTTAGATGCAAGAAGATTGAGCGTGGCTATTCTCTGTACAAGTAATCTTCACTTAATAATTGATTGTTTAATAACCGTTTGAAGTTACAATGGCTCATGAAGCATCCCTGGCTATTGTAAGTGTTCATGCTGCCGCCCCCCCATAGTCATGTGACATGTCAGGTGGGTTAGCTTTCCGACTGGTCTGTGTTTTGTGGTCACATGGCTATGTTTTGTGATGTTTTCTGCCACTTTCTGGCATTTTTGCCATTTTGTGGAGAAAAAACATCCATTGAAATAAATGGATTCATTTAATGACTGCCACAAAAAAGGCTGTAAAATTACTTCCAGTCATGTGGCCACCTTGACTTACGACTGCAATTTAGGGCAAAGGCTACTTGCAGAACACAATTCTTTATAGCAGGAGGTGGTAATATGGAAACTTCTCTGATCAGTCTGGCCTTTACTATTTCTGAACCCTGAATTGCTTGCTTTCTGTCTCCTTAACTCTAGGCTCAACATGGATTAACAGATGAAGTTCATCAACTAGAAGGCACAATTGCTGCATTAAAGCAAAAAATGGCGCAATCACAGTAAGTTGAAGTTAGTTCTTGTTGCACTTTAGGCACAAAGCCAACTTGGTGACTTTGGGTTAGTCACTCGTTCTCGTCCCAAAAAAGAAGTTAATGGCAAACCACTTCTGAAATCTTTTATTTATTTATTTTATTTATTTATTATTGTCAATTGCTTACAAGATAATAGGTATAAGTAAAAATGTAGTTATGAATACATGGATACATATAAGAAAAATAAAAAAAAGAAAAGAAATGAAACAATAGGGCAGGGATGGTAGGCACGTTGGTGCGCTTATGCACGCCCCCTACAGACCTCTTAGGTAAGGGGTCAATAACTTTAACCTTAGACTGTCTACTATTGACCTCACCCCTTTCCTAAGAGTTCTGTAGGAGGCGTGCATAAGCGCATCAGCGTGCCTACCGTCCCTGTCCTATTGTTTCTTTTGTTTTTCTTATTCGTATTCATTTCATGTATTTATAACCATGTTTATACTTATACCTATTATCTTGTAAGCGATTGACAAATCTAAATAAATAAATAAATAGTAGACAGTCTAAGGTAAACCACAGAGTGAGAATTTTGCCAAAATAATTACAAGGACCTGTCTATGCAGTCATGAGGAATAAAAAGCTGACTCAAAGGAATCAAATAAATAAATAAATCCTGTGTATATTCGTGTATACACCCATTCGTGCATAAGCCAACCTTCAAATTTTTAACCAAAATACCGTAAAAATTGCGTCACCTGCAGATAAGACAATGGTGAAAATTAAAACATGAAAATGTTGAGGATTGCATTATCTGCATATGGTAGTATTTTGCTTAAAATTCACGGTTCAGGTTATCCATGCATGGGCAAACGGTAAGTATAATTAACTTGATGAATTTTAACAGTTTTGCATGCAACATGCTTTAAAAACACAGAGAACCCCTACCGTTTATGTAGCTGCAAACACATAGGAATTTTAGAGCCATAGTAAGAAGGTTGTGTAAGGGTAGCGATCTGGGAGAGTGATTAAAACATCAGCTGAAATTAAGTCATGACAGATCTATAATGGTATCAATTCAAAGCTAATTAAATATTACTTTGGCTTTAGCTCCCAAATAGGAAAGGACTGTGATTTTGGGATTTGGCTTACGTCATGCTACAATTTACATCACATCTGACTTCGTCTTGTTTTTGTAATGTAGTAGGATAAAAGGCATGTAAGCTGTCATTCTGTTTTTCCTCAGGACTGTTCAGCAAGCTGCCAATGCTTTTCTGGGAGCTTGATCTACACTGTAATTATTTGTGTGCTTAATAAATTTATGTTGTGTCTTCAAAGTGATTTGGGGGCTTTAGATGATTCAGGTTTTAGCCACAACATGGCCAAAGCTCAACAAAAGGAAGGGAGGAGGCTGAGGGCCTCAAAGCAGACTAGATTATGTAAAATAAGTCAGTGAGATTGGGGGATTTGGATTTTATTTCCACTTTATTTTTCAACTGTGATACTGTTAAGGATTTTAGTGCAGTTTTTGTGCATTTCCTTCTGAGCATGGTAGGAAGTTGTGAGTTCAGAGGAGATGCCTAAGGCTGCAAAAAAGAATAGGTGTGGTCTGTCTGTGACCCTGTGGCTGCCAGTTGCCCACCTCTGCAATGATTACCTGTGAAATAATTAAATCTGATTGCAAACTGAATCAATAAATATCTTGTTTTTATGATTGTAGGCCACCTAGAGGTTTCTTTAGGTGAGACGGGTGACACAAAAGTTAAATAAACAAACAAATAAATAAGCAAGCAAGCAAGCAAATAAGCAAGCATATGGCATTATTACAATAACCAGAAGATCACAATACGATTGCCGAGCCATAGTTTGGCTTGCCAAAGTACAGGACACGCTTGCATGCTTCCAAGGTCCACCACATCTAATACAATATTTATCAAGCTTGACTACTTGAATATGTCTGTTCTTCAACTCCCAGAATCCCCCAGCCAGCATGAGTTGAAGTCTATGCATTTTAGGCGAGCTAGCTTTGCACCAGAAAGAAAGATGAGCAGTTCTTCCTGCAGTATCAACCAAGGCCCCATTCCTCCCTGGAGTTGCCTCACAAATGGGCACTGTAAGCAGGAAAGTTCAGAGCTGTCAGGAAACTGCCTGCCTGCACAGAACACTAGCTTGTCTCCTTACCAATAAAGTGGTACATATTTATCTACTTGCACAGAACATGTTTTCGAACTATTAGATGGACAGTAACCAGGAAGAGTTATGGGAGCTAACCCTGCCACACAGTCCTGGGACTCAAACCACCAGACCAGAAACCACCGTCCCCAGAGTCATAAAGCCACTGACAAACAAACGAACAAACAAATAAATAATGCCTCATACAAACAAACAAATAATTTCATTTGCTCTAACCCAACAGTTGTCAACCGGTGGGCCATGAGAAAATTTTGGTGGTCCGCAGAGAAATGTCACCCCCAAAGCACTCCCCCAAACAATTAATCTAGGCTGTGCAGGAACACAAAGCTGCTCAGCCCACATGGCCCATTCACTTCTTACCTGGCAAACTTGACAGCCAAGTTGCTATTTTTCCTTTTTTTCCTTGATCATCAGCTGTTCTGCTGTGCCAAGAGAGTTAGATTAGCTAGAAAGCAGGAAATAGTTGGATTTCTTGCTTCCTGGCTAATTTTTAGCTGAGCTGAACCTTCCTTAGGACTGAAGCAGTGCAGACTGAGCTAGCCAATGGCAGAAACACAGATCTCTAAGTGAATCTGTGATTCTGTGAGCAACTCAATCTGCCTGCCTGCTTTGCCTGATTTGGGGTAAAAGTTGCTCTTTTTTAAAATAAAAAATTCATTATTTACATACATGGTGTGTTGTGAGTTAATTTTATGAGTTTGCTTGCAAGCAAATTTTATGTGACAGACTCAGCTAACTGATGGCAGAAACACAGATCTCTAAGTGAATCTGTGATTCTGTGAGCAACTCAATCTGCCTGCCTGCTTTGCCTGATTTTGGGTAAAAGTTGCTCTTTTTTATAAAAAAAATCAATATTTATATAAATATTTATAATATTTACATACAAGCCATGCCCACCCAGTCACATGACCACCAAGCCACACCCACAAATTAGGCCACGCCCAGAGAACAGGTTAGTGATCCCAGGGATTTAAAATTATGAATTTGATGGTCCCTGAGGTCCAAAAGGTTGGCGACCCCTGGTCTAACCTATTTTGAGAGATGTATAAGAGTTGGTCCTAATATCTCTAGATTCATGGTAAACAATAGCTAGCAGTGTGTTCATAGACATCAGGTTGGCTTCATGGAGCTATATTAGTAAAATGGTTATCAGCTGGGAAATGAGATTATGAAAAAAAAAATCTGGTCCCATCATACTTTTCTCTTTGAGGAGAAGTGCTTTTTAGTGGTGGTAGGAAGGGATGATCTTTCAATACCAGTTGGGAAATCGTGTTGTTCACTCCCTTTACTAGATTCAGATGTTCCTTGTTTCCGTCCCTTGGCAGTAAATGTTAGAATAAGATTGAAGTGGGAAGATTTGCAATTTTTAGTTCACCTGGGATGAAGCGACCATCATCTTCTCTTTATTTTTGCAGGGATGCTCTGGATGCCCTCTATAAGCACCTGTACCGCATCCAGACAGATATTTCCTACAAGATGAACTCTCTGGTGCTGGATAACAAATGCATGGATGGCAGGCGAAAGCTGACGGTTCCGGCAGAGAAATTTGTGCCAGAGGTGGACACTTTCAACCGCACGACCAACCGTACTCTCTCACCCCTCAAGAGCCGGCAACTGGAGCTGGCCTAGGATACCTGAGAACATTGTAGACCTTTTCAGGATTGACTTCTAACCAAGCCAGGCTACGGTCTGCGTTGGGTTAGAATGACTCAAGTCATCTTTTCCTTGCCCCTTCCCAGAGTTGTGTATTTGCCCTTTATTTGATTCTCACAGCTTTGGTATATTGCAAGAAAAAAGTGGGATAACTAATTAAAAAGGCTGCCTTTGATATTAAGATTCCCGAGTGGTTTTTGATGCTACTTGAGATTTTTTGACAAGCTTGCTTCAACTTGTGCATGGTTAGAGCTTTCATTAGTTCTAGGTGCTGCAGAAAAATCTGTAGGAGGGAACTCCTGGATTTCCACCCCATTTAAGAGTTTTCTCTCCCTTCTAAAGATGAGGTTAATTTTGTCTACTTAAGCAGGATACCAAAGTACTTCAGTCTCCAAATTTTATGATGAGTTAGCAAGAAAGCTCCAGCGCATATGGACAGCTCCAGTGATTACAGGGATCTGGGTTGAAGTGGCTGGCTGGAATCAGGAAATAAATTAATTCATGTAAATCTGCCAAGGGAAAGTAAGGAGGAAGGAAACAATTTACGAGGTAAGGATACACTGGAGTTTGACAGTTATGTAAACATTAAACCTCCTGTCCCAGTGATCAACCCAGATTGGATCTTGTTGTACAAATAATCCAGAAAGATCACATAAAGCTCAAAATGCTGAAAAGTACAGGTAGACCTTGACTTACGACCATAACTGAGCTCAAAATTTATGTTGCCAAGTGAGTTTTGTCCCATTTCATAATTTTTCTAGACACAGTTGTTAAGTGAATCGTTGCAGTTATTAATAACCAGGTTGTTTAAGTAAATCTGGCTCCCCCATTGACTTTGCTTATCCGACGGTTGCAAAAGGTGTTCATACGTGACCTGGCGACACTGCAACCCTCACCCAATATGAACCAATTGCCAAGCATCTCAGTTTTGGTCCTGTGACCATGAGGATGCTGCAATGGTGTGAAAAATGGTCCTGTCACTTTTTTCAGTGACGTTTTAACTTTGAACGGTCACTAAATGAACGGTTGTAAATCAAAGACTACCTGTAATTACTAATTTTCAGTAGTAATAATTATAATAATTGTAATTTATACGATTATAATGATAAGGACAAAAAGAAAGAAGTGTCTTTTGACTCCCGCTTTCCCTCATTCCCATCTGGCAACATCTGGAGGCTGGCCGGGCCGGACAGGTAAATGAAGGTTCGGAGAAGGGGCGGGGCTTCGTGGGACCGCGCGGTTCACCTGGCACCCTCGGGGGCGGAAGAGGAGGAAGGAGGCGGGGCCGGGCAGAAGCCCCGCCCCCTCGCGCAAGATGGCGGCGAAGGTGGCTCAGCTGACGCGGAGCCGCTGCCGGGGATGTCTTCTCGGGGCTCTGCTGGGCGACTGCCTGGGCGGCGAGTTCGAGGCGCGGGAGTCGGTCAGCGCGCCCGAGTTACTCCGCTTCGTCCTTGCTCTGCGACCGCTGCCATCGCCGCCCCGGGAAGGCCCGGCTGCGGAGCCTGGCGAGGAGAGCGGCAGGCGTGTTTCGAGTGAGCAGAGCGGGACCGCCTGGGGGATCCAGTGGGTCCCTGTCTCGGGATCTGGCTTGGATCCTTGAGGGGAGGATCCCCGCTCGCAGTTAGGACGCTCGGCTTGGATTTCTCCCTGCGCGCCCCCCCCCCCCCCCCCAACATTTTATTTTATTTGCTATGTCATTATTTTACATTTCTCTTGTGTTTTTCATTTTATTATTTTATTAAATATAAATATCATATAATAATTTGCTGGCTGCCATCAGTTTGGCAGTTCGATCCTGAGAGGGCTCTAAAGCACTGTGAAGCCGTGGATAAATAAGATTTAGTGCTATTGCTGTTTAATTTCTTTATTATTGTGGTTAAGGACGAAAAGTCTGATTGCTACTTTAATTCTGCTTTAATTCTTGTTCCCTTCACAGGGTGGGAAAGGCAAGGTGGGGTGGGGATAGGACCCTTCCAGATAAACTGCTTTTGCTGGCTTCTCCACTGTCCTTGTAATTACTAAGAAGGATAAAAGTGGTGTGGTTAAATGTGTGGCAACATTGCATCACCAATAGGGCAGGAATCACTGCCTAGATTTGCAAAGAGGAACAATTATTTGCTGCGGTTTCTAGCTTGCCAATTAAATAGTTCATCAAAGCTTGCTTAAATTAGCAATGCAGTACTGCATATTAAGTTATTGTGATTATTCATGTCAGTTTGACAAATTTATATTCATTAAATAAATTGATAGACTTATCAATGTGACAACTACCCTTATCAACAAGGAGAAATACTACTATTATTAGTGACACTATCATGACATTATTTACCATAATAGTCACGTCCTGTTTGAAAATTAGGTTGCAGTTAATATTAATGCAGTATTGCCAGATTGCATTTAATTAAAAATGATTCTTAAACATCAGCCAAATTTCTGAAAGTATTATTGGATTTTATTTATATTGAATTTTCAAAGATCATAATTAAAACAATTTTATATTATGATAATTCAAATATTAAAATTCTGTACTTTTAAAAAACAATTAAAACAACATAATTAGGGGTTTACTGGCACAGTGGTTAAAATGCAGTACTGCAGGCTACTTCTATTGACTGCCAGCAGTTTCGCAATTTGATTTACACTGGCTCAAGGTTGACTATGCTTTCCATCCTTCCGAGATCAGTAAAATGAGAACGGAGATTGTTGGGGACAATATGCTGATTCTGTAAACTGCTTAGAAGCAGTATATAAGTCTAAGTGCTCTTACTATAATTAGAATTGATTATAGTAGAGATCAGTAAAATGAGAACGGAGATTGTTGGGGGCAATATGCTGATTCTGTAAACCGCTTAGAAGCAGTATATAAGTCTAAGTGCTCTTAGTATAATTAAAATTGATTATATTTTATTAAACTTCCAGTGTTTAACGTGACAAAATTGTAGCTTAAGAAGAGATGGACGAGTCATTTTGTGATCACAATGCTAGAAATAATTTGCCCTCTTGCACTTTGCTCAGCTTTTCTTTCTGTGATTCACTTTTAGCAGTTGAGCTAAAAAGAAAAATTACAGCAGCATTCTGCTTACTTTTAAGGTGTGGTAAAAAGTAAACACCGAGTTTATGGACTCCAGACTACTTTTCAAGATAAACATTGTATGTTTGATCCAAAGCCTGTAAGGTTCTCTTTGAATCTTCATATTAAATTCAGGAAGATTTTTTTTTAATGTCCAGACGTACAAGGCATAACAATGGAGTTTCATATTTACTCATGCCTCTGTAGAAGTAGTCCTTATCCCCAATTGCTTTGCAACCATTCAAAGTTATGGCAGGCCTTTCTGGGGTTAGAAGTTCCAATAACATTGCCTTACATAGTCATGTGACTGCATTTCAAGCACTAGGCAACTGGGTTGCATTTATGACCATTTGCAACAATCTTTGAAAAAAGAAACAAAATATGTGAGTTTACATATGTACTCTCTGTGTATAATATATATTGCTTTATTGTTTACTGTCTAGAAATCCTCTATTACAGCGATGACACAGCCATGGCCCACTCAATAGTTAGGTCACTGTTGGCCAAGCGAGATTTTGATGAAGTGGATATGGCAAAGAGGTAAGGCATGTGGCTGTTTTCAGATAGAGGAAATACTATTGGATTAGGTAGAAGTATTAATTTGATGGTATGAAAACTTAAGTTTGTACAATCCGGCATTATTCAACTTTGAATATAAATGAGATTTGCCTTAAAGAGTTTTGTTGGTATGGTGGAGAAAATGAAACAGGCCTTTATATTCTCAAGGGATAAGCAGTATCATATTCCCAAACCTCCTTTGTATTGGCAGAAAGCACAGGAATATCCCAGATACTCTTCGATATCTTGAATTCTCTTCAGTTCAAGTCCCATCTATTGCTGTGCCTGTATTTTATGAATCCAGGTGGAAAATAATGTTGGAACAGCTGTAAAATATTCACCAAGAGTAGCATATTTTACTCTAAATCCAATACTCTATTAGTATTTTACTAATGAATATTGGATTTATCCTTGCAAAAGATGAACTGCCAAGTGCCAGGGAAATCAGAAGATCTAGGCAGCTCAAATAAATAAAGATTTATTGCAAACTTGTGCTCTACAAGAATCGGAGCTGCTAACGGTCAAAGCAAATTGGCGGGAAATAAGAGTCAAAGGAATTCAAGGTGGGCTGAATTTAGATCTCTCGGTGGGAAGAGACTGATGACACATTTGACCCCTCAGGCTTAGCCTGCTCATCTACATGAACAACTGCTTCTTAACCTTATTTATTTTTTATGTCGCCCAGTCTTGTGCGTTATGCAAATCCAGGCAAAATTATTGAAATCCTAGAATTAATTAGAGAGCTCTGGATGTTATCTTGATGAGTTAGTATAATCAGTTAATATCCCCCTACATGGATTAAACAAATCCTCCAAAAAACATCCTTAGGACTTAGATCCTTGATTCTTTAATAAAGCTGTCTTCTCCTGTTGTTAGCGTCTTTCCAAGCAGACGGAATGCAAATGGCCTATTTTGTAACCATAGTCTTCTCCTGGCAGGTTTGCTGAAGAATATGACAGGGATCCTGACCGATCCTATGGAGGCGGTGTGGTGACTGTATTCAAGAAATTGCTTAGTCCTAAATGCAGAGACGTGTTTGAGCCAGCAAGGCAGCAGTTTAACGGGAAAGGTTCCTATGGAAATGGTGGTGCCATGAGAGTAGCAGCCATTTCATTAGCTTACTCTGATGTTCAAGATGTAAAGAAGGTGAGTTATTTGTTTTAGATGCCATGCCAACTATTCACATAGCATTTGAAAGCATTTACATACAGCAGTCCTGTTTGATGCAACAAGCTAAGATAGGCCTTGATGGTGGAGTTTCTTTCAATTTGGAGTTGTCTCTCGGATTTATATCCCCAAATTAGCTACAAGTAGTCCTTGACTTTCAACCTCAATTGAGCCCAACATTTCTGTTGCTAAATGAGACATTTGTTAAATGAGTTTTGCCCCATTTTATGACCTTTCTTGCTGCTAAATGAATCACCACAGTTGTTAAATTAGTTGCACGGCTGTTAAGTGACTGTGCCTTCTCCATTGACTTTGCTTGTCAGAAGTCGCAAAAGATGATCACATGACTCCAGGACTCTGCAACCGCTATAAATATGAGCTTGTTGCCAAGCATCTGAATTTTGATCGTGTGACTGTGGGGGTGCTGCAACAGTCATAAGTCTTAAGTCACTTTTTTCAGTGCTGTTCTAACTGAATGGTCACTAAATGAACATTGTAAGTTGAGGACTAACTAGTTTAGAACCACAAATAAGGGGCAATCCAGGAATTAATTTGTTTGTTATTTTTTCTTTCTCCTTCTACCTGAGCTTGGTTGTTTTCATGCAACCATTTCATTACCCAGACTTGGTAACATGATCAGTAAGAAAACAACTAAGCTCAGAGAGCACCAAGGACTCTTCATTTAACCCGGAGCTACAAATATTTTCCTTTTTTGGTCGACTACGATCATCATGGATGGTCTGCCAATATTTCTGGGAAACTGAATGCCTTTGTAGCTACTATAGGCTTGCTTGAGGTGGAAATTCTCAAGGAATGCAGTCTTGTGAAGGGTATGTCAACGATCCTTTTCCTAGCAAATACTCTTAGAGAAGGAAAAACATTGAAACAGTTGATTTCTAATGCCAAGAAGTCTAGCAATGGCATCAGATGTAAACATTAGTATTAGAACAGAATACAGATTTTCCTTTTCAGAAGAGAATCTGTATTAGCCGTTAAGGAATGCTGTGAAAATTAACAGTGTGTTAAGTTATGAAGGAGATTTAGATATGTTTATGGAAAAGGTGTTCATCCAAGACGTTCAACAAATTAAGTCATACTTTGGACATTTCTAGATCAAATGCACAGTGCCCTTTTCTTTAAATACACATTTGGTATATCTGGCTTTGTTTTTAGGTGTCCACCTGAGAACCAGCAAGTTAAACGTGTAACAATGTACATGCCCAATCATGTAGAAACTCTTCAGATCAGCTCCTTACGTACTCATAGTCTGTTCAGAGTTCTTTTGTTCAGATAAGAAAACAGGGCTAATTTTATCAATTCCTCTCTATATGCCTTCCATGAATGAGGATGGAACCCATTCACACTAGGATGACTAACACAGAAGTTCTGGAATGAAAATCTGTTTGTTTATTGATTTATAATTCATTTGCCCTGCAAGGTCAGGCAAATAAGTATAAGATATGTCCCCTTAATGAGGCCTGTCCACTAAGCTTTGATCAAGACTTTATTGCCTTGAGAGGTTAGCTTATACTTGGTATATGTAGAAAAATCATAGAAATTATGTTAGAACCAGTAAAGCTGAAAAAGAGAAATTTACAAAGCAGTTGCCACTAAAATTGTGTTTGTACAACAATAGAAAAATGAAGAGATCCCTATAGATGAAAATGTAATAAAAATATTAGAATGTGCAGAAATGGATAGACTAACACTCAAAATTAAGGAGAAGGAAGAAACTGAATACTTTTTAACATGGGATTTGTTTTATCAATGTCTAACTAGCAGAACCAGAAGTTAGAAACTTAAAAGCATAAGAGAATGATTAACTACATTGAAGATTTACTAAAATGGATAAGCAGTTATTATTACTATGTGATTATTATTGATGTTATGAATATTATTACTATTTCTCAAAATCAACCTCACACACAGTTTATATAGATATTGAATTTTTATGTTTAACATTATTTAATATATGTGTGTGTGTGTGTATGTGTGTGTGTGTGTATGTGTATGTTTACCTAATAGCTCTGTTATTGCTTTTTTAAACACTGTAAAGATTCTATTTATAAATTTTTTTAAAACATTTAAAGAATCAAATAAATTGCTATACAAAAATAAAAAATGATAAAAGAGGATAATGGATGGAAAATAAAATATCAGTAAATAAATAGTACAATGATAAAACTAAAACTCTTCATTGATTAAAGTATTAATCGAATATATAAAACAATATTATACCATCTTGAGTGAAAATTGTAAATCACTCTAAAAATCTAAATTTAATATAGGTAGTCCTCGACTTACAACCACAGTTGAGCCCAAAATTTCAGTTGCTAAGGGAGACAAATGATGTTAAGTGAGTTTTGCCCCATTTTACCACCTTTCTTGCCACATTTGTTAAGTGAATCAGTGCAGTTGTTAAGTTAGTAACATGGCTGTTAAGTGAATCTGGCTTACCTATTAACTTTGCTGTCAGAAGGTCGCAAAAGGTGATCACATGACCTCAGGACAGAGCAACGATCATGAGTCAGTTGCCAATAATCAGAATTTTGATCACATGATCATGGGGATGCTACAGAGTAGTTACTAAGTGTAAAATATGGTCATAAGTCACTGTTTTCAGTGCCGTTGTAATTTCAGTCAATAAACGAACTGTTGTAAGACAAGGACTACCTGTAGTTGCATGGATATCAGCCTTGTTTGTTATGATCTAAAAGAAATGCACATGACTTCATGAAAAACAAAGAACAATTTAAAAAGACTAAAAAAAAACCAGCCAAAAAATAGTAAATTCTAGACTCCCTCCCATTGTCCCTGACTGATGATTGCATTAAATTATGTATAAAATTTAAAATTGCTTCTAATGATTATATGAAATAATTCACCCTTAAAAACCATACTTGACGTATCTGAGTTTTGTGTGATTGTCACTGCTTCCTATGTGCTACCAGCAGTAGCCAAAACAAATACAGGCTGTCCTCAGCTTATATCTACAATGGGGAACACAGCTTCTGTTGCTAAACAAAGCAGTTGCAGCTGCACCTGATTTTATGATCTTTTTTGTCTCAGTTGTTAAGTGAATCACCAGAGTTTTTAAGTGAACCACATGGTGGTTAAACGGATCTGATTTCCCCTATCGACTTTGCTTGTTGGAAGACCAAAAATTGTGATTGTGTGACCCTCTGGGATGCTGTGAAGGTCATAAATACAAGGTCTGGTCGTAAATCACTTTTTCAGCGCTGTTGAAACTTCACATAGTCACTAAATGTATGGTCGTAAGTTGAGAATTACTTGTATTAAGGTAACAAAGGAAACCATCTCTCCCGAAATTATTTTAAAGTTTTCCTAGTTTTTCTAAAACAGTTGTTTTCTTTCTCTCCAGTATGCTAAACTGAGTGCTGAGCTGACCCATGCAAACTCCTTGGGTTACAACGGAGCTATCTTGCAAGCCTTGGCAGTCCATTATGCTCTCTACGGGGAGTCAAATCGGGACAAGTTTTTGGATCATCTGATAGGCCAAATGGAAGACGTGGAGGCCGATGACAAGTCTGTGGCTGATGCACAAATGTAAGAACAGTAGTATCAACCTTATAGCACGAGGGGGCAGCACACAGAAATATTTCTCCTCTGTGTCTTCTCTTCAGGCTGGGCTACGAGGACCGTCCCTTTTCAAAGCGTTTAAAGAAGATCAGAGAGTTTTTGGAACAGGATAGTGTGTCCAGGTCGGATGTATTACTAGAATTAGGTAAGTACATTCCTAAATAGCAGGTAACCATCAAATTATTATAAGAAATAACTTTTGCAAGAAGAAAGGCGGTAGCATCTTTCATAGAAAGTAACTTAGATGTGACACCTTCAGTTAGCAGCATGGTGGATTAATGAACAAAACCTTAATTCCTGCTCATTATACAATGATTGCTGCAACATTTACCATATTTTTTGGACCAAAAGATATTCTGAAGTATAAGATGCACCTAGCTTTTTTGGGGGGTGGGGGATCTGCCTCTGCCTCCCATCAATTTGCCTCCTTGCAGCAAATAGCAAACAGCCTGGTCAGCTTCGGCACAGCCTGATTAGCACAAGCAGCTGATTGCCAGTTGGATCGGCCTCCCGACGATCAGCTGTTTCAGGCTGCAGGGATTGCCATCGTCTATTATCGCCTCCATGCATCCCACTTTCAGCCTCCGTGTATCCCATTTTCGGCCTCCATGTATCCCATTTTTGGCCTGTTCCAGCTGGCGGGAATCGGAATGGGCCAAAAATGGGGTGCGTGGAGGCCGAAAATGAGGCGCGCAGAGGCTGAAAATGGGGTGTGTAGAGGGGGCAATAGGCGGCGGGCGATCCCTGCAACCTGAAACAGCTGATTGTTGGGAGGCCGATCCAACCGGCAATCAGCTGCTTGTGCTAATCAGGCTGTGCTGAAGCTGACCAGGCAGTTTGCTGCAAGGAGGCAAATTGTAGAGGTAGAGGCAGGCAGGTGGGGACCAGCGAGTGGGTGGGCCTTTGGCAACATTCACTGTATGAGACGCACAGACGTTTCCACCCACTTTTGGGGAAGGGAAGTCTTATACATTGAAAAGTATGGTATGTACCTTGAGAAAGAGGAAACAGAATGAAATTAACAAGCATGAAGTTTGAGATACTTAAGCAAGTAACAAGCATGAAGTTTGAGATACTTAAGCTGTGTAAGTATAATACTTATACTGTGCTTATTTAGCCTATTGAACATCACTAACAGGGTGTTGCAATAGATGTAGGGGAAAGGTGTTAAGATTCAATTTAGTTTCTCATTTATTTATTAAATGTATATGTCAGCCATCTCCCCAGTAAGGTGACTCTGGGTAGCTCCTTGTGATTATGAATGTTAAGTTCTTCATTTAGAGGAGTTTTATCTCCAGTTATTAGATGTTCAGAGCCAGTAATAACATCTATGCAACATTGGCATAGCCAGCCAGTTTGGTCTAGTGGTTTAAGGCATCAGGCTAGAAGTCGGGAGTGT
The DNA here is from genome assembly GCA_023653725.1 of Bungarus multicinctus. NCBI lineage: Eukaryota > Metazoa > Chordata > Lepidosauria > Squamata > Elapidae > Bungarus > Bungarus multicinctus. The sequence goes on along the minus strand of CM042835.1, from coordinate 21,111,197 downwards.
GTGAGTTCCAGTTCCATTTTGGGCCAGCTGGGTGACTTTGGGCCAATCCCCCTATTTCAGCCCCAGGAACGAGGCAGTGACAAACCACTTATGCCAAACTTGTTGAGAAAAAACTGCAGGGGTTTGTCCAGGCAGTCTCTGAGAATTAGACACGATTGAATGGAAGAAACATTAACGACATAAAAATACTTTTGGGCTTCTCCAAAGCTTTGGTTATGTTGATGTGACTTGGTTGAAGATATTTTTAATGGGCTCCATTCCTACATTTGGCTTTTTCTTTACGATTCCTGTGAAGGTGGAGACTGGTACTTCTTACCTCAGTACAAACAGTTGTGGAGCTCTTGCCTGGCATTAAAATTGCTGTGGCTGAGGGAAGAGCATAGAGGGCCAAGTCTAGAAATGGTTTTGGTTGTACTGAACAGAAACAACTTAACAACAGTTTGTTCAATGACAGTTAGAAATTACAGTGGCATTGAAACAAGGGACATGACTGTTTTTCACACTTACAACCATTGCGGCATTCCCGTAATCACATGAATAAAATTCAGGTGCTTGGCAACAGTCCCTTATTTAAACTCACTTAACAAATGTCTCATTTAGCGACAGAAATTTTGGGCTTAGTTGTGGTCATAAGTCAAGGACTACCTGTACTTCCATTCTTTCAGTATTCTTAGAGGACATATTTTCAGGTCATTCCTTGGAAGGTAAACAAGACTCAGTGGGCATCGGTGCATACAGAATATTTGCTTTTATATGTCTTCTGGTTCACTTTGCATTCACTGGTGGCAGAAAACTAGATAGCAATAGACTTATATACTGCTCCACAATGCTTTGCAGCCCTCTCTAAGCAGTTTATAGAGTCAGCCTGTTGCCCCTAACAACCTCGGTCCTCCTTTTACCCACCTTGGAAGGATGGAAGGTTGAGTCAACTGGTGAGAGTTGAACTGCCAAATTGCAGTCATCCGGCAGTCAGAAGTAGCCTGCAGTACTGCGTTCTAACCACTGTGCCGCCACGACTCTGTTCTGTAAAGGTAATGGAACCTTTTGATTCAATGCAGGCAATGGCATCGCCGCCCTGCATTCTGTCCCCACTGCAATCTACTCGTTCCTGCGTTGCATGGAATCTCACCCAGATGTTCCTGATAGCTACAACTCTCTGCAACGGACCATTATGTACTGCATCTTACTGGGCGGGGACACGGATACGATTGCAACCATGGCAGGAGCCATTGCAGGGGCATTTTATGGGGAAGAGCAGGTGCCCCAAATTTGGAGAGAGAGCTGTGAAGCCTATGAGGAGACAGAGAAGCTGGCCGATGGCTTGTACGAACTCTACCACCAGCCAGCTTGAGCCATGACTGAGGATTTGACACCCGGTAATCTGGTCTATAGTTTTGCATCATGTATCAAAGGAAGCGAACCATGTCCACAATAGGAGAGTCTCTATTCCTCCAAAGAATGCCCAGGCCATAGTGAATGGCTCCATGCCAAAGGTTTCTGCTGTGGCTGCATGTTCAGAAGTGCCAATTCTTTTCAGCCGCAGAGTCACTGTTCACCCATCCTTTTCTCCTTCTGCTGTTTTGTTTCCTAATTTTGAAATGTTTGTAATTAATCTTGGTTAGAATTCTCTTTAGTTCATTGTATAGGGTGTTCTCTTTGCAGCAGATGGCCTTCTGACAGTTTCCCAAGTAGATCCTCACCCCAGAAAACCTGAGACGGGACTAAGTTTGGACAAAGTCAAAGGACAAATATGTAAGTTTGCAGTTCAACCAACTATTAGATTTGAGATTCATCAGACCGAGCTGCTTCTATGGGCAATTGGAACTTTAATACTAGGATACCAGAAATATCTTTAAATGTCGTAACTGTAATACTGGCATTAATAAATTTTACCGCTTTTTAAAAACTAAGATGGATCAATTGTTGTCTCTGCTGGCTTCAGGAACAAAGCAAGCAACTCTTAAGTTGAGCCAGGGTATTTTGTAACACTACATCCTGCCCAATCAATCCACCTCTGAATACCAGGTTTACGGGATGGTGTTAATAGAGGTCTTAATCCCATTTCTGCAAACACCAATAGCCACCCAGAGTCACTTCAATAGTGAAATGGGTGGCATATGTATTTAATAAACAAATAATTGGAGGTACTAAGGAATTCATTGCAGTTTCCTTTAGAGCCAAGTGCATTGGATGGGCTGATAATGGAAGCCAGGAAAAGCACACTGGGTTGATCAGGTACACATCATTCACAACACAGGTGGATTTGGGACCTCCTAGAGTGCCAGTTTTGTTAGGACATAGCCGCTGTTAATCAAGCTTAAGCATTTTGGCAGCTGAAAAGTGAAAGTCTAATTAGTAATCAGTTCTACTTAAGGTTAATATCACGCAGGGCAATCAAATTAATAAGCAGTTAACAAACTCTGGGGAGTTTCACAAAAGTAATTGAGGCTAATGGCACACAAGGCAATCAAGTTAATAGTCTATGGGGAGTTTAGTAGAGCCATTTCCATTAGGGAAAGGTGAAGGATTCAAGGGAAGGAGTCGAGAAGTGATTTATTTTACCCAGTCTTCAGTTACTGAAGAAGAAGAAAGGATAAAAACACTCATTTGTCACATAGGAAGCAAATCTACAGATAGACATTGCACATTTTGGCATTCCTACATAGATGCATGCTAAACTGGGCCATTAATAAGAAGCACTTTAAAAACAGGAAATAAGAACTTCTGGACTGAAGATAGAAAGGAAAACAAACCAACCCCATTCCCTTCTAACGCGGATGATGTTAATTGGTTTGGTAAAGAACCGGTTGTAAGAAAACAAGCTCAGGGAGCACCAAGGACATCCCAAAATCAAAGGGAGGAGAGATTTTCATTTAACAAAGACTTCCTTTTATAGAAGATTTCAGGCAAAAATATTATTAGCCCATGTAGACTCACTGTGGGAAAAGCCAGGTGTCTAGATTTGGCTTCTTCCTGGCCTGAACAAACTAACTGAAGAAATTATGACTCCCCTGGAATTCTTTTCACTCCTTGTTTTGATTAACCAAAAGAACCTCAAGGACTGTCCCAAGAGTGCAGACTATCTGATCCTTAACTAGAGAGGGAACTGCATGCATGTTGCCTTATAAGCCATTTGATTTTTTTTCCCTTTCACAATGTATGGACCTAAAGGTGGGATGCTCTGTAGATACGTTGCCAATATATGTACGTACATATATTTGCAGGTGATAACTGGATATACAAATAAATCTCTGTAAAATAAGATTTATTGAAGTTGGATCAGTACAATCAAGTGTAATTTCAGTTCAGAAGTGAAGGCCAGTTTCTGATCACAAAACAAGAGTGCATTTCAAAACAAAATTGACTATGAACAGTGCATGTAACATAAGTATTTACAAAAACTGAAAAAAAAATCCTCTATATAGTAGAAACAAAGATATTAGCACAATTTTTTTTAAGGATATCCCAATGGTATATGAAGATGCACACTGTAAGGGCGTTCCAGGCCTGCGTTTTTGGCTGACTGAAACTCACTTCGTACAAGTTCTCCCAAATGCAAAACCCAAGTCTTTTCTGACAAAATATGAGATGCTGTAAATCTCAGCAAAGATAAGCTAAGGATTAACCTCTTCAGCCCATGCTTCATCGCCCTGTATCTGATTGCTGTTTTTTTGTTACGTTTATAATGCATTAACATATAGAAGCGTCATGCTTTCTATAAGGAAAAAATAATCAGGTTGTAAAACTTCAGAAATCTTTTCCCTGTTTTTTGAAATTGGAGAAAATGTCGCCTACTCACTTTGTTTTGTGGTTGTCAGCACACAAATGACCAATACAGGGAGTCCTCGACTTACAACCATTCAATTTAGTGACCATTCAAAGTTACGACAACACTGACAAAAGTGTCTTATGACCGTTTTTCAAACTTACGACCATTGCAGCTCCCCCACGGTCCCATGATCCAAATTCAAATGCTTGGCAACTGACCCATACTTACGACGGTTGCAGTGTCCCGGGGCCACATAATCCCCTTTTGCGACTGCTGACGAGCAAAGTTAATGGGGAAGCCAGATTCATTTAACAATGGGGTACTAATTTAACAATGCAGTGATTCACTTAATTGTGACAAGGAAGGTCATAAAAGGGCAAAACTCACATAAACTGTCTTAGCATCAGAAAATTTTGGGCTCAGTTGTGATAGTAAGTCAAGGAGTGCCTGTATACATAGAAAGATTTTTTTTTTAATGTGCAGTACAGCATGTTATAAATAAATGATGCTGTGGGCAGCTAGAGCAAAAACCTGGATTTATGTGATTCTCTTCTGCTCTCAGGAAGCTTCATTTTTCCCCCCACTTCAGATTTTGCTAAATGGTAACATATTTTCTTTGAATGAATGGTGTCATGAGTTGAACCAAAAGGCTGTTCTCCACAGGAAAATACACTTGAAACAAGAACGCAAGCCTCTAAAATTGGCCTTTTGAGTATTAGGCACACAGAAAATGTGCCCTCCCAATGGCTTCTTCAATTTTAGCCTGAGGGAAACCAAGGGTGAAAATAAAGAAGTTATTTTGCAAGTAGAGTGTGCCATTAGGATTATTGTCATCTTCAGGAATTTATAAAACAACCAGATGGAATTAGAATTTTTTTTTAAAAAAAAAAGAAGGATGGAAGGGGAAAAAAGGCAGTTGGTATAATATTTGTAATAGCAGATACCCAAATATTTTATTCCCCAGCAGTTTTCTTTTGCTGCTCTTTTTATAGTTCAAGTTGTGGTGTTTTTGACTTGTGTCAACCTGGAATGTTTGTCAACAAATTCAGCGTTGATTGCGATCGTTTTTGCAGTTTGAGTTGTTTAAATGTATATATGTTTACAATAAATCTGAAAAACATACTAAGCTGCTTTGACCGTTTCAGGATCTATAAAAAGAATAGTTAATTAAATCCATCTATGTTGTCCACAATTTATGCAGAAAGAAATCCTTAGTGTATATTTTTCATTTCTTCGGATAACAAAACCCTCTTTTTTGTATTAAGGGGTACAGATGGCTACTTTAAAAAACAACGCAAAAACTCGGAAGCTAAACTTTGCATCTTTTTTTTTTTTAAAAAAAGGATATTGCACTACTCAAAATACCTTTTAAAGGAGCTAATATTAAGAAAAATATTACTTAGCACCATTGTGGAAATTACGCTGAAGAATTTTACTTAAAAAGAAGAGATATCAAATATTGTATGGAGTTTGGTACTGCCACCTTCGTCAACAGTCTGCAGATCCTGAGGAAACATGGTAACAAAGTGTTTGAACTTAATACAATTCAGTCTTTTATATATATAGGTATATATATATATATATATATAAAATTAGCAATATCTGCAGTGCTTTAATACTCAGATATCCATAGAAATATATTTATTTTTTTAAACTACTGCCTTGCACCTGATGGACATTTGACCGGTTTATATAACCCTGGGCTATTAAACGCATGATTTACAGAGTCCGCCTTGTCCAGTTGATTTTAGAAGTCTCTGTATGGCTTTGAAATAAAGAGTTCCTTCGTCATCCCTTTCCCCATAAACACCGAACGGGATGCTTTAAAGATACACAGAGCCTTGCATAAAAGATGCTTATAGCAAAGCATTTCACAATTTCATAATTCACCCTGCTGGGTCTTCGTTATGCCTCAGGCGTCGATCGAAATCACATTTTAAAAGAACTAACACAAAGGAAGGAGGTGCCTTAAGCTGATTTAAAACAAAAAAAAACCCACAACGTTAAAGGTGACTTTTCTTGGTACAGCTTTCCCAACCCTTTCAGACTTTCAAGGGCCCCAAAGACGTGACGGGCAGCATCTGTGGGCTTGCCAGGCCATGCCATCCTAAGGATAAATCAAATTCCAAATCCTCGGGACGTCCAGCAACAACAGATTCTCTTTCCCGGATGCTCTTCTCAGCTGGGTCAAAGTGATCGTGGCTCGCACCATTCTTCCCAGTGACTTTCCTATTTTTTAATTTTTAATTTTCCAAAAAAAACAAAAGTTTATGACTCAAGGGGAGAAAAGAACAACTCCCAACGGCCGTTATGTGGGGCAGAGAAGGAATCCGGAAAAAGACGAATGGATGTATTCGGTGGAGTACAGACCGTTGGCTTGGTCTGATGGCATCTGGATCCAGATTTGGTCGTTTTCCTTGAGTTCAAGCACGGCGCTGCCCGACGCTTGGTCTAAATAGCCTTTTTTGTACTCGTCGTAAGTGTAGGTGGCCGGCACGTTGTTTTTGTAAAGGGCCACCCAGACGTTGGTTCCTTTCACATGGACGTGATAGGCAAAGTAATAGATGCCGGAAATAGGGCAAGTGAAGATGCCCGTTCCTGGGTTATAGCCGTTCTGCCCATTATACAAAGTCCTGTCGAATTTTACGGGCATTCCCGAGGCTGGGAAAGGCGAACTCAGGATGGCGGTGAAAGCTGGCAACATTTGGGCAGAGAGTTCCCCTCGACCAAACTGGGGTTTCCCGGACTTGCCATTCCCCAACACTGCTCCGTCAACATTTCCGCTGGGTAAGTGGTGGCCCCGAACCTCTGTGGCAGGCAACACTCCTGGGGCCCCGGGTGGACCTGGAGGTCCTGGGGTCCCTGGGAGCCCAATGATTCCAGGGTTTCCAGGAACCCCTGGAGGGCCAGCGGGACCTATCATGCCTGGTTCTCCAACTCTGCTGATTCCAGGGGCCCCTGGGAGCCCAGGTTCACCTTTCAGGCCTGTCAAACCTTGAGGGCCCATAGGGCCCAAGGGGCCTTGTAAACCTGGTATTCCTGAAGGGCCTCTGAGGCCTGGTTGGCCTGGGATCCCAGAGTCTCCTTTTGACCCATGGAGCCCAGAAGGGCCTGGAGCCCCAGGAAGACCCATGAAGCCACCTTCACCCTTGGGACCCATTGGGCCAGGCATCCCTGTGGCACCGGGAAGCCCTCTCTCCCCAGGAATCCCCGGCTTGCCCACAAAACCATTGGGTCCTTGGTCTCCCCGCAGGCCTGGGGGTCCTATAGGCCCACTTGGCCCTACCTCACCTTTTGCGCCGGGGAGCCCATGCTTGCCAGGCAAACCCATGATACCCTGAGGGCCAGGGACCCCAACCAGGCCATGGGGCCCCATCTCCCCTGGCTCTCCATCCATCCCGGGCTCCCCTTTATCACCAATTATTCCTGGCACTCCCGGTTGTCCACGGTCCCCTTTGAAGCCAGGGAGCCCTGGTTTCCCATACCCTGTAGTGCCAGGCAGCCCTGGAAGGCCACGCAGGCCAGGTTCACCCTTGGGCCCCAAAGGGCCTGGCAGACCCGGCATGCCAGCTATGCCAGGCAGTCCAGTGCCATCCACACCTGGAGGACCACGAGGGCCCATAGGCCCAGGTTGTCCACTCAGCCCTGGCTCACCCGGAAGTCCCAAGTCCCCTTTGTTCCCCGGAGTCCCAGGCAACCCATCCAGGCCAGGTTTTCCAAGGCCAGAAGGTCCTGGAGGCCCTGCAGGGCCAGGCAGTCCCCCATTCCCTCGGGGGCCCATCAATCCGGGCTTCCCCACGCCATTCTCGCCCTTTGCTCCACGCTCGCCTCGCAGGCCGGGTTCTCCTTTGGGCCCAGGTTCTCCCCGGAATCCAGGGAGCCCCGGACCCCCGTTTAGCCCTGGTTTTCCATTCACAGAGAGCCCAGCAGGCCCAGGCAATCCCGGTGGCCCTGGCCAGCCCCGCAGTCCTTGGTCTCCTCGTGGGCCAATCTCCCCTGCTGGTCCTGGCATCCCCTTCATGCCAGCCTTGCCCGGAAGTCCTGGAAGACCAGGTTTGCCAATACCAGAAAAGCCAGGGGGCCCAGGAGGTCCAGGTTGCCCATGAAGTCCTGGTTTCCCGGTGCCCGGTTTCCCAGGATAGCCTGGCGGTCCAGGTGGTCCTCTTGGGCCCGGCTTTCCCGGTGGTCCAGGTTCCCCCTTGAGGTCCATCGGCAGCAGTGGAGGCATATCTGTGAAGACACGAAGGACACGTCACTCAAGGCAGGCTGAGCATCTTGGCAAAGGCCAAAGAAGGCAAGCTTTGACTTTCAGAGACAGGCAGTCCTCAACTCTTTTCCTGACACAGGAGGGCCCTTTGCTGCAAATCCTGAGGGAACTTGCTGCCAAAGCAAAACTCCAAAGCAAGAAGACTCTTCAAAGGGGTCTTCTGGGTTGTGGAGAATATTTGGGAGCATTTTGAGCTAAAACAGTGGCTTCAAGCATAAAACGGGTTGCTTGAATCCTATTAGAAGGTCCAACAGGAGAGAAGATATGTACCTCAAGGTTGACCAGTTGAATTATTGATTGTCTCTGAACTCAGTTGTTTGTTTTGTTTTGATCTAACCTGGTAATGCTAAGAAAACAACCAAGTTCTGAGATCATCAAAAACTCAACATGTTGGAAATTTTCTAACACTGTTCTGATCCCAAAACAGCTCAGCTTTAAGCTGAGAATAATCTTTCGAATTTGAGATGTTTCACATACATAACACTGAATTTGACATGTTTATAGACTTGAATCTCTGTCAGACAATTTGAGGGCTTTGCAAGATTTCTATTTGGTGACATGACAAACTCAGACTCGACATCCAAATTTCAACATTATTGACTTCCATTTCTCAATGACAACATTCAGGAGTGTCACAAGTTAGCTGTAGAAATCAAAGTCCCTTAAAACAACAATTAACACATTAGCATTGGAAAACGGTGTTCAGAGGAGATGCTTTGTATTTCTGTTCAATAGTGCAAAACTGAAACTCATTTCCTATAATGGCTTCTGTTTAAGAAACTTTTTAAAGAAAAAAATCATAGAGGAATCTCTAGAAGTTTCATTCCCTCTGGGGAGAAGGGCAGGCTAGGCACCATAATAATAATAGCAACAATAATAGTTTTGTTTTTCCTTACTTCATCTCTGTATTCCTATTTTAATCCAGGTCTAAGATCCAGCATCACTTCATAATGTTTTCAAAGGTTTGGCCCATGCTAATTTTTTTTCCTTCAACTAATATAAAACCACTTGAACGAATCAAATGCCAGCAGAAGGAGACCAATGCCATTGGTGGAATTAACTCCAAGTTGGCATAAAAGAGCTAAGACGACTTTTAAAAATATTTTTATATAGGAAAAAACCCCAAATGGTCTCTTGAATGATTTTTGTTGTTAGTGGAAATTTTGAGTTGAACTGTACATCAAACGTTTGCCCCATTTAGGGGCTCTAGTGAAGATCACATATAAATATCCCCCAAAAATCTTTGTCCATTAAATTCTTGTACTATAAGAACGCAGCCAAAACATGTATGCTTAAGCAAGATTTTTTTCCCCCTTTTTATTTTGTGTTTGGAAAAAGGCCTTCCCAAAGCAAATGGTTTCAATATGTTCTTATGCTTTTTGATACTTTGGAAAAGAATGAGCTTTCAAGATCATCCGAACAAGGCAGCAGTATTAAGGTGATGTGAGATGAAGGAGAAAAATACGCCACCCCTGTCTTCTGAAAAAGAATGGTGGGCTTGCAAGGGCCACAGCCCAGAGCTATCGGCCAATTCTGGCCAAAGAGAGCAAAATCTGAATGTAGAATCTTCTAAATGTACAGGTGCAGCTTGGTGGCTCAAACGTGGTATCCCTCAAATGTGTTTGGGTCCTTAGATTCACTAGCCCTCATCCAGACAATCTCAGTTTGAGGAAAGAGTGAGTAGCAATATTAAGTTAGTTTCCTGTGTATCATTCATTCTCATCCCTGGGGATCCATTCACATCAAAGAGAAAAGTTATCCATGCTTCAAATTAAAAACCTAGTCGCTTTACAGGTATAATCCTAAACTTACAGCCACAATTGAGCACAACATTTATGTTACTAAGCAAGACAATGAATTAAATGAATTTTGCCCCATTTTATGACTTTTCTTGCCACAGCTGTTAAGTGAATCACGGCAGTTGTTCAGTTAATAACCCGATTGTTAAGTGAATCTGGCTTTCCCCATTGATTTTGCTTGTCAGGTCACAAAAGGGGATCATATGACCCTAGGACACTGCAACCGTCATAAATAGGAGTCAGTTGCTAAGCATCTGAATTTTGATCATGTGACCCTGGGGATTCCACAACGATTGTAAGTGTGAAAAATGGTCATAAATCACTTTTTTCAGTGCTGTCATAACTTTGAATGGCCACTAAATGAACTATTATTAATCAAGGACTCTCTGTACACTGCACAGATTTTATTCTGTGTTTAGGCAGGGATCCAGCCTTTTTAAACCTTAATGAGGGTTAGGCTTACCTCCATCACAAGGTGTTCCTTAGAATAGAACCCTTCATCTTCCTTATTTTTATTACCACAGTATCTGAGGGGAACTTACTCTAAAACAGCATTTCTCAATCTTGGCACCTTGGAAGAAGCGTGAACATCCTTGCTGGTTAGGGAATTCTGGGAGTCAAAAGTCCACACAAGTTGCCACGGTTAAGAAACACGGTTCTAGATTAAATGATTCCCCATTGATTTCAAACAACCCTTTGCAAGGTCATAGGACTTTTCTTTTAAACACCTGGCATTTGCCAACAATTAAGAGACCAAAACGACTTAAAAATACCTTCTTTGCTCTTTTTCCTTAACAGCCTTTCCAAAGCCGGCAATCTCGCAATGCTTTGGTGTTATAGTGAGTTGGGGAGAAGTTGTTAATGCTTTGTCAGCCAATGGACTGTATTTGCTGGGATCCAGGCCAGGAATTAAAAGACTTTATATTTTATAGCCTTCTGAAATTGGAAGTTATCCATTGTCAAGCCACTTCTACAATTTGCCAACAAAACCACAGGGATCTGTCCAGGCAGTAGCCAAGAGTCAACATTAAAAGACATTTAAAAAAAAAAGCATTTCTATACTGATCCCGCCCCATGGACCCATAGTTACCTACTAATAAAAATATTAGTATCCCAAATATGAGAATTAGTTTGGTGTAGTGGTTAAGGCATCAGGCTACAGATAAGGAACCATGAATTCTAATCCTGCCTTAGGCATAAAAGCTAGTTGGGTAACTTTGGGCCAATCACCAGGAGACTGGGAGTTCTAGTCCTGCCTTAGCCATGAAGCCTGGCCGAGTGATTTTGGACCAGTCAATTCTCTTTGCTTAGGAAAGAGGCAAGATTATTACATGCTCAAAAATGGAAAGGTCTGGCACTACCCACAATACAGGAAAATGATGGAACTGGCAGAGATGGCTAAATTAACTTGTTTAATTAGAGAAAATATTTTTATTTATAGTTGACTGGAAACCTCCTTATAGATTTTTGTCATGAAATAGAAAAAAATGAAATTAATTACAGTTTGATTAGTAAAAAGAAGTTATTACAAAAAGACTTTTTAAAACCATGGAATAAGAGGTAATTTTGTATTTGTACTTATATTCAGGTGTGGGATTCTATCAGTTCGCACCTATTCGCTAGAACCGGTTGTTAACATTCTAAGCAGTTTGGAGAACCGGTTGTTAGAAGAAATTACTGGCCTAATCCTGTAAGGAAGGAAGGAAGGAAACATTCTGGTGTTGCTTACAGAAACTGCCTCTCCGTTAACCCTTATTACTTTCTTGGCAGGACTAGACTTCCTGTCTCAGGAACGTCTCTGGAGTTTTTTTCCCCTCCTTTGCTGGTACTTTGCTTGTGTGGAGTGATCATTCAAAGTTACAGTGGTACTGAAAAAAGTGACTTGTGACCATTTTTCACACTTACGACTGTTGCAGCATCCCCACAGTCATGAGAGGCCAGGCCAGGTGATGTGAGTGATATTGAGTTGGCCACACCCAGCCAATCACATGACCACCAAGCCATGCCCACCACCTAAGCCACGCCCATAGAACCGGTTGTTAAAAATTTTGAAATCCATCCCTGCTTATATTTGCTATAAAGAATGTCTACTACTAGAAAATCTATTTTTATTTTTTCCTTCTTTATTTTTGCACTTTAGACTTTTTCTTTCTTTTCTTTTTTTCTTTACTTATATTAATTCTTGTTAGCTTTTGTTTCCTTTTAAACATTAATTTTTTAAAAAAGAAAGCTAGTCTGTTTCCATAGCATCCACTAGGTGGCAATGTTACTCCAAAACAAAGACTCTTGCATTCTTCAAAAATCTCTTGAATTGGGAAGAGATGCCCAGCAGAAAGACCTTTCTATCCCTTTCTATATCTTTCTATCCCAAATAACATCCTTTATTTTATTGTATGAGAAGTCACCGTCCATGTTTCTCCTGGCCAAAATGGACTCTAGTATATGACATACTAAAGAATTTTCTTTAATTAGACATTTTAAGAAAATAAATAAAGCAACAGGAATAAGAGAAGCAAAAATGAATAAGAGATTAAAATACAAATGAGGTTACAAATAACACAATATGTTCCATCGTTTTAAAAAATTATGAATCACTATTAAGTTTTGAACTAAGAATAAATAGCAGGTCCATGCAAGATAAATTGCCAAATGAATGAGAATTAAATCCTTGAGCATTTAGGAACATACAGATCCTCAATTTATGACCAATTGCTTAGAAGCCATTTGAAGTTACAATAAATCTCCCCACAGGGACTTATGACCCAGATTCAAAGTCCTGGTGGCTGGCTCCTGGTCATGTGACCACGTTGGATTGGCTGGTATCTAGGCCTGTTTCTAGCGTCCCACAATCACATGTTTTATTATGTTTTTACCACCCTCTCCCGCCCCCCCCCAAAATAGGCATCTTCTTCTAGTTTTCAAGTAAAACTGCCCATAGAAGACCATTAGTTCACTTAATTGCCATGTTCACTTAATGGCTGCTGCTGCAAAAGAGATTGTAAATTTGAGTGGGTGGTCCGTTTTGCAACCATCAGTACTTAATGACTCTGATGGGCAGGCTCATTTATGGTGGTAAGTTGGGGACTGCCCAATACTCTCTTTTTAGCCTTGCAGGAAAAAAAAGTGATTTGTCTGCCACCTTCCTAGCTTTCTCCATCCTCGCCCCAGCTCCTGCAAAATTAGCAGTTCCAAAAAAAGCACGCAAATGGTGAATAGATAAATAGGTACCACTCCAGTGGGAAGGTAGTAGCACTCCGTGACATCATGTTGGCCACGTGACCATGGCAATGTCTTTGGACAGCGCGGGCTCAATGTCCCTGAAACAGAGATTAGCATTGCCCCCTACAGTCGGCAACAACTAGCTGAGTTAAATCCGCAGGGTCTCTTACTTCCTAGCTTTTAAATTCTACCCAACAGGGGTAGACTCTGGAGGCAGAGGAGTCCCAAAACTATAAAAGAAAAGTAGCAATGAGTAGGATTCAGCAGAAAATAAAAGTAAAAGTAAAGATTTCCCCTGTCCAGTTGTGTCTGCCTCTAGGGGGCGGTGTTTTTAGCCGTAGGAGCCAGTATTGTCCAAAGGCCCTTTCTGTGGTCATGTGGTCCAGAGGTGGTATCCAGCAGGTTCTGACCAGTTCTGGAGATCTGGTAGCGGAAATTTTGAGTAGTTTGGAGAACTGGCAAATACCACTTCTGACTGGCCCCGCCCCCATCTATTCTTTGCCTCCCGAGTCCCAGCTGATTGGCTGGGTCTCCTTTGGTTGCCCTGCACAGGAGAACGGAGCTGGAAAGCAGGTTAGTGGGATGGGGAGGGAATGGAGATTTTACAGTATATTCTTCCCCTGCCACGGCCACCAAGCCACGCCCACAGAACCGGTAGAAAAAAAAATTGAATCCCATCACTGGGCTGGAGGCTGACTGGAAAGAGGGTCCATTTATTGATGAAGCAGAACCACCAAGCACGTGTGATTCTGAACAGCTGTCCACATTAGAGGTGGTATTCAGCCAGTTCTGACAGGTTCTGGAGAACCAGTAGCGGAAATTTTTAGTAGTTCAGAGAACTGGCAAATCCCACCTCTAACTGGCCCTGCCCCCATCCATTCTCTGCCTCCCATTGAATCCTAGCTGATTGGCTGGGTCTCCTTTGGTTGCCCTGCACAGGAGAACGGAGCTGGAAAGCAGGTTAGTGGGGTGGGGAGGGAATGGAGATTTTACAGTATATTCTTCCCCTGCCATGCCCATCAAGCCACGCCCACCAAGCTACACCACACCCACCAAGCCACACCCATAGAAACGGTAGTAAAAAAAAATTGAATCCCACCACTGATGTGGTCCCCATGATTAAGATGATCTGAGATGATCAAAGGCCAGGAGACTAAAGCATATGAAGAACGGCTGCAGGATTTGGGTGTGGCTAGTCTAAAGAAAAGAAGACTTAGGGGTGACAGGAATAGCAGCATTCCAGCACTTGAGGGGCTGCCACAAAGAAGAGGGGAGTCAAGCTAATTTCCCAAAGCATCAAAAGGGAAGACAAGAAACAATGGATGGAAACCAATCAAGGAGAGAAGCAACCTGGAATTCAGGAGAAACTTGCTGACCGTGAGGACAATTAACCAGTTGGAACCGCTTGCCACCAGAAGCAGTGGGTGCCCCATCACTGGAGGTTTTTAAAAATCTGGACCGGTGATGGCAAACCTATGGCACGTGTGCCAGAGGTGGCACGCAGAGAGTCCTCTCTGTGGGCGTGCGAGCCGTTGCCCCAGCTCAGCTCCGCTTTGCATGCACGGGCCTCCCACAGCCAGCTGGCCTTTGGGTTTCTACTGCGCAGGTGTGTGGGGATGGGGTGCAGGCGTTGGGGGGGCGCATGCACAGGGATGCGTGCGCACGTGGGGATGCACATGCATATGCAGGGGAAACGCAGGCATGTGGGGTGGGGTACATGCAGGGTGGCACATGTGCAGGGAATGTGCGCGTATTGCATTTTGGGGATGCCTGCGCTTGGGGCACTCGATGCTGAAAAGGTCTAGAGAGTCATTTATGTGAAATGTTATAGGTTCTCCTGCTTGAGCAGGAGGTGGACTAGAAGACCTCTGAGGTCCCTTCCAGCTCATTCTATTCTTCTCTTGTCTTCCCTTCTCTTCTCTCTTCTCTCCTTCCCTTCCCTCTTCTCTTTTCTTCCCTTCCCTTCTCTCTTCTCTTCTCTTCCCTTCCCTTCCCTCTTCTCTTCTTTTTTCTTTTCTTCCCTTCCCTCTTCTCTTCTCTTCTCTTCTCCTCTTCCCTTCCCTCTTCTCTTTTCTTCCCTTCCCTCTTCTCTTCCCTTCCCTTCCCTTCCCATCCCATCCCTTCTCTCTTCTCTTCTCTTCTCTTCTCTCCTCTCCTCTCTTCTCTTCCCTTCTCTTATACACTGAGGTACATAGACCGCTGTTATCTTTCTGCTGAAGTGGTACCTATTTATTTACTCACATTTGCATGATTTCAAACTGCTAGGTGGGCAGAGGCGTGGTATTCAGGTCTCAAACCGGACTGTCAGCTGACAAGCTCAGCGTCTTTCACCACTGAGCCAATGTACCTCTACTTTCAGCAAAAAGTAACAAATTCATTGAGAGAGACAGAGAGGGAGAGAGAGGGAGACACTCAGAATTTTCCTTCTGTTGTCACTGGCAGGATCGGCGCCTGTGCCATTCTGCCAGGGGGTGTGCTTACTGTTGAGAAAAACCTAATGGGAAAAATAAACACCCTGGCATGCACAAATCCTGGAATCCCAGACCTGTATCAGCCTTTTTTTTTTTAACTTCTTCTCAATCCTGCAGCACTGTAGTTTGTGTTGCCTTTTGGTCTCCTTGGACAAGGAACAGATAAGAACTGTGCCAAATCTGGACCATCTGAGCTTGTCTTCTGTAAAGGAGAAATGGTCTCCTTTTCTTATGTTTAAACTTGGATTTTCTTTTATTTTGTTTACATTGGGCTATTGGGACCCTCTCAGGCCTTTTAAATGGGATTTTGTTACAGCTAAGAGTTGAGAGATGGAATGTTGAGTTTTATATGCGTTAAGTAATGTTTACATTTTAACATTGAAGGGACCCTGCCATAGCTCAGGGATAATGCTGGGGAAGAAGTACTGAAATATAATTATATCATATTAAATTATTGTATTTTATTCCAGCCTCATTTTAAATTGTATATTTATTTCAATTTTGTTTTAAATTGTATTTTATTCCAATTTCATTTTAGCTGTATTTTATTCCGATTCCATTCTAAATTGTTTTCAATCAGATTTTTGTAATAATTTGTGTTTGGAACTCTGCACTTTTGATAATGGCCCATGGGCTAATCAATAAAGTTAACTAACTAACTAGGAAGAAGTAAAATTAATATTTTAGAGGTCTGTTGGGACATTTTCCTGAATTATTGGGTTGGAAATGATGTTCCTTATTTGATTTGCCTATTGTGAAGAGATGGATAATGAGAAGAGGTTTTATATTTATATTCATTGTTAAATGAAGATGAGGGGAAGAGATTATGCAATTGCTTACAGGTAATCCTTGATTTACAACTCTTTATTTAGCAACTGTTCGAAGTTACAAGGGCACAGAAAAAAGTTACTTATGGCCATCCTTGTGTTTATGACTGTTGCAGCATCCCCATGTTGTCATAGGATCAACATTTTGGATGCTTGGCAACTAGTATGCATTTATGATGGTTGCAACGTCCCAGAATCACCTGAATATCATTTGTGACTTTTTCAGCTGGCTTTTGACAAGCAAAGCCAGTGAGGGAGGCCCAATTTGTTAACAATTCTATGATTTACTCAACAACTGCAGTGATTCACTTACACTACAGGTAATGCTCGACTTACAACAGTTTATTTAGTGACCGTTCTAAGTTACAAAGGCACTTTAAAAAGCTACTTATGATCATTTTTCACTCTTATGACCACTGCAGCATTTGATCACATGATCAAAATTCAGACCCGTGGCAACTGACTCATATTTATGACGTCTGCGGGGAATCATGTAAATCTCCTTTTGTGACCTTCTGACAATCAAAGTCAATGGGGAAGCCAGATTCCCTTAGCAACCATGTTACTAATTTAATGAATGCAGTGATTCACTTAACAACCATGGCAAGAAAAGTCGCAAACTCATTTAACAAATGTTTCATTTAGTAACATAAATTTTGGCTTCAATTGTAGACATAACTCAAGGATTACTGGTGGCAAAAAGGGTCATAAAATTGGGTATGACTCACCATGTTTAGCAATAGAAATTCTGGTCTCAATTGGGGTTGTAAATTGAGGACTACTTGATGAAGGTGGGAAATTCTCTCTCGTGGGAGGGAAGGGTGTGTGTTTGTGTATGTGTAGAAAAATCTTGTACAGGTAGTCCTTGACATACGGCCACAATTGAGCCCAACATTTCTGTGGCTAAGTGAGCCATTTGTTAAATCAGCTTTGCCCCATTTTACGACCTTTCTTGCCACAATTGTTGAGTGAACCACTGCATTCCTTCAATTAGTAACACTGTTGTTAAGTGAATCCGGCTTCCCCATTGACTTTGCTTGTCAGGAGGTCACCAAAGGGAGACCCCCGGGACACTGCGACCGTCATAAATATGAGTCAGTTGTCCAAATTTTGATCATGTGACCCTGGGAATGCTGCAATGGTTGCAAGCGTGAAAAACGGTCATAAGTCACTTTTTTCAGTGCTGTTGCAACTTTGAACAGTCGCTAAATGAACTCTTGTTAAGTAGAGGGCTACCTGTACTTTTTTCTTTTTCCTTTTAGTTTGTACTATTTTTTAATCACTCTTTTCCAAACTTTTAATAAAGTTATTTTCAAGAAAAGGAAAAAAGAAAAACTTTGCCAAGACTGGAAAAGGTGGTGCTGTAGGAAATACACACGATCCGTTTTGTGTTTAAACCTGTTTTGATTCCAGATGCAGGTCTTAAAGGCCAGCTAAGCCATTTGGTGGTTAGTATATCCTGCACAATGGAATTTTCTCTTACTAGATGGCGCGATAAGGGAAAAGATTATTTCTCTATCCTGTTACAGCTCTGTAAACAGTGGATTCAGTACTCAGAAACTCCTTGCCAAACATAGAATTTCTCAGATTATCGAGTTGCTAAAGCAGGGAGCACCTCCAAAGTCCCATAAGTCAGAAGGTGCCTGGAAACATCCTTTCTATCCGACTAACTTGTTTCATTAAAAGGTGTCAAGTCCTTCTATTTGTCATTTGGAGAAGTGGCCACAAGATCCTCGTGATCTCAAGCACTCGAAGTTAACCTTCAACTTTGCAAATGCAGAATCTACACAAAGTAGGCATCACATGATCTCTGGATGGTTGTTCGTACAACAGGTATACAGTACAATACCAGCCTTGTATGGAGTAGAAGTTTGGGAGGGAATTGTATAAAACAGTGCTTTTCAATACTGGCAACTTGGGTGTGTGGACTTCAAATGCCAGAATTCCCCAGCTGAGAACTTATGTGTACTTATGATTTGGAATTCTGGGAGTTGAAGTCCAGACATCCAAAAGTTGTCAAGGTTGAGAAATAATGGTTTAATAGGAACTTTGCTTGCCTATGTGTCCCCTTTTGAGTTGATACATTGCATTGTGGGTCAACTCTGAAGCAAACCTGGCTGAAGCCATCTTGTGCTGCCTCATAGTTGCCATAAAGGGGGAAGGGAGGGGGGATCTAGATAGCCCAGTTTACAGTCAAAACAAAATGTTTTCTGGTGGGAACCAAGGTCATCGTAACAGGTGGCTGGGGAAGGAGAGGAGCCTGCCAGCTGTATTCATTGGATAATGTGACTGTTGACACATGAAAGGTGGGGAATTTTATTCTTTTAATTAGGTGAAAACCACAGGAATCCTTATAGTTGGTTTTCACTGGCTGTGTCGATATGATGTATCCAATAAACTTGTTGCCATGCCCCCGTCAGAGTCTGAATACAAGGAGGAAAATGAACAGCCATCAGGGAATGGGAAAGAGGGTCCATTGGCTATGGAGGAAACTGGGGAAGGGCAAAGTCAGGCTGGGCAGAGGCAGGGGAGAAGTAGAACAAGGGAGAAGAGATTCAGAGGAAGACCAAGGCCCACCCCCTCTTCATCCTAGGGCATGCAGCAGTGGTGCGATTCAAAAATTTTCACTACCGGTTCTATGGGCGTGGCTTAGTGGGCATGGCAGGGGAAGGATACTGCCAAATCCCCATTCCCTCCCCACCCCACTAACCTGCTTTCCAGCTCCGTTCTCCTGTGCAGGGCAACAAAAGAAGACCCAGCCAATGATGAGCTGGGACTCTATGGGAGGCAGAGAATAGATGGGGGCGGGGCCAGTCAGAGGTGGTATTCCGAACCACACAAAATTTCCGCTACCGGTTCTCCGAACTACTCAAAATTTCCGCTACCGGTTCCCCAGAACTGGTCAGAACCTGCTGAATAACACCTCTGGCACGCAGGGAAGAATGGAGAAGAGAGCAACGTGGGTTGTGTGGCTTACGAGGGAAAGACCCTGATTCCCTTCACAAGGCACACCTGGGAAGGGAGTTTAAAGGAGAGGCAGTTTGGGAGGGACATTTTTTCAGGAATAAACGTTGAGTTTATCTTGTGTTTGGCTGCAGTTATCTGAGTTCCTGGCATCGTCCCAACTGGTTTTATTTACTGCTTTGTTACTTCATTTCTGGAACTCTTTATCTTGCTCTTCCAGATTTAATTACCTTATCTTGCTTTGATGGATTTATAGTTTAAAGTCTTCAATTTACAATGTTTGGACTAGAATATCTGCAGCCAAAGACTAGTGCAGGTTTGTGGGAGAGTTTTTCTCCAGACCAGAAAGTAACCGGGTCATTGGGAGCAAAGTTGGAGCTGAAAAAGAAACTCATTCTTATTCACTGACCGTGTTGCCTTTGTGCCATGCCCTGGGTCATCACCCATGTTCTTTGAGGAACCTCCCTGCCTCGGAGTCCTGCTTTCAATGGGTACGTTACTTAGAACGTTGACATGGTGATCTAATTTTCCCTGCTAGAAAGTCAGATCAAAACCTGAACCGCACTGTGTCTGAATAGGTGCTTTTTCAAGACTTTCTGGTTTTTCTTTGAAGACGTTTCATTTGTCACCCAAGAAGCTTCTTCAGCTCTGAAAACTTAACACCTGCAGTGAGTCACTTAACAAGTGTTGCCAGAAAGAAAATAGGGCAAAATTTACTTCACAAATATCTTGCTTTCAACAGAAATATTGGGCTCAATTATGGTTGTAAGTCAAGGACTATCTGGATAAAAAAAATTAGGAGGCAAAATTAATTCTAGATGAGCTCATTAAAGTCTGAAGAAATATAATACAAGACAGAAAAACATCTTCCCTGTGATGGGTGAGAGCAAAGTTAGCTTTGTGGATCAACCTATTTGCTTGTGTTTTAATTCTGTTTCAGACTAACTAGGCCTCCCAAATAGCTTAAACCAATTTAACCCAAAGCAACTATTGAAATCCTTAAAGGGGGGGGGGGGGGGGGAAGAGAGAAATCTACAGTTAATGTCATCCAAACACTTTAGAGAAGGGAATGAAAACTTGGACCAGAGTGGCATTTTGACAAAACAAAATAAATATATTTCAGAATAAATATATTTGATGATTCAGCAAAGGGCCATGTAAGGAACTGGCTGTTCAAAGACAATAAAGGAGCTGCATTAGACAAAGATTTCCACAGCCTGGTGCCACGTGAAAATCCTCTTGTCCTGCAACTCAACCACAGGCGACCAGATGGAGAACTTGAGAATGGAAACTAGTATAAATAATGGCTGTTGCACATCATTGGATTGCACAAAGGAAACTTTTGGGAAGATGCTATCAGGTGAAGATCAAGCAATCATCTTAATGGGGTTGTTTAGGATTAACATGTCATCTGGCAGTCAACTCCAGTTGGAAGAGGAAATTTGTTAATTTCCAACTACAGGTAGTCCTTGACTAATAGCCACTTAGGAGCTACCTGAAGCTACAACAGACTTCTCCCAAAGTTGCTTACAATCCAGATTCAAAGTTCTAATGTCACATGATCTGCATTTTGGGACCTTGGCAACTGGCCAGCATTTATACCTGTTTGCAGTGCCCTGCAATTTACAGTGTGTTTTTTGCTGGAAACCGGCAAAAAAACCCCACACCTTATAGTGAACAATGGGTTTGTTTAACAATTGCTACAAAAATCATAGTAAAATTGGTCATGGACATGTGCTGACCCACCTAATACAAATTACGACTAAAATTGTGGGCTCCATTATTGTTGTAATTCAAGGTCTATCTGCAAGTCGATTTGGGCTCTTCAAAGATTTCCCATGTGATCTCACAATTTATGCCCATATTAGATAATCATGTCTTGCAAATAAACACTGTAAATGAAACATGGTATTGATCATATCATGCAGGCTTAGTCTATGTTTAATCCTAATTAAAGGGATGGGTTTGCAGAGTTGAATGTCCTGCCTAATGAGCTACTTTTTTTGGCAAGCAATCTGGTTCTTTCTTGGTGCACAAATGGCTAATGGTTTGATATGCACTAAAACATTCTTAGTGCTGTTCCTAGTCTTGGAATAGTCCAAACTGAATGGAAAGGATTTCTTTTCTCTGGCTAGCCAAGAAACACCAAATTTCCTGTATTACTATATACAATCTGCTGGTTTTGGCAGTAAGCTAGAAAATGAAAGACTGTGAGTTCAAGTCCCACCTTAGCTATGAAAGCCAGTTCTCTCAGTCCAAGCCACCTCACAGGGTTGTTGTTATGGGGAAAAAGGAGGAGGAAGTATTGGATATGTTTGCTGCCTGGTGTTATTTGTAAAAGTAATAAAGCTGGGATACAAATAAACACAACAAATAAATCAGTGTAAACTCCTGGGCTCGGGTTTTTATGCTTCTGGAGCCCAGGAAGGGTGAAAAGAGCCTTCTGCCATGGTGCAGGAAGCTGACTAGGCCACGCCCACCATGGCCACACCCACCCAGCAACCGGGCAGAGAACCAGTTGCTAAATTTTTGAAGCCCATCCCTGCCCAAGTTTCTTAAGTATACATACATTTGGTGCCAAATTACGCCACTTAAGCCTTATACCAGCAGCGGGTTTATTTTCAAGTTCAGCGACTTCTAACTTTTTTTTTTTTTAAATCAACATCTTTGTCACAAGATAGAGGAATTAATGAGAGGACTCAGCTTCCATCTTAAGAGACAATTAGAATGCCACATCCAGCATTTCCATATGATAACCTGCACATTGCCTCTTGCCAAAATTGTTCCCGAGAGATTAAGCCAGATCTAGCGATTCACCTGCTAACCAGGTATCTTTCCTCATCAAAGGGAGCTCAGTGGTTAAAGAAGCAGAGCTTGGAGAGCTGACAACCCAGGTTCGAGACCCTAGCTCTGCACAACAGGATGAGTTCCTGTTCTTGCCCCAGCTCCTGCCCCCCTAGCAGTTCAAAAGCAAGCAAATGCGAGTAGATTAATAGGTACCACTTCAGTGGGAAAGTTACAGTGTTCCGTGTGCCTTTGGCATATGTTAGCTACATAATCACAGAAATTGTCTTCAGACAATGCTGGTTCCCTTAGCCAAGAAACAGCAATAAGAACCATATCCCAGAGTTGGACACAACTGGACAGGGAAACCTTTACCTAGTGATTTACTTTGCTAACCAGATATCTCTCCTCATCAGCCCTGCTTGCATTCAATAACCTTTTCAGATGTCTTCTTAAATCACCATCTTTGCACAAAACTGTTTTTTTTCCTCGATGCCTCCTTCCTCAATAAATTAACCAAGTGCCTTCTGCAAGATCTTTGAAGGCAGAAACAGTGGAAGAAATCAGCATGGGTGAAGACAGACTTTTGTATTTCCATCCTGAAGATACAACAGATGTTAGATCCGATGGTCAACCTTGACAGTATCATTTTAAATGAAAAGTTCAATTGAAGTTCATCGTCACGAGAGGGGAAATGGCTAAATTCCAGAAAACATAGTAAGTGGGCCAGTCAAAATTTTTCTGTGCAAGCAGTGAATAGCCACCATAGAGTTTACTGGCTAAAGCTGGTAATCACGTCTGTAAGCCGTAATTGTATGAGAAAAGCATAGTGCTTGGGTCACACGGTCTTACTATGTTTAACCTGTAAAATCCTAGTGAAATGCAGAACTGTTGAGACTTGTCCCTACGCTCCAAAAGTGAGTATTTTAATACTCAAATGAAGCTCCTTTATCAAGTAATCAATTCTCCACTTGCAGATTAGAGGGTAAGCTATATTTTAAATTTGACTTATTTTCTTCTTATTTAAAAGTGAGTAAGGTCTGGGAATTATCCAAACTGGGTGGGGATCGTTTTTGAGCATCACAATGCTTTCTAAACCCTCCCTGTTCTTTTAAAACATGCAGCCACGTTCTGCGCAATTAACAATTTTCTCCCATTGCACGCTACTTGTTTAGAGAGTTTCTTTTCTTTTCTCTGGCTTATTACAACCACAAAGAAGGCCTTCTTCATCTCTCTAATTTCCATTGATGCCCCAGACTTCTTTTTTCCTGGCAACTGTCAAGAGAGAACAATGAGCACCTGCATTTATACAATTTGCAATGCTTAGTTAAGTAGTAACTTGGCTATCTTTTTTTGTGGCACAATATGTTATTGCAACAATTAGACATGTGTTTCAATTCTCATTCGGTGAAGTCTGAAATGGCATACCATCTCCTATTTGAGCAGGGGGTTGGACTAGAAGACCTCCAAGGTCCCTTCTAAATCTGTTCCCTTGTTAAGTGAACAATCTAAGAAGTGAGTTAATCCAGTGTAAATGTGCTGCATGAATCTGACCAGTGTAATTTCTTCCTATCCTTTGGTAATTCCCAGTTGGGCTCCAAATCGTTTCTTGGTTAACATTGGTTCCCATTGTAAAAAGGAAGGGATTGTGGGAATCAGACAGCAGAGGCTAGATAAAGATATTATTTTATCTCCCCTTTGTCTTGTTGGGGAAAACCAGACAGACATATTTAAATGTAATTAATATATCTAAGGCATTTAATCAGCATCTGGCAAGCACACACTCAAGTGAGAAACACAAAAGCCATAAAAGATATCTCAAACCGCAAAGCCAATATAAACAAGGTTAAGATGATAGGCTGAATTTCTTTCCAGAGCAAACTCTTTTGTTGTCTTTCAAATCTGGCCTCCCTGCACATCACTGGGTGCCACTTACCTACGTACTGGCCTTTACCTTCTCGGAACGGGGGGCCAAGAGGCCCTTTCACCACTGGCTGCATGTATTTCATCTGCGCATAACCTCCTCCAGGGCCCCCTCCAGCTATTGCAGAGATTTGGATGCCCACCAGCAGCCACAGAGCCACCTCATGGAACATGGTGCCTTGCTGAGATTCTCCCTGTAACCAAAAAAGGAGAAGGGCAAAGTTACTTGAAGAAACTTCCAGGCTATTCTCAAAGGCTCATGAGCCAGAATAGAAGTGGGGAGAGAGCAGCTGTATCTAGAGCCAATCTTGGTGTCTCCTCAGCTGTCCAAGCATTGTCAGCCTAGTTCTTTCCCTGTCCAATTATAGGCCACAAATTTCAATTTACCAGAAGCATGCCAGGAAGGTTGTACCAATACAACTACCACGAGAAGGTTTATAGATTCACAAAATGGGTGCCTTAGCTCCCATGAATACCCAATCTCTCACATCATGAAGCATCTCTACTATCTCCCTGCTTTCTGGACACACTTTCAGAATCAGGGCTGGGCTACAGTAAGTTATCTTTCTATCAATGGGTGGAAGCTTTACAGAAGGAGATCCAAATTCAAAATAAGAAGAAATTTCTTGATTGCATGAGCTATTAAGCAGTGGAGGAACTAGTGGAAGACCCTGAGCAGCAGTTGGGATGAGAAACATCAAAGGTCCCTTCTACCCCTGAGATGTTATGATTTTCTAAAAACGTTTATGGGATCCACCCATCCCATCTACCAGAAGGAACAAAATAAAAACACATATAGCAAAAAGACCATTTAAACCAGAGGTCTCCAAACTTAGCAACTTTTCTGGGAGTTGAAGTCCACAAGTCTTAAAGTTGCCAAGTTTGGGGACCCTTGATTTAAACCAATAAACAAGGCTGAGGCCCCAATAAAACTTATGCTTATCCACCAACTATCCCATGGCAGATCCATCAACCTCTTGGCCTCAGTGCCTGGGGAAAAGCCAGATTTTCACTTGTTTTCCTGAAGGCCAACAGGATCAGGGCCAGGGAAGCTGTTCCATAAGGTTGACACCATGACACAGAATGTAGACCTCCAAGCATGCCTACATGGCTAGATCTGATAGGATAGGATAGAGCCATTGAGGATAGGCAATCCCGCAAATAACCCAATCCCATTCCACGTAGGATATTAAAGATCTCAACCAGCACCTTCAATTGCACTTCAATTGAGAAGTCTCATGCAGTACCAAAATCCTGTTGTATTTTGAACCAGATGCAGCTTCCAGGTGCTCTTCAGTGGCAGTTCCATGTAAATCCCATTTGCAGTAGTCCAAGCAAGAGGTGACTAAGGCATGAGTAACCATGAACCCTTATGAAGATCATCAGCACTTGTGGAAATGCTGAAAGCACATGCAAATACCCAACTTCCCAATTCTTCTTCTTCTTGAAATTTCAATGAAGAAGAGAGCTTCTCTGATGCAAAAAGAAAAAAAGATCAATAAGGCTTAGAAGAAACTTCTGAGAGTTGTGGGAATTCCTGTGTTGCTTTGCTCATTTCATACCAATCGTCAGATCACTCCCATCAAGAGGGCAAACAAGGGAGTAGATTCAAAACAGGGGCATCTGCCCTCTCCTGCCCACCAACTTCTCTTTTTATGTATCTTCTGAAGATTCGAGGACCCACCCATCTCTCGCCTTCCTTTGCAGAAGGCACTCAAAGGATGAATAGAAGCTCATGATTTCAACACATTTCTCTCCCTCCCTCCCCTCCAGTTGCAATGGACCATAACTCCCATTATATCTCAATCAACATATCCCTGGCACACCCAGTCGGATGATTATAGGAACGGGAGCCAAGAACATCTGGGGAGCACCTGTTTGGGCAAGGCTGAGAGCAGTTGGGATACATCCTGAGTGCGTAGCGAAAATGTGGGAGATGTGGCAAGAAAGGAAGCTTGTAAAAGCAGAGGTCCTTGAATCAGGGGTCCTTGGTGCTCTCTGAGCCTGGTTGTTTTCTTGCAGACTCTTCATTACCCAAACTAGGTAATATCACTGATGATGTTGTTACCTAGTTTGGGTAATGAAAAGTCTGCAAGAAAACAACCAGGCTGAGAGAGCACCAAGGGCCTCTCATTTCAATACTGAACTACAAATATTCTCCTTATTGTCTATGGAGAGTCTCAGTTATCCAGGTCATGGTTGTCCCAAAAGTATTTTAGTATTTATTTTTTTAGTATTTATTTGATTTGTCAATCACTTGCAAGATACAGGTATAAGAATAAATATAGTTTTGAATACATGAGATAGATACTTATAAGAAAAATAAAAAGAAACAATAGGACAGGGATGGTAAGCACATTGGTGCGCTTATGCACGCCCCCTACAGACTTCTTAGGAAAGGGATGAGGTCAATAGTAGACAGTCTAATGTTGAAGATTTTGGGGTTTGGGGAAGAAACCACAGGGTCAGGTAGAGTACTCCAGACATTGACCACTCTGTTGCTGAAGTCGTATTTCCTGCAATCAAGTTTGGTGCAATTAACTTTAAGTTTGTATCTATTGTGTGCTCTTGTGTTGTTATGGTTGAAGGTGAAATATTCATTGACAGGTAGGACATTGCAATGTATGGTTTTATATACTACAAGATCGGACCAAAGGCGGCGTAGTTCTAGGTTTTCTACGTCTAGAGTTTCAAGTCTGGTGGCATAAGGTATTCTGCAATGAGTAGAGGAGCGGAGAACTCTTCTTTTTCAAGCAGCAACTGGACTTTCTGGGTTTTTCTTTGAAGACCGCTTCGCATCCAAGAAGCTTCTTCAGCTCTGACTGGATGGTGGGGAATGAAAGATTTGTATTCTGTGCAGACAGCTGGTCATTTGCATCTTTTAGTGAGTCCTTGAGGACACTTGGAGGTTTATCAGTCACCTGAGGAGTGCAAATGGGCATAGAGCCTTCTTGGCTGCAGAATGTTTTCTGCCCTGTGTCCCTTCACCGGGGATTCTCCTTTCTTGGTAGCTTTGAATCAGGCCACTTGTTTTAAATGAGGCTGTAGCACAGGCATCTTGAAAGGCTTCTCTCCAAAACATCCCTAATGCAGGTGTCCACCTTGATTGGAGAATTAAAGTGGTCAAGGAAAGGTAAGAGATACTAAACAAAGGTGCCGTCATCGCTCTCTGTTTTTCTCAGCTTCAGAAGATTTCCTTGAGATCTGGTTCTTGAAAATGTCTCCCCTTCCAAAACTCAGAGCTCACTCTGCTGCCTTTGAAAATTTTTGGCTCCAAGGAAGGGTGTGAAGAAAATCCCCCGTTGCGTTTGGCGGTTTAAAAAATGGATATGTCAGAGGCGCAATTCTCTGGCTTGGAGTCCTGCCAGAGGCAGTAACTCTCCAATGTGGTGCTTCTTGAAATGTCAATGGAAGTTTGTTTGGTCAAGTGCTTATGAGGAATCTTGATGGTTTATGATGCTTCATCAGACGAGCTAAAGGGCCCACTTGTGTAAAATTAAAAGGCTTTCCATAAACACCGGTTTCCCCTCTAACAACATTTTCCGAAGCAGGGCTTCAAACACGGGTCTGTGTGAAGTAAAGGAGAGATTATTTTCTGACAGGTTTAATGACACAGAACACCAAAAAGTGCTGTGGACTAATTGAACCGTAATCGCCATTAATAAAAATTAAAGACTTTGGCCCTTTCCTGCTTGCGACGGAAGCAGGGAAGGGAAGAAGTTCTCCAGGAATTGGATTGGAATTTCCTGAGCTGCTTTCCTTGAAATAGCAGTGAGGTGGAGAGAGAATATGAGAGAGAAGGAGCACACAATATGAGAGGAAAGACCAGTTTGAGTCGGGGGGCTACAGTGGACAAATACTCTATAAGAAAGGGATTTGAACACTTCCTGGATTTGGCAGTTTCTTAAATGGGTGTAAGTAATAGTATCATTTCTTGTCCTAGGCAGATAAGAGTTCCAATGTATTCAGTTAACAACTGGTTCTGTGGGCGTGGCTTAGGTGGTGGCCATGGCTTGGTGGTCATGTTATTGGCTGGGCGTGGCCAACTCAGTATCACTCACATCGAGGCACGCATCTCCTCACCTGGCCTCTCATGACTGTGGGGATGTTGCAACAGTTGTAAGGGAGAAAAATGGTCATAAGTCCTTTTTTCAGTTCCATTGTAACTTTGAATGGTCCCTCCACACAAGCAAAGTACTAACAAAGGAGGGGAAAAAAACTCCAGATATGTTCCTGAGACAGGAAGTCTAGTCCTGCCAAGAATGTAATAAGGGTTAACGGAGAGGCAGTTTCTGTAAGCAACACCAGACTGTTTCCTTCCTGCCTTCCTTACAGGATTAGGCCAGTAATTTCTTATAACAACCGGTTCTCAGAACTGCTTAGAATGTTAACAACCAATTCTAGCTAATAGGTGCGAAGTGGTAGAATCCCACCCCTGGTTAAATCTGAGAACAAGACCTTCTCTGGATTTTTAGTATTTATGTCTCAAATCACCCAAGACAGCATTAAACTTACAGGTAGTCCTTGACTTATGATTATTTTTTTAGAGATCATTTGAAGTTACAGTGGCACTGAAAAATGTGACTTATACTTATGACCGCTGCAGGATCCCCATGATAACATGATTAAAATTTGGATGCTTGGCAGCTGGCATGTCATTTATGGTAGTTGCTATATCCCGGATCATGTGACCATAATTTTTACTTTTCCAGTCAGCCTCCAGCAAGCAGAAGTCAATGCGGTAAGCCAGATTGGCTTCACAACCATGTGATTCATTTAACAACAGTGATTCACTTAAAAACCATAGAGCAGCATGGTGGCCAAGTGATGAAGACACTTGCCTCCCATTCTGAAGGTTGAGAGTTTCTTTCTCAGGGTACAAATAAAAAAATATCTGCTGTGAACTCCTCACGGTATCAGGAAGGACATCCGGCCAGTAAATGCTTAGCTCCATCTAGTCACCCCAATAGTACTTCAAATTAAGAGATGATAGAGTCATAAAAAGGCAGGTTTTTTATATTCACTTAATGACCATTTCAAAAAAAGGCTGTAAATTTGGCAAAAAAAAAATCGGAAAATAAAATATAGGCTGAATAGTCAAGACCTTGTTGATGATCCAAACTCTGTCAAGGATCTTGGAGTACTCATCTCTAATGATCTAAGTGCTAGAGCCCACTGTAACTACATAGCCAAAAAGGCGTTAAGAGTAGTTAACCTAATCTTACATAGATTTTTTTCTAGTAATATTACGCTACTAACTAGAGCATACAAAACATTTGTTAGACCAATACTCAAATACAGCTCATCAGTCTGGAACCCACATTACATATCTGATATTAACACAGTTGAGAAAGTCCAGAAATATTTCACAAGAAGAGTTCTCCACTCCTCTACTCATTGCAGAATACCTTATGCCACCAGACTCAAAATTCTAGACCTAGAAAATCTAGAACTACGCCGCCTTCGGTGCGATCTAAGTATAGTAATATAAAATCATACACTGCAATGTCCTACCTGTCAATGAATACTTCAGCTTCAACCATAACACAAGAGCAAACAATAGATACAAACTCAAGGTTAACCATACCAAACTTGATTGCAGGAAATACGACTTCAGCAACATA
The DNA here is from genome assembly GCA_023653725.1 of Bungarus multicinctus. Taxonomy (NCBI): domain Eukaryota; kingdom Metazoa; phylum Chordata; class Lepidosauria; order Squamata; family Elapidae; genus Bungarus; species Bungarus multicinctus. Next base: position 21,081,550 of record CM042835.1, on the reverse strand, counting down.
GTGGTCAATGTCTGGAATACTCTACCTGACTCTGTGGTTTCTTCCCCAAACCCCAAAAACTTTAACCTTAGACTGTCTACTATTGACCTCACCCCCTTCCTAAGAGGTCTGTAGGGGGCGTGCATAAGCGCACTAATGTGCCTACCGTCCCTGTCCTATTGTTTCTTTTTATTTTTCTTATATGTATCCATGTATTCATAACTATGTTTTTACTTATACCTATTATCTTGTAAGCAATTGACAAACCAAATAAAATAAATAAATAAAAAATAAATAAATAAGGCTTGACTCAAATGTTTCATTTATTTTTCTTATATGTATCCATGTATTCATAACTATGTTTTTACTTATACCTATTATCTTGTAAGCAATTGACAAACCAAATAAATAAATAAACAAATAAAAAATAAATAAATAAGGCTTGACTCAAATTTTTCATTTAGCATGGAAATTTCAATCCCAATTGCAGTTATAAGTCAAATGCTTCCTGTAATGGAATCCATTTTCCAAGCTTCCATAGGACCTATCCTCTTGGTCAACATCAGACGAAGCAAATGCTGGCACAAAACAGAAAGTAAGTAGAATGGAGGATGGAAATCTCAATGGTTTCTGAGCTGGGTTGTTTGCCTGCAGATGTTTTGTTACCTGACCAGGTAATGGAATGCCTGCAAGCATTCAGGGCCTTGGTGGTGCAGGCTGTTAATCATCTAGCACTTAGCTCAATGGCCTGCAATTAGTGCAGGTTCGAATTCCACCAGGCTCAAGGTTGACTCAGCCTTCCATCCTCTCGGGGTAGGTAAACTGAGGACCCAAGATTGTTGGGGGCAATAAGCTGACTGTAAAAATGCTGGTTGGGGGGGCCAAAAAACCCTAGTAATAAGCAGGCATATACAATGGAATGAAGGCTATTGCCGAGCACTTAACATGGTGCTCTAAAGACAGTAAGCCGCCCTGAGTCTTCGGAGAAGGGTGGCATATAAATAAAATAAATAAAAATAAATAAAATAATAAAACCAAACAACCAAGCACAGAGAGCCCTGAGGATTCCACAGTTCAAAATGAAGGATGTCAGAAGAAATACAGTGACCTCTTATTTTTTTTATGAAACATCAAGATCCATTTTTCCATATGAATTTATTTTTCAGGAAAGCTGTGTACAGTACAGTCCTGAAACTGTCTCCTTCAGCTTGGCATTCTCCAAAATTCTGGACTATAGGTATACTTGGGGGTAATGGAGATGTGGATTGACAAATCTGGAAAGCATCAGAAACTTTGAAAAGATGCCTTGAACCACTCTGTCCTTGGATAAGTCAAAATGACCAGCTCAGAGAAGAAGTCTATGTCAAGACCATTTTGGCACGGAAAAAATGATCGAATGCTTAGGACAAGGAGATGGTGCTGAACTTTCTGAGTAGCATCAATTCACCAACACATCTATGCAAAACTGGCAAGAAAGAGAGAGGTTGCACTTTTCTACAGTAATCACTTGAGGGGAATCTATTGGGGGGGGGGTAGTTCCTTTACCCATCTACCTGCAGAGTAGATTTATCTACATCGCATACTGAGTGGTGGCTCAGTGGCTAAGACGCTGAGCTTGTCGATCAGAAAGGTCAGCAGCTCGGCGGTTCGAATCCCAAGCTCCTATTCCTTGTCCCAGCTTCTGCCAACCTAGCAGTTTGAAAGCATGTAAAAATGCAAGTAGAAAAATAGGGACCAATTTGGTGGGAAGGGAACAGCGTTCCGTGCGCCTTTGAAGGCGTTTAATCATGCCAGCCACGTGACCACGGAGCCGTCTTTGGACAGCGCTGGCTCTTCGACTTTGTGACGGAGATGAGCACCAGCGCCCCCTAGAGCCGGAAATGACTGGCACATATGTGCAAGGAGAACCTTTAGCTTTACTACATCCCTATCAGTCTGTTACCACTTTACATTATCTCTCTGGCAGGCAAAAGCCTTCAAGTCTGCTGGAGAGACAGGCCAACGCCTTAGTCACAGCACTTTCTTTTTTTAAACATTTTATTTAACAAAATGGCAGTGTTGGAAGGGACCTTGGAGGTCTTCTAGTCCAACCCCTTGCACAAGCAGAGAACCCTATACCATTTCAGAAAAATGGTTGTCCAATCTTTGTTTTAAAAAATTCCAATGTTGCAGCACCCACACCTTCTGGAGCAAGTCGTTGCACTGATTAATTGTTCCCACTGTCAGGAAATTTCTCCTTAGTTCTACGTTGGTCCTCTCAATACTAGAGCAAATGTGGAGTCCTTGGTACTCTCTGAGTTTGGTTGTTTGCAGATGTTTCATTACCCTACTAGGTAACAGCATCAATGCTGTGCACTGATGCAAAGCCTTGATGAAGTTACCTAGGTGGGTACCAAAATGCCTGCAAGCCAGCAACCAAGCAGAGAGCACCAAGAACTCCATAGTTCTTGAGCTATATATATATATATATACTCTTCTACTGGTATTAAAGCTAATATCCATCTATTGTTCCATCCATCCCAAAGGATGGGAAAGAGAGCAACCTACCGAGTGAGCTGTCAGCCCACCATCATGAATTATTCAGGTCAAGCCAGGTGAAAGAAATTAAAACTGCTGATTCAAGCTTTTCCCAAAATTGATCTGACCACCCTCTGTATCTCTTTAATATATATGTTGCAAAAAGTCTATTTCTACAGCTGAGATCTCTTAATGTTCACTTCTTGGCTCTATTTAAACAAAACCCCATTAAACGATCTTTTCTAAAAATAAGAATTCCTTTCCCAACTCCAATTAGAGATCAAACTGAGCAGGGCCTCCCCACGGAGGGAATTGCACTGAATCCGGCTTGCTGCTCCATGAAAATACTACTTGTACAAGAACTGGACAGCTTTTCAAAAACAATCCAGCCTGGCTTTTCAACCTGGCCAACTGCCGTGGAGATGTGGTTCCTCTTTTTTCTTGCACAAAAGAGTTTGCAAGAATTTAAAGAGCTGCAGGTTCTTTTGCTTTGCAGCACCACTGCTGGGATCTGTATTGAACTGGGTTTGTCTAGTGTAGCGAAAAGAAGGACTGGGATGACATGATAGCAGTGTTCCAATATCTGAGGGGCTGGACATAAAAAGAGGAGGTGAGGTCACCTTATTTTTCAAAGCACCAGAAGGCAAGACAAAAAACAATGGATGGAAACTAATGAAAGAGATGCAACCTAGAATTAAGAAATTGCCTAACAGGGACAACAATTAACCAGTGGAACAGCTTGCCTTCTGACGTTGTAAGTCACTGCTTCATCAGTGGAGGTTTTTAAGAAGAGACTTCGACAGTATGAAATAGTATAGGGCAGGGGTGTCAAACTGGATTTCTTTGAGGGCTGGATCAGCATTGTAGCCAGGAGTGGGATTCTACAGGTTCGCACCTATTCGCTAGAACCGGTTGATAACATTCTAAGCAGTTTGGAGAACCAGTTGTTAGAAGAAATTACTGGCCTAATCCTGTAAGGAAGGCAGGAAGGAAACATTCTGCTGTTGCTTACAGAAACTGCCTCTCTGTTAACCCTTATTACATTCTTGGCAGGACTAGACTTCCTGTCTCAGGAACTTCTCTGGAGTTTTTTTCCCCTCCTTTGCTGGTACTTTGCTTGTGTGGAGTGACCATTCAAAGTTACAATGGCACTGAAAAAAGTGACTTATGACCATTTTTCACACTTACGACTGTTGCAGCATCCCCACAGTCATGAGAGGCCAGGTGAGGAGATGTGTGCCTCGATGTGAGTGATGTTGAGTTGGCCACACCTAGCCAGTCACATGACCACCAAGCCACACCCACCACAGAACTGGTTGTTAAAAAATTTGAATCCCACCCAATTGTAGCTCTCCTCTGTGGGCTGGCCCGGGAGGGGAGACGGGATGGATGCCTCCTGCAGCACCCTGCCGGCCAAAATGGGCGTGGAGGGGGGGGCTCGCATGAGGCCCCCCATGCCCCATTTTGGCTGCCAGAGGCACCGTAGGCCAGTCCTTGCTATTTCCAGGCCAGCCTTCCCTGGGCCAGATTTAAGCACCCCAAGGGCTGGATCCGGGCCGCAGGCCTTGAGTTTGACACCCCTGATATAGGATCTCCTGGTTGAGCAAAGGGTTGGAACAGAACACTTCCAAGGTCCCTTCCAACTTTGGTATTCTGTTCTTCTGGGAAACCAGTCTCCCCTCAGCCACCATGGAAGCAGGATGCTGGATTACATAGGTTTTTTTTTTGCCTGATCCAAGAGAGGATTTTTTTTTTATTCCCTGAATTGCTTATGGCATGATTTCTACTTGGAAGGGACAGAGTTTTGAGACAGGCTGGATCAGAAAATAGGCACAGCAAGGATTACTGGCTTACTATTTACTATTGTAGGATGTAATTTATTAGATTTTTACCTCACCTTCATTACTTTATAAGCCACTCATGAATATGCATAATACACTTTGTGAGGTGGGTTGGGCTGAAAGAGGATGACTGGCCCAAAGTCACCCAGCTGGCTTTCTGGCAGGACTAGAATAACAGAAGTGTTATTTATAAGATATAACAACACCAATGTTCTCTCCTATGGTATAACAACAGAAGTGTTATTTTATAGGGCAGGGGGTCTCCAAACTTGGCAACTTTTAAGATTTATGGAACTTCAACTCCCAGAATTCCCCAGCCAGGATGCTGTTTAGTTTGCCTGCCAAACCCAAAGACGTTGAAATTATCGTGGAAAGCCACAGGGTTTTCTGGATCTCTTTTCTAGGGCTACTGGGCTTTGCCTGATGGGCCACTTCCTTCTGCGGGAGCAGTGATTTCCCATCTGCGGAAATGGGGGGCTCAGAGCCAACCAAATATATCAATGCCAAGGCAACCGGGCAAATCATCAGATGGGAATCTGGCAACTAACTCGGTCTCTGGGACGCCAAACCCGTATCTCTGTGGAAGTCCATAAAAGTATTAGATGGAAAGACGAGGTCCGTCTTGAACCCTGGCAGTCTTCTGAAGTATCCCAGACCCCAATAAATCCTCTTTAATTGACTCCAAATAAATAAGCTTTGACTTTCATAGGCTAACTTCCTGAGTAGCTTGGACTAGAAACAAGGGCTTTAAACCATCTATTCTCTCTCTTCTATGTGTCCATGTGTGTGTGTGTGTGGTGTCAACCTACCCCAATTTAGAAAAGCAAAAGAGGCCAACTGTAGCTGCCAATAACAAAACAAACTCCCTTTTGGTCATGGAGATAGATAACCAAGGATAAAGTAGAAGGGGTAAAAGAATAGAAACTCAGAGTTCATTAAGGATCATGGAGAGACCCAGATCCCACGGTCTCCTTTCTTTTGTAGCTTTCTTTGGTTCAATCAGGTCCAAGGCTAAAGTCTTCAACATAGGGGTGCCTGACGGGGGCACAACACACAGAATACAGACAATGCTAGAATCACATCTTCAGGGCCACCATTTGGAATTTTTTTTTATTTTTTATTTATTTTTGTAGAATAAAAGGCAAATAAGAAAGGAAGGAAGCAAAAGTGAAAAACAGCTAATGATGGGAATTGTAGTCCATATAACCAGAAGATATAGGGAATGGTGATGGGTGGATGGATAGATGGAAGGATGGAAAATGAAAAAGAGAAAAAAAAACCTAAAGTTAAGAATTACACGAATGACTTTCACCTACTTTTCCATAAATAATTACAATTTTTCAAACCTTTCTCTCTCTTAAATATTACATGTCCCTCCAGCCCCTCATTTAATCCACAACTTTCTTTATCCATAAATCATCATTTCATCCCTTTCTTCTTTCAGCAAATTTATTTATTTATTTTTATTTGATTTGATTTGTCAATTGCTTACAAGATAATAGGTATAAGTAAAAACATAGTTATGAATACATGGATACATATATGAAAAATAAAAAAGAAACAATAGGACAGGGACGGTAGGCATGTTGGTGCGCTTATGCACGCCCCCTACAGACCTCTTAGGAAAGGGGTGAGATCAATAGTAGACAGTCTAAGATTAAAGTTTTTGGGGTTTGGGGAAGAATGTCTATATAAAATGTCTATATAAAGTTTCCCGTCTTTCAGAAAAGTCTTCGTTGTTGTTTTTTCTTCGATCAAATAGATCAACTTTGCCATTTCTGCAAATTCTGTCATTTTCACCATCCATTTCTCCATCCTGGTAATTTCTTCAACATTTGGACTTTTTTTAAAGCACATTCTGGACATCCTGGCTTCAGTGGCTGCATGAAAAGCCTTCCTGCCTCTTTCAGTCTGAACTAATCCTCTGGCTTACAGATACCAGGTAGTCCTCAATTTATGATCACAATTGAGCCCAAAATTTCTCTTGCTAAGCACACCAGTTGTTAAATGAATGTTGTCCCATTTTATGACTTTTCTTGCCACAGTTGTTAAGTGAATCCCACAGTTGTTAAATTACTAACTTACTTGTTAAGCGAATCTGGCTTCGTCATTGACTTTACTTGTCAGAAAAAGAGGATTAGATGACCCTGGGACATTAATATGAGTCAGTTGCCAAGTGTGGTACAAAGGGAACACAGTCACATAAGTAAGAAAAGTCCCTTTAATACCTGCAACTTTGCCTCCAATGTCCAGTTACCTTCAGCTGGAGAAAAAACTCTCCCAAGTACAGTCTTTAAGTGGAGGAAATTCAGTCCGAAAACAAAGTACATGCAAACTGTAAATAAAAATCCACACAAACCACACTGCAGCAATTAACTGGACAGGGCAGGAGAAGGAATTGCAGACTTGAAAGGCCAACAAAACACACACCGTTGGGAAGACACCAGGAACCCAGATAAGCCTCAACAATAACAGATAACTCACAATTTGCTTCCCATGAGTTGCTGTGCACAAACTTCCTTTTTAAACACTGTGTTCCCAGCTATAGCTAATAAAGGGAATCAGGGCCCTTTCCTTCCCCATAAGCCACGCAATTCACATTGCTCCCTTCTCCGTTTCTCCCTGCATGCCCTGGGATGAAGAGGGGGTGGGCCTGGATCTTCCTCTGAATTCCCTCTGTCTTGCTCTATCTCTCCCCTGCTCTGCCCAGCCAGACTTTGCCCTTCCCCAGTTTCTTCCACAGCCACCGAAGCCACACTCCCACTCCCTGTCAGCTGCTCGGCCTCCCCCTTGGAATCAGATTCTGACAGGGACATGACACCAAGTGTCCGAATTTTGATTATGTGACCTTGGGGATGCTGCAACAGTTGTAAGTGTGAAAACGGGTTATAAGTCTTTTTCAGTGCCATTGTAACTTCAAACAGTTACTAAATGAATTGTTGTAAATTGCGGATTACCTGTATGCACATTACTTAAAACTGGGTCACTTTCTCCTATTTTTCCTTTCTGTTAATAATACTGTGTTCTTAAACTTTTTTTAAAAAAAAAGTATATTTGAGGAATTATACACCATTCTCTATATCACATCTACTTCCACATGCAGTTTGTAACTGACAAACACTGCCATAATTCATACGTTTATCAATATATTTTCCAATAGTCTTTGGCAGCTGTCTCATAAAAGGCTTCACCTGGTTTCTAAATTGACTCATTTTCTTGATATGCATTTAGCCATTAAAAGTGACCTCCAAAGATACAATGAACTGCAATGCTGCAATGAAGTGCTTTAATCCTCCTTTTATAAATCAGATAAATTCAGTCCTTATGATCTCTTGTAGCAGTGATTCCATAAGTTGACTCATTCGGGTGCTGATTCCTAGAATTTCCTGCCTAATAGAAATTAGCATTGGTTATCTATGATTTCTTTATTATACTCCAATCAACAATCTTGTGTTTACTTTTTTTAAAAGATGAACAAGATGAAACAAGCCCCCCACAGGCTCATATAATAAGACAAACACCAAACAAGCCTATTTTACTAGTTGCAGCTGAAATTTATACGACTTTGGGGGATACTCTGTTGGCTCTGTGCTGGCTCTAAAGCGGTTTATCTTCAGTCATTAAATGTAATTAAGTCATGGCTCTCCTTCTCTCCCCTTCAAAAAGTAAGCATAAAATAAAATTTAATATAGAAACGCACAGCCTCCCCAGCCATACAATAACAATAAAACTATTCTGTTGAAACACAAAGTTGGAACACAAGGGGAGATGTGGAAAATTAAAGAGTGAAGAAAACTGACCAAGGATCAAACGTCTTGGCAACCTTTCCCCGAAACAATGAAGATTTAAGAGGCTAAAACATTGCCGCCAATTTACTACCTTATAACACAGATTCTCTTGTTCTTACAAAATCTCAAAGAAAACACACAAGGCAATTCTCACCCCAATGGAAAGGATAAATAACACAAAGGCACTAATCAGCTGTATTCCACAATAGGCTTAACCAGGGCAGCTGTTGCATTCATACATGTCCAAATTTTGATTCAACATGTAAAGTTTCTGTACTTGTGTGTCTTAGGTCATTTTCACATCACCACTGTTCCCAGTTCCCCTGTTTTGTCTCCCAAAACCTTCTGAAAGGACCACAGATCATCTTTACATCGGCCAACTTTGAAATGCCAAGAAATGCTGAAACCTCCATGGACCTTTGGTAGGAATGCAATAAACAAACAAACAAACATCCAACCAGTGTCCTATTTCCTGAACTACTGTAGATCCAGTAGCAACAAAAAAATCTCCCCATTGGCCTTCACAGAAAAAGAAAGAAAACAAACTTATTGGCACCTGCCCATTCCCATGTTTTGTTTGGGTTGAGTATATTGCATTTTCTGTCAACAAAACAAATCTGAGCAGTGGCTACGAGGAAAGGGTCTCTGGCTGCAATGCTACCTTTGCTTCAGCATTGAAAATTCTCTTGCAAGGCACATTGGCCGTTTTGCTAACAAATGTTTTACCCATTATCTCTAATCATATGGCCGGCTGTGTTAGCAGCTCGGATGACAGTGGACAAGGCACCAGGAACAGGTGCTGAAATTCAGAGCTAGGAGAGAAGACACCACTTCCTACTGATGAGATAGGGTGCAGGAACTAGCTCTGCAGAGCCTCGAGATCAACTATTATTATTACAGGTAGTCCTCAACTTACAACAGTTCATTTAGTGACCTTTCAAAGTCACAAGGGCACTGAAAAAAGTGAGTTATGGCCATTTTTCACAATTAAGACCTTTGCACCATCCCCAGGATCATGTGATAAAAATTCAGATGCTTGGCAACTATTTCATTCTTATGACGGTTGCTGTGTCCCAAGGTCACGTGATCTCCTTTTGCAACCGTCTGACTAGCAAAGTCAAAGAGGAAGCCCGATTCACTAAACAACCAGGTTACTAACTTATCAACTGCAGTGATTCACTTAACAGCTGTGGCAAAAAAGGTCATAAAATGAGGCAAAACTCACTTAACAAATTTCTCACTTAACAACAGAAATGTTGGGCTCAATTGTGGTCATAAGTTGAGGAGTATCTGTATTAGCATATGGTGTTGTTACAGTAGCCACAAGACCACAATGTTATTGCAAAATAGTAGATTGGCTTGCCAAGGTACTAGCCCTGTTATAGGACCTGCTTGCATGCTTCCAAAATGTGTCACATGAGGGCGAGTTGGCTTCAAACCGGAGATAAAGTCCAGTGGCTCTTCGTGCTGCATCACCCAAGGCCCCCTCCTTTCCTGGAACTGCCTCACAAGCAGGCACTGCAACTGGGAAGGTTTGGATCCATCAGAAATTTGACTGCCTGCACAGAGCACCAGCTCGTCTCCTCACCAAAGTGGTATCTATCTATTTACTTGCATAGAACATGATTTCGAACTGTTAGGTGGACAGAAGCTGAGGTGGGTGATGGGAGCTCACACTGTCATGCAGAGCTAGGGCTCGAACCGTCGGAACTGAGATAATCTCCAGCATCATTAAGCAACTGAGCCACTGCGCCTCTTCAAAATCAACTGGTGCAGAGCCAAAAAACAAAAGAAAAAAGAAAAACCAAACCAAACAAAGAAACCTCAGTTTTTGATAAGATTTGTCCCAAGTCTGAAATGGCATAAAGAACCATGCAAAATACCCTACAGCTTTGTTTCTCAACCTTGGCAACATTAGTATATGTGGACTTCCAACACCCAGGATTGGGAGTTGGCTGGTGAATTCTGGGACTTGGAGTCCATGTATGTTAAAGTTGCCAAGGTTGAGAAACACCATCTCAGAGCATTTTGTCCCAGAAAGACTAGTGGAAAATGTTTTCCAGGGACACCACCAATGCTCCAAGTTATTCCTTAAGACAGCTATGTCCATATCATTCCTAATGGCTAAAAGTAAAACAATCAAATATATCAGTTTCTGCAAGAGGCGACTCATCTTTCTCTTCAAAAAGAACTAAGAACTAAGAGCTAAAGCCTCTCTATTTAATATCCATATGCTTGCCACCAAGAAAGGAGAAATTATGTTTTCCAGCAAAGAAGCCAAAAGCCTTTTGCATTTTACCTTTCCTTTGCCAATCCCAGTAAATTAGTGTGGACAAAAATTGCTCTTCAGAGAATGAATTCCTGCAGTTCTTCCAAACAAGACTAGCAATTTAATGATGTTATCCTCCTTAATGATAGAGGGAGAAAGAAGGAGGAGAAACAGAGAAGAATTATTAACAGAAAATAACCAGATCTGAAGCTCCCATACAATTCTCCTAATTAAAAAGGGCTATTATATGAAAGGACTTGGATGACCACAAGAAAAGGCAGGCATGTGATTAAAGCTCCATCCATTCCCATTAATGTTGCAGGACTTCAGGAAAGGTCAGCTGGATGAAGTATTTTACTTTATTCTATACAATTTCAATCAGAGCAATATCCATCCATCCATCCATCCATCCATCCATCCATCCATCCATCCATCCATCCATCCATCCATCTATCTGCATCACTAGGACAAAACCAGAAATTTACTTTATACAACTTCCATGTCAATCAATCAAATGTATAAAATTAATTTCTTTCCCAGGGAGTTAACCATTTCTTCCTGTATTCTGGAAGGTTTCTGGAAATAAGATTTGACCTGGCTCTCAGAAGCTACTTCCAACACTCTTGCGGGGCCATACAGGTTTGTGGTCCGAACCTGCAGATGCCCAACCTCTCCTTTGACCAAGGATCAACTCAGCTCAGATGACATTCCCCTGGCAAGCACGATTTTCGATAGCCGTGCAATGAAGATTTACGAGTCCAAGATTTTGCATTTCCTCAAATGTAACATTTATTCTGCAAGTTGAATCTCCTTCCTCTTCTCACAACACCAAGTCTCTTTCCCTCGCTTCAGGCAAACAGGATATTTACACAACTCAAGCTCCCACGAATGATAGCACTAATCCTCCTGATGATTCTCAATGGACAAGGAAATTGAAGGAAATTCCATAACTTTGGATTCCTCCCCACCCCTGGAAAAATAGCTTGGAAGAGAAAGTGCGGTTTTTATTTTTTGTCTTCCTGTTTATCAAGACACAAAGAAACTCAACTTCCTAAACAATCCGTAGACTCGTCTTTCACTCACTTGCCTGTCTTTAAAAGGCCTGTTTCTTCAACTTCAGTGCGCCTTCCACAATTATTTCCGAAACTCCTGAGCTCACCCTGAACTCTCTCATTGTATTTTACCAAAGTGTGACGTACACACCCACTTACATATTCCCTCTAAATATCCACGGGACCCATCCCAAGACAAAGGGGTGAATTTATTCCTTTCACGAGGTTCCCTATAAGCACATGAGGGCAGCATTGGCCGCACACATCACCTTTTTCGCTTCGCCTTATGAACTGTGGCAGATTCACGATTTTTCCTCTCATCCTGAAATGAGTTTCCTTCACTTCTTCTCCATGTCGAGCCAGCAAGAACCATTTACCGGGCTGGAGCGAGGACGGAAGTTGGAAAGCTATGAATGAAGTGTCTACTCTCTGAATACACCATTTTCTTGCCAGTACACAAAAACTAGTTGCAAACTTTTTAATCCCAGTCAAAGAGCTGTATACAGAAGTGCAGAAAAGCCAAAACAGAATACTAGCCACAGAAAGAAGTCACTATTTTCAATCATGTTTTTTTTTTTTTTATTAAAGGAAAGTACAAGCTTCTAGTCCTGGTGGGTGCAGAAAGATCCTTCCACGATTGTGATGACAGCTGGTAGAAGAGCTAAAGCATTGCATATTCATATTTAACCAAGCATTTATCTTGGATAAAATTCTCCAGTTATAAAGATATTATTTTTCGAAGTCAAGCTTCTGAAAGGAGAGAGGGATTGCATTGCAGAGTACTGAATAAACTAGCACAAATGTGATTTAATTCCATAGGCATTCACATTCAACTGTTCATTCAATAGTATTCATACTAAATGCAGTTCGCTTATTCACCCTCCAATCAGGAATCCAATCATTCCCCCCTCCCCCAACCTGCTAATGAAAACTACAATTTTCTAATAATTTTTGGAGATCTCAGGGGTCTGGCCCAAGATTTTGGGAAGCTACCTGCCATTCCAGAGTAGGGTGCTTCAGTATTTGATCCCACTGGTGAATCAGATCAGTATCTGGGATGTGTATATTCAGCACATTTCAATAAGAAAAACGACTGAATTTTAGGTGATCAGCAAGGGACCCAAATTTATGTGGGCCCATATTCCATGATCACATGATTGTGATTTACAATTGTTTTGGAGGGAAACCAGCATTTACTATCCAGTTTCCAGCAAAAAAAAAAATCCCATAGCAAACAATGGGTTCACTTAATGTCCATGGCGTTTGCTTGCGCATAGCATTCATTTAATGAGCCCACTGCAAAAAGGTCATAAAATCAGTCTCAGTCATGTGTTGACTGGATTAACGACAACGTACGATCACAATTGTCTGCTTGATTATGGTCATAAGTGGAGGACTGTCTGTAAGCTCTCTAGGAGATTCTTCCAGGAACTGTGATTGCTTCTGCCTCTACTGCAGGTTGCATGAAGTGGGTCTATAGTGGTGCCTGGGCCTGGTTCTGACTTCCACATGCACACACAAGTATTTCACAGAGCAACAATAAAGCAACTTTGAGGGAAAAGGAAAAATGGTCAAAATACAGACTAGAAGCCAGCAGGAGGAATGATCTTTAACTATTGTTAAACACGTCACAAACTGGCATCTCTCTGCCTTATGCCTGGCCTAAGAGAGGAGATGTACTTCACTGCAGGTAGTTTTTGACCTACCAATCACAACTGATCCCAGGGTTTATGTTGCTAAGTGAGTTTTGCCCCATTTTACGACTTTTTTTACCACGTTTGTTAAGTGAATTACTGCAGTTGTTAAATAGTAACATGGTTGTTAAGTGAATTTGCATTCCCCCCAATTGACTTTGCTTGTCAGAAGGTTGCAACAAGATCCTGGGACACTGCAACTGTCATAAGTATGAACCAAGCATCTGAATGTAAATCATGTGACCATGGGGATAGGGCAACTATGACAGTGTGATAAGTGTGAAAAATGGTCACTTTTTTTTCAGTGCCGTTGTAACTTCAAATGGTCACTAAATGAACTGTTGTAAGTTGAGGACTGCCTGTACACCCAAAGTACTCCGTTGCTAGCGGTCTTTAAAACATAGACTGGCTGGGCAATCGATTTTGCACTGACTGGACCAGATGACCTCTAAGACTCCTCCTCCAATTCTATGGCTCTGTAAGAGATAGGAATAGCAGTTATCTGGGATTGTGTTTGCGTGTGTGTGAACTCAGATCCATTGTTGGTCATTTTTCTTAAGCTGTGGGGTTCAAGGGATGCCTGCTCTAGGCAAGAAAGGCAGCCTGGCCTTCAGCACCTTGGAGAGCTCCAAATAGAACAAAGCCTGCAATGCAACTAATCCTTTTATCTTCTTTGGGCCAGGTTTTCTGTTCTTTGACTCTACCCCCTTCAAAGAGAGTTTTACAGGTAAAGCTCAATTTACAACTGGTTGCTTAGTTATTGTTGCAAGTTATGGTGGATCTCCCAAAAGGTATTTGTGACCTTGTTCCAAAGTACCAATGGCTGCCTCCCTCCCCCACATCCACATGACTGCATTTTGGATGCTCAGCAGCTAACCCCCATTTATGGCCATTTGCAGCATCCCACAGTCCATGACTATGATTTATGGTTTTGCTGAAAATTGGCACTTCCAATTTTTGGCAAAAACAGCCCATGGCACACAATGGGTTTGCTTAACAACTGTGGGTTCAAGTAATGATTGTGGCAATTCACAAAAAAAGGTCATAAAATCAGCTCAGTCACATGACGATCTCCCTCATGACTTACAATCATAATAGGCAGGTCCAAGTTGAAAACAACCTATACATTACCTGTTAACTCAGTTTAAAGTTTCAATTTCAGCACAGATAAGTGTAGGTTGAAAGAATATCGTGGTCATTCTCACAAAATGGATGCCATGAAGGGAGGGGGTTTGCCTGTTTGCAAACAGTGGCCAATCACAAAACCATAACTGCCCGGACACAAACTGTTGAGTTGATTCCTCTTCCATGGATATTCTCCACTACCTGAGTTTCTCTTTTTTGGGTAGGTGGTTACACTTCCAAATAGAACTCCAGAAGCCTTCATTTTTATTTTTCAAGGTTGCAAGCTCCTGTTCCTTGCCCCAGCTCCTGCCCACGTAACAGTTTGAAAGCATACAAATGTGAATAGATAAATAGGTACCACTTTGATGGGAAGGTAACGATTTTCCGTTCACCTTTGGCCATGCTGGCCACATGACCACAGAAAATGTCTTCAGACAACATTGGTTCCCGTGGCCAAGAAACAATGAGCATCATGCTCTAGAGTCACACAACTGGATAGGGAAACCATTACCTTTTACCTTAAATTAAAAATACATCATGCTATTTGTTCCAGTCATACATTCAGGTACCAGATGAACCCAGGTTAAGTTAAAACACAAGTGGCAAGGTCTCATTTCTTAATGTAATTTTATTAAAATTCAAAAACATGAATAAAAAATTAGCAAGAAAAGAAAGTAGAAAACAAAGAACCAGACAAAAAACAAAGATAAAAATGTAAAGAAAAGAAGAATGGAAAAAATAAAGAAATAAAGGAAAAGAATGGCTTCCAATTTTCTTCGGGACGGATATAGATAAAAAACACAATCAACTCTTACTCCGAAATTAATCATAGTCTACTTTACTTCTCTAATCCCATATAATTCTAATCATCAAATCCCAGAATCAAAATTTCATTTCTCTCAGGATCTCACAAAAAGTCCAAAAAAGGATTCTATGTTGAAATAAAATAAAATTAAATCAACCTCTTTAATCAAAGCCATCAATTTTGCCATCTCAGCCGAATGGCATGATCTCACAATGCTCAAAGTTTTCTGCTACTCCTGAAGCGAAGTGGAGGCATGGAGAAACACCAAACACAACAAGATCATATTACAGGTCTCTTTTCATTAGGAAGGGAAGGAGGCGGTATAGGAAAATCAAGTATTTTTGTGTCTCTTGACTGTTGCTTCCCATCATTAACTACGCATGACCATTCTTCATCACTGTCAAGGTAACAAAAAGCCCTTGTTTTGTATAATTTTTCTTGCTCTTGTTTTGATCCCTGCTACTGTCTTGTGATGTCATTCTTAAGCTGAGAAAGAAAAATCTGACTGAGAGTCAGCTAGTTTTCTCCATGGTTGAGCATGAAAGCACACAACTCTGATCCATCCATGACCTTGTACCTGGAAAATTGCACTCACCTGAAATCATTTGCCCTGGAGGAAGATGCTCCTAGCTCCTAGTTCTCAAGACTCAGAACAAAGAGGGATGCCAACCAGCAACTCTATCTTGAACTTAGCCTGATTGAAAACTGGCTGGGTTCCAAGCTTGTGAGATGCACGAGGAGCATTGCTACTTCCACCACTTAACAACATGGCAAACCACTGCCCTGGCTCTTCCAAGTTTATCAATCAAACTAGATATAAGTTTGGTTGAATAGGGGACTTTTAAACAGTCTGGTTGTTGGAGGTAGAACTTATCTGGGATTCCTGATGGAATATTCAAAGATAGAATCATAGAGTTGGAAGAGATTCTAGAGGTCATCAACCCAGTCCCTTGCTCTATTCTGCACTCTTTCTAGACCCTCAACATCTTTTTTATAACATGTTAACCAAAACTGGATGCATTATTCTAAGAAAGTAATACTTTTAAAAGATGTTTCCCTTTCTCAAATAGAAAAACAATGCATAAAATATAGTGCAATGGGTCTAAATGGGACAGGCTGGATAATTTTGGTATTATTATTATTATTATTATTATTATTATTATTATTATTATTACATTTACATGCCGCCCTTCTCCGGAGACTCAGGGCGGCTTACAGTCTATGGAGCGCCATGCTAAGTGCTCGGCAATAGCCTTCATTCCATTGTATATGCCTGCTTACTAGGGCTTTTGCCCCCCCCAAGCGGCATTTTTACAGCTTATTGCCCCCAACAATTTTGGGTCCTCAATTTAGCTATCCCGAAAGGATGGAAGACTGGTCAACCTTGAGCCTGGTGGGATTCGAACCTGCACTAATTACTGGCAGCTTGCACTAAGTGCTAGATGATTAACAGCCTGCACCACCAAGGCTCAAATGTATTTAAAATGTATTGGCCTTTTCAGACAATGGGCTGGATTCAAAGTTTGTCAAAGTTGTGCCACTAAAACCAGTGAGACCTGTTGGATTCAGTCCTGTTGAGTTCAATGTGACAAATCTATTTCAAGGGCTGTCCTAAACACAGCCAAGTCACCTTCCAACCCCTGAGATTCGAAAGCAAACAGCAGACATGAAGCTGCTCAGTAGTGCTGAAGCACTTAATGGAGGTTCTGTAACAAGAGTCAATCTACATCCAAAGAGCTATGTCTTTCATGCAAAAAATGACAAATAGGCAGCTTTGGTAATTGGCTTGGTAGTTTCATAGAGACCTTTGTGTGGCATGGGTGTAGATCACAAAGGTAGAGGAGCAGGTGACCTTTGATAGGTGGAGAAGGGAGATGAGTCACCTCTGGAAAATCGCATTGGCTTTGTGACTTCATCCCTGCAGGCTAAAGTGTCAGTTGCTGTCAGCTATCAGTTACCACAGCAAAGATGCCTTGCTAGAGGTAAGCTGCTTCCCTGTGGGGCTCCTGGATTCTGGGGAAGCTTCCCTCTTTTTATAGCCAACTGTTAGAGGGATAAGTGACAGTTTGAGTTCGGGTTAGGGTTAGGGTGGGGGTGAGATGATTAGAGTGAGAGTGAGGATGAAAGGGTGAGGGTTGGGACAGGCTGAGAGGGAGGGTAAGGTTGAGAGGGTCAGGACAGGGGGAGGGGACAGGGAGGGGGATGGGCATGGGGAATGGGAGGAAGAGAAGACAAAAAGGAAAGGGAGGGGGGCAGAGAAGGAAGATACTTGTTGGGATTTATTTATTTATTTGCACCGCCCCCTCTCTTGACGGGACTCGGGAAGGTGTACAGCTGAGTAAAAAACCACAAATATAAATACAATTATTAAAATAGAATTAAAAAGGATTAAATTGATGGCTGAAAGATAAAACTAATCAAGAGAATTTAAAAAATAAAACCATTAAAATCAATTAAAAGCCCTACTAATAACTCTAGGCCAGACCGGCTTGATGGAAAGATGGGTTTTCAGCGCGTGCCGGAAGGTTTGTAGATCAGGGATATTCCTCACCTCCGGGGGTAGTTCGTTCCAGAGGGAGGGTGCTCCCACAGAGAAGGCCTGCACCCTCGAGGCCGCCAGCCGGCATCGCCCAGCCGGCGGCAACCCGAGGAGGCTCGCCCTGTGGGAGCGCACTGGCCGACAGGAGGCCTATGGTGGCAGTAGGCAGTCCCGTGTATACCAAGATACACCTTTCTGCCATAATGGTTCAGATCAACATCATCTTTTCAGTGTGCATACCGTATTATATCTGAAGGCCCTCTGCAAGGCTTACCAAGGTAATTATTTGGAGCATGGTTCCCTGGATCAGCTAGGAAGAACATCAGCTCACTGTGTTCTTCCAGGAGTTAATACATCTGCCAGACTCACCAGAAGGAGAATTCTGTTCATTTTACATTCCTGGAGGTGTGAAAAATGATCTCCTTCAATTATCTTCTTTCCAAAAGGGGACCATTTATTCAGCGCCCCCCCCCCCCCCCAGAAGTTAATATCGAAAGAGTAGAAGAGAAAAGATGGCCATATTCTTCCCCAGATGTCCAGGAGAGCATCCATAGCGTTCCCTCCTCCTATTTTTCTCCACCACAATAATCGCAAGGAAATTTTGGTAGAGAAAGAGTGTTTTGCAATGTAGTTTGAAACTCAGAAAATGCACATAGAATTGTGTGTGGCTGTATATAATTGTATTGTGCAGAAGAGCAAATGCACATTTTCCTGAAAGCTTTCAGTGCAATTTTTTTTTTTAAAAATCATGAAACTAAAAAAAACTTGAATGAATGAATGAATGAATGAACAAAGAAACAAATGAGACTATATGCTGCTTGGCCTCAGCAAATGATTGCATCAAACCAAGCTTTTCGGCAATCTGGGGAAATTACAAACAAAATCCAAAATAAGACCATAGCAAACCATTTCTGTACTGCTGCTAACCCAGTTGCATGGATGTAGACATTCTCAGTCCAAATGAGAGGACCTTTTACCTGCAGAATGGTTGAGATACAAGGATCAAACACAGCTTCATACAGAGTCATATCAATGGGTCAAACCATCTAACTTAATCTCTCTACTTCGATAAATGGTATTTTTCTAAAATCAAGCCTGGACTTCTTTGAAGTCAAACAAATGTGTAACCCTCCAAGTAAAGCATCTTCCTGATAAAGAGCAGCTAAGCAAGTGACTTTACCTGAAGTCTTGGTACAGCAAGACCGCGTGCAAATGTTTTGCAGAGACTCGAAGCTGAGTTTCACAGCATCTCTAAGGCTCTTTCTGGAAGCCTGTTAAAGGCCATGAGACCAAGGCCATAGAGTCATCGTCCTAGAAGGGAGCAGAAGAGGAATCATATGGCAGACCTGAGTGGAGTCTCTGTGAGACTTTTACAGGAGGTTAAAATAATGGGTTATTTTTCATTCCACTGCAACCACAGGAGAAATTTCTTAATATCATCTTCTTATTTTTTTCTTGAGGTCATGCAGAGTACAGTTATGAAAACATTCCTTATACTACTCTATGTGCACTCAAATTTATTCCAAAGGACCAAGGACACTGCCTCCACGTTTTCCCAAGAAAGCAGTCATTATAAATACATGCATTCAGAAAAATCCATTGAGTTCCACACCGGTGAGAAAGTCTCAATGTTTGGACTACAACTTCCATCACCCTTGCCAATTGCTATGCTGACTAGAGTTGAAAGTCAAATCTAAAGCCCAAAACCTCTGATGGACACCATGTTACCAGCTATAGCCTTTATAGAATAGAATTCTTTATTGGCCAGGTGTGAAGAGATACACAAGGAATTTGTCTGCAATGCAGAAGCTCTCAGTGTACGTACAGTATAAACAGCAAGTAAAATTTCAGAGTTCATAATCATAGTTACAATGATTAATCATAAGTTACAAAGAACAATTGTTACAAAATCATAAGAAACCAATAGGAGAAGATAGTAGGAAAGATGGAAAGATGAGAAATGATGAGAAATGTAACAGTGCTATGGAAATTCAATGTTTATGTAAATCTTTATCCCTAATTGTGTTGGCAATTCAATGTTCTATGGGGTAGAAGTTGGAACAGATTATATCCACGATGTGAGGGGTCTTGTAGATATTTTCTCAGCCCTCTTTCTGGTTCATGCAGTACCAAACTGATTTTACCTATGGACACTTCTGACTTTCATGAACTTTGCCAATGGTAAGATCAATATGCATATGTCTAGCAAGAGATCTGCCATGAAGAAGAGGGAGTCAATTTATTTTCTAAAACACCTGAAGGCAGGACAAGACGCAATGGATGGAAACCAATTAAGGAGAGAAACAACCTAGAACTAAGGAGAAATTTCCTAACACTGAGGACAATTAATCAATGGAACAACTTGCCTCCAGAAGTTGTGAATGCTCCAACACTGGAGATTTTAAGAAAAGATTGGACAACCATTTGTCTGAAATGATATAGGGGTATCCTCCTTGAGCAGAGAGTTGGACTAGAAGACCTCCAAGGTTCCTTCTAACCAGGGGTGGGATTCAAATTTTTTAACAACCAGTTCTGTGGGCGTGGCTTAGTTGGTGGGTGTGGCTTGGTGGTCATGTTATTGTCTGGGTGTGGCCAACTCAACATCACTCACATTGAGGCACGCATCTCCTCACCTGGCCTCGTGACTGTGGGGATGCTGCAACAGTCATAAGTGTGAAAAACGGTCATAAGTCACTTTTTTCAGTGCCATTGTAACTTTGAATGGTCACTCCACACAAACAAAGTACCAGCAAAGGAGGGGGAAAAAAGTCCAGAGAAGTTCCAGAGACAGGAAGTCTAGTCCTGCCAAGAATGTAATAAGGGTTAACGGAGAGGCAGTTTCTGTAAGCAACACCAGAATGTTTCTTTCCTGCCTTCCTTACAGGATTAGGCCAGTAATTTCTTCTAACAACCGGTTCTCCGAACTGCTTAGAATGTTAACAACCGGTTCTAACGAATAGGTGCAAAATGGTAGAATCCCACCCCTGCTTCTAACTGTGTTATTCTGTTATTAAGGATCTAGAAGGGCAGGTCAATGTGTCTGCTTTTGATTGAAAGATTCAACAAGAACAGAATCAATCTGGGTTAGAAAGGATCAGGTCTGGTTAGTGCTTGGATGGGAGCCAATCCAGAAACAGAGGCTGGAAGGAGATGATCAAACCAACCCAGAAGAGATCAGTGGTAAAGTATTTCTATACTACTGCAATGAAAGAGACCAAGACATGTCCTTAATAGTCACCAAGTGCTAAACTCAGTTTCAAGGGAACTTGACTTTAAACAAGCAAAACTGGGATTGAAAACAGCATAGAACATACCTCTGGGGAAAAATGGAGAACAGACAATTGATTGTCAAACTGTGAACCGTTCGTTCTCCTTGATGTAAACACCACCACCAAGATGTATCACAAAGCTACATTTGATCACAAAATACACAATTCCTTATAACCACCAAGGTAATGTATTTTGGTGAAAGCCACCCGAAAAGAGCCAACAATGGTGAAGTCAATAATGCTGGGATCCTGAACTGGATACTACAGTCAAATATCTTTGTATGTTCTCTGATTTCTGCTCTTTTTATGTTCATTCCTTTTGCGGGCATTTTGCCAACAATGAAAGAATCAAAAATCCATCTGCCTGAAAGTCTCACTTCAAAACTTTTCATTTTCAGCCTATAACCCAGGGCAGATTAAAGTTGTTCCCAGCTGCTTTATATGAAATTATGTGAAAATAGTTATGGCAACAAGCCATGTGCCAGTTTTGCTGCGAGGGAACCTGATGCAATTCACCAATCATTTAGTTAGGATCAGGGGTGGGATTCAAATTTTTTAACAACCGGTTCTGTGGGCGTGGCTTAGGTGGTGGGTGTGGCTTGGTGGTTATGTGATTGGGTGGACGTGGCTTAGTGGTCATATTATTGGCTGGGTGTGGCCAACTCAATATCACTCACATCGAGGCACGCATCTCCTCGCCTGGCCTCTCATGATGTTGCAACAGTTGTAAGTGTGAAAAATGGTCATAAGTCACTTTTTTCAGTGCCATTGTAATTTTGAACGGTCCCTCCACACAAGCAAAGTACCAGCAAATGAGGGGAAAAAAACTCCAGAGAAGTTCCTGAGATAGGAAGTCTAGTCCTGCCAAGAATGTAATAAAGGTTAACGGAGAGGCAGTTTCTGTAAGCAACACCAGAATGTTTCCTTCCTGCCTTCCTTACAGGATTAGGCCAGTAATTTCTTCTAACAACCGGTTCTCCGAACTGCTTAGAATGTTAACAACCGATTCTAGCGAATAGGTGCGAACTGGTAGAATCCCATCCCTGGCTAGGATCCCAACCAAGTCTTGGTCTCTGAGTGCTGGGGAAGAACCATTCCCTCTTCTCTAGTTCTTGGAGGAGGTCTATGATAATTCGCCACAACCAACTCGCCGCGGGAGAAGAGTTACATTAATATTGAAGAAATAATGGAATAGAATCTTTAAAAAGAGGATGCCAGTGAAAATGAAATGTGAATGACAAACATTAAAATATTTTTTATTTATTTTAAATATTCAATTGAAGTTGAATTGTCCCATGGTAAGTTGGCCATGGCAAGTTGTCCCATAGTGAATTGGCCATAGCGAGTTGGCTACAGCGAGTTGTCCCATTCCTCTTGAAATTGACTTTAAGAAACTAGACCACAATTACAAAAACACACACATTTAAGCTCAGAAAACCGGGAAAGCCTGATGGAATGTCTCCTTCCTTCTTCTTACATTCTAATGTGAATGAGATCAGTTTAATTTTGTTTCCTTACATTTTCTGTTTCTTGGGCTGCTTATTCAATTGTCCCTCTCAGTCTAGTTTCTCCATGGCCACCTCCTCTACTCTTGACAATGTCTTCTAAGGCCTTTGTACTTTAGGCAGCAAGGTGTCCTTACTGATTTCCAAGCTGATTCCCCTACAAGAAACATTTTTTCCTTATCAAGGTTTTGAGTTTCTATCTGATAGATCCTATTATAGATAAGTGACTTCATTTTCACCAATCTTACTGCCCAATGTATGAATTTGTAGCTTTGGAAGACTCAAAAATATCTGACACTATCTGATGGCCTTGAATCTCTTAAAAGGGATTCTCTTAACTTGGTGAACTTTCTGTTATTGTCTGGCAACTGTGAAAACAACTTGTAATGGACACTGGTTGTAGTGTCAGCAAACTCACCTACTTGTTACTTGAAACACTCAGCGGTTCTGATTTGAGGAGCAGAAGCAGAAGAGACACATCCAGAGGCACACAGGTCCTTCGTTTAATTTCCTGTTCTCTGCAACCAAATTGACTCAGACATTTTCTGGCAGGCTGTGTGAAAAAGAAAGGAGGAGAGAGAAAAGGAGACATCAAAAAAGTGTAAAGAGAAAAAGGATGGGTAGCTAGAATTTGAACAAACGTGACAATAAAGCAGAATATTTGTAGCTCAGAATTGACCCGGGGGGTCCTTGGTGCTCTCTGAGCTTGGTTGTTTTCTTACAGACGTTTCATTACCCAAACAAAGTAACATTATCAGTGCTGGTGCTGCAGTACTGATGATGTTATCTAGTTTGGGAAATGAAATATCTGCAAGATATTGCTATATGTAGGCCACAACCTACTTCTTAGTAAGCTAGAAAAAAGTGGAATAGATAGCACCACCAGTAGATGGACTCGCAACTGGCTGACAAATCGTACTCAATGACGAGTAGTCCTTAATGGGTCTAAGTCTACATGGAGGGAAGTAAGCACTGGGGTGCCACAAGGTTCTGTCTTAGGTCCAGTACTCTTCAATATCTTCATTAACGACTTAGATGAGGGAATAAAAGGGGAACTTACCAAATTTGCAGATGATACTAAGCTGGCAGGAATAGCTAACACCCAAGAAGATAGGCTCAAGATCCAGATGGATCTTGACAGACTAGAACACTGAGCCATATCTAACAAGATGAAATTCAATGTAGAGAAAAGTAAAGTCCTACACTTAGGCAAGAAAAACCAATATAGACACATATAGACTGGGTGAAATATAGACTGGGTGAAACCAGGCTCAATAGCAGGAACTGTGAGAGGGATCTTGGAGTCTTAGTGGACAACCAGCTAAATATGAGCCAGCAGTATGCAGCAGCAGCCAAAAAAGCTAATGCAATCCTAAGTTGTATTAGCAGAGGGATACAATCAAGATCAAGGGAGGTCCTAATATCGCTCTATAAAGCCTTAGCAAGACCACACCTAGAGTACTGCATCCAGTTTTGCTCACCACATTATAAAAAAGATGTTGAAGCTCTAGAAAAAGTACAGAGAAGAGCAACCAGGATGATTAGGGGACTGGAGACTAAAACATACAACGAACGGTTGCAGGAACTGGGCTTGGCTAATCTAGTAAAGAGAAGGACCAGGGAAGACATGATAGCAGTCTTCCAATGAGGGGCTGCCACAGGGAGGAAGGGGTCAAGCTATTTTCTAAAGCGCCTGTAGGCCAGACAAGGAATAATGGATGGAAACTGAACAAGGAGAGATTTAACCTGGAAATAAGGATAAACTTTCTGACAGTGAGAACAATCAACCAATGGAACAGAAGTTGCCCTTGGAAGTTGTGGGAGCGCCATCACTTGAGACTTCCAAGAAGAGATTGGACTGCCATTTGTCAGAAATGGTGTAGGATCTCCCGCTTGGGCGGGGGGTCGGACTAGATGACCTACAAGGTCCCTTCCAACTCTGATTATCCGTTATCTGCTAAGAAAACAACCAAGCTCAGAGAGCACCCAGGACCCTACAGTCCTCCTCCTCCTCCGCCACTCCACAAACCCCATTCCCTTCTAGCACTGACGATGTTACCTAGTTTGGGAAATTAAATGCCTGCAAGAAAACAACCAAACTCAGAGACTTCAAATGTGACATTAAATAAGAGGTTAGTGTAGCAGACAGAGGGAATGGCCTTGAAGGACAGGAGGAAGAAGCACTACCAATGGTCATATAAGAGGAGCTTGAGCCAGGGCCATGGAAGTAACATGAATAAATGTCTCAGATCAGCCCTTCCCTTGATCACAGAAGATCAAGGGGGAGGAGAACAAAGTACATTCAGATATGAAACTACAGGTAGTCCTCGACTTACAACAATTCACTTAGTGACCGTTCAAAGTTACAACAGCACTGAAAAAGGTGAGTTATAACCGTTTTTCACACTTAGGATCTTTGCAGCATCCCCATGATCAAAATTTGGATGCTGGGCAAGTGGTTCATACTTATGACTGCTGCGGTGTCCCAAGGTCACATGATCCCCTTTTGCAACCTTCCGACAAGCCAAGTCAAGGGGGAAGTCAGATTCACTTAACAACTGGGTTACTAACTTACCAACTGCGGTGAATCACTTAACAACTGTGGCAAGAAAGGCCATAAAAATGGGGCAAAACTTATTTAACCAATAGCTCACTTAACAAAATAAATTTTGGGCTCAACTGGGGTCGTAAATCGAGGACTACCTGTATATGTTACTAAAGATATAGGTGAAGAGATATGAGAAGTGTTTCCCATCCTAGTTTTCCAGAGACTGAAAAGAAAGGAGGGAAAAATGCATTCAGGCTTCCCAGATTGATGTTAGTCCTGCAAACAAGAAGCATAATCAACAGTACAACTGCATCTTTTTTGTAAGATTACATCAACACTCTTGCAAATCTGAATGTATTTCTCCTTTCCTTCTGCACTCTAGAAAACTAGGGAGGGTCCCATCTGAAATGCATCTCTTGTGCTCCTCTGCCTCTCCCCCTACTTCTATGATATCTTTTGAAGGTTGCCTAGTCTGCAACTTTGCCTTCTGTCTCTCAAGGTCCTTCCCACGTACCATTACACACCATCACTTGTGATGAAGTGGGAAACCCCTCCAGGTAAAGAGGCAAGGAAGACACATCATGGGAATCAGCAAGGGGGAAGATTTCCAAAATGGTCTAGTGACCCAAAATGGTCCAGAAAGAGCGCAGAGAAAAGCAACGAAGATGATTAGGGGACTGGAGGCTAAAACATATAAAGAACAGTTGCGGGAACTGGATATGTCTAGTTTAATGAAAAGAAGGACTAGGAGAGACATGATAGTGTTGCAATATCTCAGGGGCCGCCACAGAGAAGAGGGAGTCAAGTTATTCTCCAAAGCACCTGAAGGTAGGACAAGAAGCAACGGGTGGAAACTAATGAAGGAAAGAAGCAACTTAGAACTACGGAGGAATTTCCTGACAGTGAGAACAATTGATCAGTGGAACACCTTCCCTCCAGAAGTTGTGAATGCTCCAACACTGGAAGTGTTTAAAAAGATGTTGGATAATCATTTGTCTGAAGTGGTGTAGGGTTTCCTACCTAAGCAGCGGGTTGGACTAGAAGACCTCCAAGGTCCCTTCCAACTCTGTTATTCTATTCTTCCCTGAGACCTCAGGTCTAAATTAGGCCCTCACAAGTCTTGGCTGCAGCTCCCAAGTTCCTCTCAAGGGTCTACCAAACGCTAATTATTAATAGGTCAACAGAAGAACACAACCTGCACAGACATTGTATTAATTAATTATACATAATTATATCCTCCATGGCTACAATTATTTCACATTTATATTTGATTGGAATTAAGTGAAGTTACATTCCTTCCTCATTTTGTCACTTTTTGGCCAATTTCACTACTATGAGAAAACTACTAAAAAATCTCAAGCTGAAACAGTCTGTTCTTCCCTCCTTGCTATTAATTCTGTTGGGTGGACCAACAACAATTTTGAAATTATTCAGAAAGCTATTTTATGTTATTACTGCTACAGTCATTTCCTAGCAATAGAATCCATCATTTTCATGAACACCGATGTCTTCTCTAATTCAAGATTGCACTTGAACTAAAACTCCCTTTATTCCCAGCCAGAACTATTTTAGCCCACATTTACCAAAAGTCATTACAGTGATCGACCAACATCTGAAGGATACCAGATGCTTTTGTTATTGATAAGAAGGTCTAAACTAGAGTCGCTTTGGGTAATGAGATGAACAGCATATATATTTAATAAATAAATACCCCAATTTCAGCATAAGTTGTATCACAAATGTGCAAAGAGAAGACACAAGATACTTCTTGCTCTCTCAGTGATTCTGGAAACCATCTCAGTTTTGAAAAATTCCTTTTTTCCCCTCTTTCCATTGCTCGTGTCATTTTCAAAGACGAACTCTCAGCAATGTTTAAGTCAAAACTTTCCAGAAAATGCCACAGTACATTAAAGTTTCTGTGGTTTTGGCTGGTACCACACAGAATAACTTAGGCAACAGTCTTACGAGACCAAACCCAGCATATTCCTGTGAAAGGAGAATGTGCTAACCAATTCCTTGACCTGGAACCTCTGTAAAGTATTGAAGGTTTTGGCAGGCCCACCTGGTATTATGGACTGCAGAGAAGAATTCATATCCAGAAACAAGCACGTGTCTGGCTATCAGATCCTCAATTACCATCACACGAAAAACAACAACTGATTTGTTATATTATTTTTGTTAAACCTCCACAGTGGAAGATTTGATCCTACAGCATTTTCTACCAGGGCATGTACAATCTCGAGGCCCATGAAGTTCCTTATATCCTCTGATATAAATACAAAAAATTGGTGTGGTTCACCATTGGGAAATAGAGAGAAGATTGGGGAAGAAACTCATCAACTCATCATCTGGTTGAACAGCTACTTGTGACTGGTCAAATCTATCTTGGTAGCTGTTTTATGAACAGGCAAGATTTCCCAATGTCCAGGGAGTTCTCAAGTTACAAGTGTAGTGAAACCTATTCATCATGGTCATAATTTGTGATGGTTGGAAAGGAGGCTGGTCATGTGAGTGATCCGATTTTACAACCTTTTCTGTGATTTACCATCAGCGCAATTTGTTATGGGTGTCAATAGTTCTCTTGAGTATTGTTTTGCTGAAAGCTGGAAGTAAATATCAATTTTCAGCAAAACAGCCATAAAATGCAATCAAGAAACCATGAGATGCTGTAAACAGCCATAAATATGACCTAGTTGCTGAGTGTCCAAAATGCAGTCATTTGACCAGGGGAGGTGATCATCAGAATTTCAAATCTGGGTCTTAAGTATCAGAATTTTGAATGGTCAATAAGTGATCAGTCATAAGTCAAGGACTATCTGTAGCTATTTTGGAGACCATTTCAAAATAGGCTCTCAAAATGCCTCTGGACTGCATCAGTCACATATCTTCTAAGAATAAGCAATCCTATGAAGCTTTATAAAGTTCTGGATGGTAAATGCTTCTCTTGGACAAGGTCTGGAAAAAGGATAAACTGTAAACCTAAGAAATGAATTCTCAATCCGGTCAAAGGAGGAAACCCAAAATATCACAGTTCTGATCGTCTATGGAGTGCCATGCCCTTGTTAGAGTCAGACTCTGAGGGAGAGAAGGAACAGCCAACAGAGAGTGGAAGTGTAACTCCGGAGGTTGTGGAGGAGGCTGGGAAGGGCAGATGATGAAGAACCAGGGCCATCCCCTCTGCATCCTAGGACCCGCAGGGAGGGATGGAGAAGGAAACAACTTGGCTTATGAGAGAGGGAGTGGCCATGATCCTCCTCATTGGTTGCAGCTGGGGAGACTAGTATATAAGAGAGACGGTTAAACACAGCGCCATAAGCAAAGCTTATTTTATTTTGGGCTGAAGTTATCTTGGTTGGCGTCCTTCCAACAGACTGTGCCTTGTTATCTCCTTGAATTTGGTAATTACTTATCCTGGTCCGTTGTGGAATTTCCTTCATTGTAGTTTGTTTGGTTTTTTATTTCACCTCTATCTGCTCATTAAGTTCGGACTGTACTGCTTTCTTTTGAAGACTATTTTTGAGTACGTTTTATTTCCAACTGAGAATTATTGAACAGTGGGGCCAAGTTGGAGGCATTAAAGGACATTTATTTGCGTTTTGGATTTCGTTATGTTTATGTTACACTCCGGGTCATCACATGGAGATTCTTAGTCATCCAGGACATAGTTGCCCCAATAGCGCTTTTTCAAAACACAACTGGACTTTCTGTGGATTTTTTTTCTTGAACACATTTCAGTTCTCATCCAAGAAGTATCTTCAGTTTGAACTGAAAATGCTTCTTGGATGAGAAGCAAAACATCTTCAGAAAAGTTCAGTTGCCTTTTGAAAAAGCATTTTTTTTGCCTTCAGGGTCACAGTTTTGATTTAGAAATAGATTTTTTTTTGTATCTGTCAATGATCTGATAAGTTGCAAATGCTCTGGATTTGGCCCCAAAGTTTGAAATCCCACATGAATAGATGGCTGTAAATTCTTAAAAATGTTAAGTTGGTACTGACGGATTTGATACTTACAAGTAAATCATCCAAAAATGTATTTTCACTGCAGTACAAGTCCCTGTGAGGTTTTTTTTTTTTAGTAGACTTCTCATACTAGTTAAATTAGCCAAAAAATGACAGGATCAGGATGGAATGTAACTTCATTTAATCCCAATTACATATTGATATGAAATAATTGTAATAGTGGGGAATATAATTACGTATAATTATTTAATTATCCATCTATATGATTCATAAATCTTAATTAATTCAATGACTGTGCATATTGTCTTCTTCTCCTGACAAATTAATCATTAGCATTTGATACATCCTTGAGAAGAGCTGCAGCCAAGACTTTTGACTCTTCCCAAAAAGATCACATTTTCTTTGTTGTAAGTGTTAAACATTTCAGGTTCCATATAACGGATGGGCATACTTTTGGAACAGTATTTAAAGAGACATAAATAAAGAGCTGCCTGCAATTAGTGCAGGTTCGAATCCCAC
Source organism: Bungarus multicinctus (assembly GCA_023653725.1). Lineage (NCBI taxonomy): Eukaryota > Metazoa > Chordata > Lepidosauria > Squamata > Elapidae > Bungarus > Bungarus multicinctus. The sequence goes on along the minus strand of CM042835.1, from coordinate 21,052,141 downwards.
CAGGCTCAAGGTGACTCAGCCTTCCATCCTCTCGGGGTAGGTAAATTGAGGACTCAAAGATTGTTGGGGGCAATAAGCTGACTTTGTAAAATGCCGCTTGGGGGGGGGCCAAAAGCCCTAGTAATAAGCAGGCATATACAATGGAATGAAGGCTATTGCTGAGCACTTAGCATGGTGCTCTAAAGACTGTAAGACGCCCTGAGTCTCCGGAGAAGGGCGGCATATAAATGCAAATAAAAATAAATAAATAAAAATAAATAAATAAATAATTGCATGATGAAGTCCCTAAAATATGTTAACTTAATGTTGAATTCTATCCCAAAACTCTGGAATTTGTTTGAGGAATTATGGTTGTACCAGGCATGGAAGGTGGCAAAAAGAGAAACTGGAAAAATGATATGTAATTCCAGACATTAAAGATAGGTTCTTGAAATGCGTAATTTATCCATTTTTGGATATATTTTGTTTTGTTTTTAATTTTTTATTAGCTAATGAAGGGAATCAGGGCCCTTTCCTCCCCCATAAGCCATGCAACTCAAGTTGCTCCCTTCTCCGTTCCTCCCTGCATGCCCTAGGATGAAAAGGGGGTGGGCCTGGATCTTCCTCTGAATTCCGTCTGTCTTGCTCTATCTCTCCCATGCTCTGCCCAGCCAGACTTTGCCCTTCCCCAGTTTCTTCCACAGCCACCGGAGCCACACTCCCACTCCCTGTCAGCTGCTTGGCCTCCCCCTCGGAATCAGATTCTGACAGGGGCATGACAAAGGCATTAACATCAAACCTCAACTTTTTACTTTTACATAATAAGTTTAAACTATTATTAAACCAATATAAACGGTATATTTTCAACTAGAGAATGAATCAATTCATTCTTCATTAATATGGATTTCATGATATTTTATAATAATTCAGTGGCATTTATAGACAGCTCTTGCTACAGTATAGGGGTGGCCTGATGGCGCAGTGGTTAAGATGCTGGGCTTGTCGGCCGGAAAGCTGGCCGCTTATGTTTGAGATCTGAGCTCCACGCGACAGGGTGAGCTCCTGTCCTCACCAGTTGCTGACAACTTAGCAGTTTGAAAACATGCAAATGTGAGTAGATAAATAGGTACCACCACAGCGGGAAGATAACAGTGCTCCTTGATGTCATTCTGGCCATATGACCGCAAAAATATCTTTGGACAGTGGTGGCTCAATGACCTTAAAATAGACATGAGCACTGTCCACTATAATTGGCAACAACTAGCTGACTAGAATCCGCAGGGATTCTTTTATAGCTACAGTATTTTTTTTTACTTAGTTTAGTTTTTGTTTTATTTATGCATTACATTAAATTACACTAGTGCTTTTTAATATTTTATGGCCCTTTTTACTGCTTATGTTTTGAATTATTCTACCTTTTTATAATCTTGTTATATATTTCTTAAAAGTGCTGAAATTGAATTTCACTGCCAAAAATATAAAAAAATTGCTTGAAATGTTAGTCTTTTATAAACCAGAAGAGCAACCACACCCCTTCTTTTTGCCACTTCTCCACCCCCATATGTGGAGAAGACATTCGACTCCAAGTTAAGTAGCCAGATCTTCACATAATAGAAGCATTACTTTTGTGTTGGACACTGGAGCAGAATAACAGAATAAGAGAGGTGAAAATGGCTGTCCAATCTCTTCTTGAAAACCTCCATGGTTGAAGCACCTACATCTTCTGGAAGCAAGTTGTGCCACTGATTAATTGTCCTCATTGCCAGGAAATTTCTCCTTAGTCCTAGGTTGTTTCTCTTCTTGATTAGTTTCCATCCGTTGGTTCTTGTGCTGTTTGTCCTGCAGACAATGTGGTTCCTGATGCTTGCAGTAAAAGGGCCAGCTAGATTGCTCAAACCAAGTGCCCATCTTTCACCCATTCACTTCCACCTAATTTTTGAGTCGCCTTCAACATCTTGGATGGCTCTACCTTCCTGCTTTGACAGGAGATATTTTGTGAAAGATACAAATCAGACTGGAATGTGCAGGAAGAAACCTTTCTTCTTAAGTGTTTCAAAGGCCATCTCTCTTTATTAATTTTGACATAAAAGGACCTTATTTTCCCTCCCTCTTTAGAGTGAATATTATTTCCCCATTCCATCCACACCCCAGTGCTTTCTTCTCTCCTCTGGATGCTGCTACTGCTATACACAAATTTGCTATAGACATTTGGGGGTTTTGTATTTCAAGCATAATGGAATTAAAGAATTATCATTGGCTCACTCCAAGGGAGATTTCATATTTTAGATGCCTAAAGCAAAAGAATTGGATTGTTTCAAGACCTACAGTATATATCTCTTTCTCTCTCATCTGTCTATCTATCTATCTATCTATCTATCTATCTATCTATCTATCTATCTATCTATCTATCTATCTATCTATCAATCAATCAATCAATCATCTATTTGTTTAATCTATCATCTATCTATATTTATCCATTTACTCCTGCAGCATAGATGGAAACAAGATTGAGCAGGTCTCCTCTTCCAAATGCCTGAGAGGCACCTCCTTCATTCTGCTGGTAATAAGAAATCTCTTTGGGCCGATGTTGCTGAAAATGCCACAAAGGAGCTCCTATGCCATTCTTAAATTCCTTAAGATGAGAGGTGGGCACTATATCCCTGGAGCACTCAAATTATCTGAAACCAAGCCAATAGCACAAATTCTTTATGGTGTCCAGCTGGGGCCCTTCTCCAATTTTGCACCATTAAAACTTGTTCAATCCAAATGTCTAAGATAGGCTCTTCAAGTCTCAAATTGTGTCTCTGCTGCCATCCTGTGACAAGAGATGGGCCTCATGAAAGTGGAGGCTGGAGTTTGGATGACCATACTCAACTATTGGCTCAGACTATCCTTTAATTCCCTTGTCCTTGCCCCATTAACTATGAGTGATGACCTTCAATCCACATGGAAAAATGCAGTGGCAACTAAAATCTCATCCTTGGGCTTCTCTCCAGGTCTCCTACGATTTCAGCAACAGAGTGGTCAATGTTTGGAATACCCCAAAAACTTTAACCTTAGACTGTCTACTATTGACTTCACCCCCTTTCTAAGAGGCCTGTAGGGGGCATGCATAAGCGCACCAAAGTGCCTACCGTCCCAGTCCTATTGTTTCTTTTTATTTTTCTTATAAGTATCTATTTCATGTATTCAAAACTATATTCATTCTTATACTTGTATCTTGTAAGCAATTGACAAATCAAATAAATACTAAAATACTAAATACTCAGCATGGGGTATGATCTGGCCAAAGCACTCATTAAACAGGGTATGTAGCCAACACAGAGTGCTAATTGGAGCTAGCCATGTCCCTGACTGTGTTTCTCATTTGGTTTTAATTATGTTTTAATTGTGTATGTATAAACATATTTTTATGACTGTAAGCCACCCAGAATTATCCTATGGTAAGATGGGAGGCCAATACATTTTATAAATAAATGAATAAACCTTTATTCCCAAGAGGGACTATGCATTCTTAACTAAGCTTGAATTACCTAAATACCCTCAGTGTCTCTATTACAGTGATGATCATAGTAGCCTCATCTCACCATTAATGCATAAATACCCAGAGTGCACAGGGCATTCCTATACCTGCCTGTTCCTTGCAGATTCAGTACTAACTCTGCTACAACATATAACATTGCCAGGTTCTGGGCAGCACACTTAAAATTTATCGGATGAAAACCTGTACCATAAAATAGACTTAATATCTAGTTCGCCACACTAGAGTGCTCTGTAATTTGACAGATATAGCCTTCCATATAAGTGGTGGCCTAGTGGTGAAGACACTCGCCTCTCACTTGGAAGGTTGAGAGTTCAATCCTAGGTAGCAGCAGATGTTTTTCTCCTAGAGCACAAAGGAAAAAAATGTCTGCTGTCAACTCCCCATGGCATCAGGAAGGGCATCCAGCTGGTAAATGCTCAGCTCCATCCAGTTGCTCTACCCCAAATTAAAGGATTACAGGGTCATAAAAAAGGAGTTCTTCCATATAGCACCCTCCCTTAAGATCCTTTTAGACTTGATTATACATATATATATATATATATATATATATATATATATATATATATATATAAAATTTTGATTTTATATACACTTTCTGCTTTAATATATCTTCTAGTGTTACATTCTTTTTAAAACTTATACATTCCCTGTGCTTTTTAATTGACTGGACTCCACCCTCCTTGTGTTGGTCTATATAAGGATTTGATTTAATTTGACTATATCTAGTTTACAAATTTATCCAGCTTAACCGTTATTCTCCCCTTCCCGAAAATTCTGGGACTGTAGTAGAAGCTTTTTTTTTTTAAAGCAAAGCTCTCTTAGAAGTTTACTCACATTACAGCCCTTAAGCATTTGGGGGAAAAGACAAATAAACACCAGATATCTTTTGAATATCCTCTGAAAGTGGTTTAAGAAGGTTCTGAATTGGCTCTCAAGGGCACCACCAAGCAGGAAATCAGCTGGTTCTTGCTGCATGAAATGAATAAGGCAGCGGGAGGCTGTGTGTTCCTACCACCATTTTGGCTGTGCTATGGAAAATCTATCTGATCAGACCTGCTAAAGATTTGGCAGCACAAAGTTCCATGACTTTGAGGCAGGAACTACATAAAAACAGTATGGTAAACCCTAGCATAGGTGTAACATGTTTTCCAAACACCCAAAGTGATCCCCAGTCCAAGAAAAACATGGAATATCCAAATCCTGCTCCATTTGTGGTCTCGCCCACTCTGCCCTTGGTACCACAAAAGAGTTTATGGGTGGCTTCTGGACACTAAAGCGTTGTCCGCTCCTTCCACAGCCTATAATTTACCAGCCATGATTGGGGTTATGAAACACATTAAGCAAAACCGAACAAACAGCAAAAGTATATTGTTTGTGCATTGACATCCTAAATATCCACATGAATGTAACCAGGAATTGAATAAATTCACGATGGGAAATTTCAAGGACTTGTGGTCTTGAAGATTTAGCATTAAATCTGAGTTATGGACAGGAGGCCTCCAAATGCTTGTCAGCTTTAGGGATGAGAACATGTCTTCACCATCTTCTTATGAGTGGCACAGAGGCATCTGATTGTAAGTCTTGGCTAGATCCAACAAGGACATTCTTAAACAGGTAACCCTTGACCCAAAAGTGCTTTTTCAAGAGGCAACTGATTTCCTTGTTTTTCTTTGAAGACATTTCGCTTCTCATCCAAGAAGCTTCTTCAGAAGCAAAATATCTTCAAAGAAAAACAAAAATGTCCAGTTGCATCCTGCATAAATCACCTTTGGCATAACCATGACCTGGATGATTGAGACTCTCCATAGACAGGTAATCCTTGCCTTAAGGGCACAATTGGGACCAGAATTTCCATTGCTAAGCAACTCAGTTGTTAAGTGATTCATGTCTCATTTCACAACATTTCTTTTGCCATGTTTCTTAAATGAATCATTGCAGTTCTTAAGTGAATCATGTAGCTATTAAGCCAATCCACTTCCTCCATTGGCCTTGCTCGTTGGAATCTGACTGGGAAGGTTGCAACTGGTGATCACATGACCCCAGGATGTGGCACTTGTGATACATACACAGCGGTTGCCAAGCACCCAAATTTTAATCAGGTAAAAACTACAATGATCTAATACATATCGATTTTACAGAGGACAATATTGAAAAAGCACTACACAATCTAAAACCATCTCTATCTATTGGACCGGACGGAATATGTGCATACTTCTTAAAAAAGCTATCCACTGCCATAGCAGAACCTCTAAGCATAATCTTTGAAAAATCTTTCAGGACCAGCTCCTTGCTAAAACTATGGTCACAAGCCACGGTCATCTCCATCTTCAAAAAGGGAGACACCAGCCTAGTTGAAAATTACAGACCAATCTCCTTATGCTGCATCACCTGTAAAGTCATGGAATCAATTATTAACCAATCCATTATCCTCCACTTAGAGACAAACAACCTACTCTCTAATAAACAATTTGGTTTCAGAAAAAAACTATCCTGTAATCTGTAACTCTTACACTGCAAAAACATATGGACTACACAACTCGATCAGGGCAAAGCAATAGACGCAATTTACATAGACTTCTGTAAAGCCTTTGATTCAATGGTACACGACAAACTACTCCTAAAATTAAAATCTTATGGTATCTCTGGACAACTGCATAACTGGATAGAAACATTCCTGTCAAACAGACAACAAATGATCAAAATTGGGAGTGTCCTATCAAATTCTGTACCTGTCAATAGTGGTGTCCCCCAAGGCAATGTTCTAGAACCAACTCTCTTCATCCTCTACATAAATGACCTCTGTGATCATATTAAGAGCAACTGCGTTCTCTTTGCTGAAGATGTAAAGCTGTTCAATACCACAGACAATACTGCTACCCTTCAAAAAGATCTTGACTATGTATCCGAATGGTCAAACAAATGGCAACTTCAAATCTCAACAAATAAATGCTCTGTCTTACATATTGGCAAAAAAAAAATCAGAAAATAAAATACAAGCTGAATAGTCAAGACCTTGCTGATGATCCAAGCTCTGTAAAGGACTTTGAAATCTCTAATGATCTAAGTGCTAGAGTCCACTGTAACTACACAGCCAAAAAGGCATTAAGAGTTGTTAATCTAATCCTACATAGCCTTTTCTCTGGTAATATCACACTACTAATTAGAGCATACAAAACATTTGCTAGACCAATACTCGAATACAGCTCATCAGTCTGGAACCCACATTATGTATCTGATATTAGTACAGTTGAGAAAGCCCAGAAATATTTCACAAGAAGAGTTCTCCACTTCTCTACTCGTTCTAGAATACCTTATGCCACCAGACTTGAAATTCTAGACCTAGAAAACCTTGAATTACGCCGTCTTCGGTCTGATCTAAGTATGGTATATAAAACCATACATTGCAATGACTTACCTGTCAATGAATACTTCAGCTTCAACCATAACAATACAAGAGCAAACAATAGATACAAATTCAAGGTTAACCGCACCAAACTTGATTGCAGGAAATAGGACTTCAGCAACAGAGTGGTCAATGTCTGGAATACTCTACCTGACTCTGGTTTCTTCCCCAAACCCCAAAAACTTTAACCTTAGACTGTCTACTATTGAGCTCACCCCTTTCCTAAGAGGTCTGTAGGGGGCGTGCATAAGCGCACCAATGTGCCTACCATCCCTGTCCTATTGTTTCTTTTATTTTTCTTATATGTACCCATTTTCATGTATTCATAACTATGTATATACTATCTTGTAAGTGATTGACAAATCAAATAAATAAAAAAAATAAAAGTAACCATGGGGATGTTGTGATGGTTCTAAGTGCAAGGACTGTTTGTAAATCACTTTTTTTAGTGCTCTTGTAACTTCAAGCAATGACTAAATGAATGACTGTAAGTCAAAGATTACTTATATTCTTCTGTATACAAATTCAAAGTTCTACATTTCAAGCAGGAATGTTATATTATTAAGTTGGCAATTTTATATATCAACCTAACTGGAATCCTTAGCTTAAAATCTACAAAACTACCATTTGCAAATTGTTGTGCCCAACTTTAAAAATAGGAATGATGGCTGCAAAATCAGTGAATATATGTCAAGAGGGGAAACCAGATGAGAAGATGAGGGGAAAAAACAACACCAAATATTTTCCTGCATTATTTCTGGTTTAGCCTGTATAAATTCAATTTAGGCCAAAGCTTTTAGGGAAAATTTTCCTGGCAGCTTGAAAACTGCTGTAATTTAACAGATCATTTCAGGTACCGTAATATCATAGTTGGTCATTTATGGTGAGCCTGAAATATATCTAAGCAATCCTGCAAGAAAGTTCTTGGAATTAGGGAATTTTTATTTTATTTTTATTTTATTTGGTTTGTCAATTGCCTACAAGATAATAGGTACAAGTAAAAACATAGTTATGAATACATGGGTACATATAAGAAAAATAAATATATATAACCCTTGTCATGGTCAGATCATTCTCTTCTTAGGCTTGACTTCTGTACCGCCACCCCCCACCGCAGGGAGGCGGAGCCGTACAGATGGTTCCGCCCCAGGCGCCTGATGGACCCTGAGCGGTTCCAGAGGGAGCTTGGACCATTTCCTGAGACTCTGGCTCATAACTCGGCTGGAGACATGGTGGCCACCTGAGACAGGTTGGCCGTCGAGGCTCTGGACCGAGTTGTGCCTTTGCGACCTCTGACCCGGCACAGATCCCATCCAGCTCCGTGGTTTACCGAGGAGCTGAGGGAGATGAAGTGCCGGAAAAGACGTCTGGAGAGTGTTTGGAGGATTAGCCGCGCTTAGTCTGACCGGACACAGGTGAAGTCTCATATTAGGACCTACCTTGTGGCGATAGAGGCGGCGAAACGTTCGCATTTCTCCGCCCTTATTGCATCGGCAGAAAATCGGCCTGCCGCTCTGTTTACAGTTACCCGCTCCCTGCTTGAGCCGAGAGTGCGGGAGGACCTCTTGCAGGGCAGGGCAGAGGAATTTTCCTGATTTCTGCATAACAAAATCGCTTGGATTTGGGGCGGGCTGGACTCCAGTTGGATGGTCCCGGGGGAGGTGTCCGGGGCAAGTCTTGAGACTGTTATCTGGGAGGAGTTTGACCCTGTGACCGCTGAGGGTGTGGACAGGTTGCTGGGGGGGGCTGAATGCCACCACGTTTGTTGGACCCGTGTCCCTTCTGGTTGGTTTCGACCTCCAGGGAGGTGACACAAGGCTGGCTCCAGGGGATTGTCAACGCTTCGTTGAGGGAGGGATTGCTTCCTACTGCCTTGAAAATGGCGGTGGTGCGACCCCTCCTCAAGAAGCCTACCCTGCACCTGGCTGTTTTAAATAACTATCGTCCAGTCTCCAACCTTCCCTTTGTGGCGAAGGTTGTTGAGAGTGTGGTGGCACGTCAACTCCCTCAGTACCAGGAGGAAGCGACTTACCTCGATCCTTTCCAATTGGGCTTCAGGCCCGGGCATAGTACTGAAACAGCATTGGTTGCACTGGTTGATGATCTCTGGAGGGCCCGTGACAGGGGTTATTCCTCTGTCCTGGTCCTGTTAGATCTCTCAGTGGCTTTTGATACTATCGACCATAGTATCCTATTGCGGCGGTTGGAGGGGTTAGGAATTGGAGGAACTGTCTTACGGTGGTTCTCCTCCTTCCTCTCTAACCGCTTGCAATTTGTGTTGATGGGGGAGGAGAGGACCCTCGTTTGCGGGGTGCCTCAGGGGTCGGTCCTCTCCCCTCTTTTGTTCAACATTTATGTGAAGCCGCTGGGGGAGATCATCCGTTGCTTTGGGGTGAAGTGTCATTTTATGCTGATGATACTCAGCTTTACATCTCCACCCCAAACCACCCCAACGATGCTGTGGAGGCTATGTCCCAGTGCCTGGAGGTCGTGCGGATTTGGATGGGTGGAAACAGTCTCCAGTTCAACCCTTCCAAGACTGAGTGGCTGTGGTTTCCGGCGCTCCGATATAGTCAGCTGACTCCATCGCTGGCTATTAGGGCAGAGATCTTAGCCCCCACAGAGAGGGCTTGCAATTTGTGCATCCTCCTGGATGCACGGCTGTCTTTAGAAGAGCATATTACGGCCATCTCCAGGGGGGCTTTTCATCAGGTTCACCTGATTCGCCAGTTGCAGCCCTTTCTGGATTGGGACGCCTTATGCACGGTCATGCCCTTGTCACCTCCTGCCTGGACTATTGTAACACTCTCTACATGGGGCTCCCTGCGGGGAGCACCCGGAGGCTTCAACTGGTGCAAAATGCGGCCACGCGGGTGGTTATGGGGGCGTCAAGAAACTCTCATGTGATGCCTCTCCTGCGCGAGCTGCATTGGCTGCCGGTGGCCTTCCGGGTTCGCTTTAAGGTTCTGGTTTTGACCTTTAAAGCGATCCATGGACCAGGCTATCTGCAAGACCGCGTTCTGCCGGTAGTCTCCCACTGACCTGTGCGCTTCCACAGGGAGGGCCTCCTTCGGGTCCCAACGGCATCTATGTGCCGCCTGGTGACTCCAAGGAATAGGGCCTTCTCTGTGGGATCACCCACCTCTGGAATGGTCTGCCTCCTGAGCTACGTAACAACACCGACCTGAGAGCATTCAGACATGCTCTGAAAACTTGGCTTTTCGAGCAGGCCGGCCTGGGCTGAAGTGGGAGTTTTAAAGAGTAATTTTAGAATTTTGGGTTTTAGGTTTCGGGATTTTAAATTTGGGGTTTTTATTGTTAATTTATTGGGGTTGGGCTATATTTTAGTGGCAGCCTTAGGATGTTTAATCTTCTTTTAACTTTTATAATGTGGAAATATTTTATAGTTGGCTGTACACCGCCCTGAGTCCTTCGGGAGAAGGGCGGTATATAAATGTGTAAATAAATAAAATAAATAAATATATAAAAGAAACAATAGGACAAGGATGGTAGGCACGTTGGTGCGTTTATGCATGCCCCCTACAGACCTCTTAGGAAAGGGGTGAGGTCAATAGTAGGACAGTCTAAGGTTAAAGTTTTTGGGGTTTGGGGAAGAAACCACATCTTTCAGATTGTTAAAACCAGTTTAAATGTTCATTTTCCACCAATGAGAAGCTTTACAAAAAATAAGGTATGAATAAGTTTTAATGCATGTTGTGGCTCTTAAACAGGGATTTTTTTTCCAGCCTTCCTCAAGTACAATTACTATACAGATGTGCGAACTACAGAATCCCCCAGCTAACATCACCATTACTGAGAATTTTAGCAGTTGAAATCCACAACACTGCAGGTGTCCAGACTGGGGAAAGCCCGTTGTATATAATCATTTTTGTTCTTCCTCACTGCCGTCGTCCCGTACATTAACCTGCTGAAAATAAACCTGAATTAGGAAACCCCTTTTGGATTTGAACATCTTCCTCCATAGTGCTCAGACTGAAGCAGCTAGTCGGATAAGTAGCGAAATGTTTCAAACCAAAAAAGAAAAGAAGTCCAGTTGCCATAACTCAACTTCCAGATGTCTCTACCTGGATGACTGAAGATGTTCATCAACATAAAACCCAGAATATAGTTAACACAGCCTCCCAAATGGTGGCTTCCTCTGCATCGTTTGCCCCTTCCCATCTAGGCCAAGAAATTAAGCACCAATTTATTTCCATTATGCTGGCATGTCAATGGCAGGCACCCCAGGAAGCAAAAAAGACACATGGAATTACCTCCGAGTAGTTTTCTTTAATGTTCCTCACCTATAGACAGAAATCTCATCAAACTAAAGCAACAATTTGCATCACTATAGATATATCTGAGAATCGCTAGGGAGGAATGTTTATGACTCTGTTCCTCCTGATCAAACTTTCCTCTTTGCTCTCTGGATTGCAGCACCCCCCTTCCTGGGAATCCTAACCCTAACCCTTCCTGGGAATCCAGACTTCATTCCACCATAGTCTATCTTAGCAGAAACTTGTAAGACTCTGTTAATGTAACCATATGATAAAGTAGAGCTAGTATATCAGGTTGTGCTGCTTGTCTAGACAACCTTACAAGACTAGCATCACTTTTGCAAGTCATTTTGATATGGCCTATGGGTTAATCAATAAACTAAACTAAACTAAACTAACTAACTTTTGCAAGCCTGAAATACATTTCTCCCCCATCCCCTTTACAGCTCAAGAAACTAGGGAACACCATGTTGGAAGACCCTCTTTTCTAAGCTCTTATCCAACAGCTTCCCAGCTGTGACTCTTCCTCCTGTTTCCCAAGGTCATTCTCACATATGAGTACATCATTGTCAGCTAAGTCAAGAAGATGACCATGATGGTGTATTCCATGACACCCATAAAGAATAGATAAAGTTTTCCATCGCTCTGTCGCACTGATGGCCTTTTTTAAAAACTGTGTCCTAGAGCAGTGTTTCTCAAAGAAGCAACTGTAAGATGTATAGACTTCAAGCATGCTGGTTTGGCAATTCTGGGAGTTGAAGTCCACATCCAGAAACCGGGCCATGCAAAGAAGAGAAGCCCCATCCACCACCGGATGCAGACAGCATGTGAAACCACACCTGCTCTGGGCTGTGGAAAAACTTCTCTCTGTGGAACCGGTCTCTCCATGAAAACTTCTCTCAATGGCCCCCAACCTTTTGAGCACTACTGCTTTAGAGGGTCTCCCTTATAGGCTGGAGATAAGAAGGCAAGATTATGGAGACCGGCTGAGTATTTCCAAGGCATATTTGTGCACATAGTAAGCTATAAATGGAGAATGATCCTTGGGAATTGTGCCACTCCTCAACCCCATGATTGTAGTTGCATTACTTTGAAAGACAGCCAGATAATTTAGCCACCAAGGTAAAATAATCACATGAAATAAAGGCTGGCTGCTGATTTGTCATCTGAACAATAAAAGCATTGTTTACTATCCTGTGTTTAAATTAGGATTGCTCCCTAGTAAATATGCTTCCGATTATAACCTTCTTGAGCATTGTTTGGGTCTGCTTTTAATGAACACTGATTTTTCTCTTTCAAGTCTTATGAATCGCAGTCATTTGTTTTCGTTGTTTTTTAAAAAAAGAGGTAAGTGACTCAACGCATATTTTTAAAAAATCATTTAGCATGTAGAAGAGCTGAACTCATTGTACACGGCTTTGATCTCCTCAACTCTGCTTTGGCAAAAGGGTTGTTTTTGTAATGCTTTGGAAAACCAACATAGAGACAAATGTTTCAGAGAATGTCGGAAGAAAACTGGAGCAGGAGAACTGTGGAGTTGATCAATACGGTTTCAAAAGACCAGGAAAGGGACTGCCCTTTAATAAACTGGTAGAATGGGGAGCTTGGCATGCTGGCATTAAGGTGTATCAAAAAGTTCATACTAACAAGCTACCTGTTAGCTGAAAGAAGTGAGATCAAAGATAGTTTGGCTGGATGAGACTTTGTCAAAAGCCATTTCCAAGCACTTTTGCTTCCAAAGATCAAATTTTGCAAGCTTTTGCAAACATCACCACCGCTCCGCTCCGCTTCCTTCCTCCCTCTTTCAGGATTTCTTGCTTTTGAAGACTTGACAAGCCCTTCTGCTCTTCTGTGGACACCCCTCACCCACCCATAATTTCAAGATCCATTGAAATACCAGAGGGTAGCATTAATCAGAGGGCAAGGCTGCCAGGTACATATTTTGGCCAGACTAACAATGCATGCCAAACCACAGGTATTTTCTGGGATGGTTCCTGTTATGAAAGCTCTTTTTCCCCCCATAAAGATTCTTGGTTGCTGTAGCCCTCAACCCCTTTTATTCTCTCTGCTTTTTCCTCCCCACTTTCCTCCCTTCCATAAGGGGGGGGGGGTTTCTTCTTTTCCCAAGATGTCATTCCATAGGCTACTTAACTTGGTTTAGCCATGATCTTTTGTGATAGGAGGAAATGCATCTGCACTTCCAACCTCAGCCAGGGCAGGGACCCTTTGATTCTAACTAAGACCCACCAACAACCAACAAAGCCTGGAGCAATCAATGATCAGCCAACAACCCATAAAACTGGAGTAGTTTTTCAAGGATTTAATGGGTCATGTTATAACTTGTAACAAGAGCACAGACATGAGCTGAATTTTATTGGTGTTATTCATTAAAGCAGTATTTCTCACCCTTGGCAACTTGAAGGTATATGGACTTCAACTCCCAGAATTCTCCTTCCAGCATCTTCAACTTACCAAGGTTGAGAAACATTGCATTAAAAGGTGGGCTGAATTGGATCTGTTCTATATATTATAGTACCAGCTACCTGCCAGCCCGTAGACTTGATGTTGGCACTTTGCTCTTCGCTGGATTTGAAGAAAAAGTATTCACTTTCTTCAGTGCTAGTATAATTTCAGTCACTGAACGAATGTCGTAACTTGAGGCTTATTGTACGTGTCAATGTTCATCACACATAGCTTGTTTTTCTTCCATTTATCCTTTTAATCTCAAAGTCTTCCAGTGAGGTAGATCAGGATGGGAGATCAGGATGAGTATGTTTGTAAGTTATGCAAAGGAATTCTGAGTGTTGAAGTTCACAGATTTTAAATAGCCAAGCTTGAAAAATACTGCTTTAGGGATTCAAGGCAGCTTACCCAGAAGTCTACTCCACCCACCACACCAATAACAGCAACACTACAAGGTGAGTTGGGGTGAGAGAGAGCCCAACTTCACCAATAATGTCAATGAAAAGTCTCAGTCATCCAGGTAGAGTTGTCTGGAAGCTGAATCATGGCACCTGGACTACTTTTCTTTTTTATTTGAAATGTTTTTCTGTTTATTCAAGCAACTTCTTTGGTTGCCATGAGTTAATTTCCAGTTCACCCAATAATGATCTCATGGGGACTTGAATGTGGATCTCTCTGACCTAAGTTTTATATATTAACACTACCATTCTTCCTAATACAGATCAAGGGCCAAAGAGAAAGATTCATAATCTTTGGCTAACATGGTTTGGGTCTTCAAATTTGTTTGCAAACAGTGTTTTATTGCTGGTAAACAGCCGTTTCCAATTAGTAACTGGTCATAAACTGGCTTCCCACCTTCTCTCCAAGGCCAATTCATTTTTATGAGTTTCTTAAATGTGGGAAGAACATGGTGATTGGCAATTTACATAGCTGGGTGGCAGAAAGCAAGCAGAATTGCTCCATCTCTTGATGAATGACCGTTCAGATTTGCAAGGAACAAAGTTCACCCATCTACTGAATCTTCTATCATTGCAATCTTCTCTCATTGCAATCAAGAGGATCCCAGCCCCATTTTGGTGATCCAACATCTGGTTTAATCATCATCCTTTCTATCTTACATTTTATATTTGTGGTTTGATACAACTCTACACCCTAGGTCAGTGTAGGCAATGATGGACAAATGATTTGAGTTGAAATCCTCCCCCATCCTAGTACCTCCAGATATGTTGGAACCATAGCAATCCTATGTCTAGCGAGGTGTTGGCTATACAGGTAGTCCTCAACATACAACCACAATTGAGCCCGAAATTTCTGTTGCTAAGTGAGGTATTTGTTAAGCGTGTGCTGCCCATTTTATGATCTTTCTGCAGTGAATCATTGCAGTTGCTAAGTTATTAGAATGGTTGTTAAGTGAATCTGACTCCCCCATTGACTTTGTGGGAATGTTGCAAAAGGTGGATTATATGACCCTGGGGCACTGTAAATGTCATAAATATGCGTCAGTTGGCAAGCATCTTCATTTTGATCATGTGACCTGGGGACCAACAGTTTTAAGTGTGAAAGACAATTATAAATTACTTTTTTCAGTGCCACTGTAACATCAAACAGTCACTAAATGAACTGTTTAAATCGAGGGCTCTCTGTATAGGACAATAAAGCTAAGATTTCTGGTTTCAATATATCCAGTAAAATTCATATTGCAAAGGATGGCAAACTTCTTTTATGTAGAATTATAGATTATGTAGAAAGTTGATTTTTAAGGAAATGGCAGTCCTAACAAATAGAAAATGCATTAGATTGGAAGACTGTAGATTTAATAGCAGGCTGCCTGAATCATTCGGATTGTGGCTTGCATGCATTTTATAAAAAGGAGAAGAGGAGAAGGGCCAATAGGTTATATTTTCATGTATTAAAAATAACATTTGCTTTTTGTACGAGTATGAGTATGGTATGAGTAACAGGAAGCAAACCTCAAAGTAAGGGTGGAGATATACCTATTTTATTGGGACTATTTTCTAAAACCAGTTACAAACAAATCCCACTTTAGAAAAAGAATATGGCTTGGAACATGACACTGATCTGACCGTGAAATATAAATAATAATAACAATGTGCCTGCTAGAAAATTGGAATGTAGAATAACTGCTATAAGTTAAAGACATGAACTTACAAGAGTAATAGTTTTAAATGGAGATCAGGATAGGCTGGAGAGCAAGCTATGCACAGATTGTAATTTTCAGCATATTCCGAAGCTCAGTTAGAAAAAAATGTCATTGGCTCTATCTGATTGTGAGATAATATATTCACAGAGCTGCTAATTTATTCTACACTCTGAGTCATTTCTAATACTGTAGTGATGATTGAGGCCATAGTCTGGAAACCTGAAATTCATACATCCAGAAGTCCTTTGAGTATTCTCCTTCTGCCATAGCCTCTATTTTACTTGGTCTCCTAATCCCACTGTAACAGAGAACAACACCAAGTGGCATCTTTCTGGCAATTAAATGGTAAACATGCACAGTGCAATAATTTCAGTTGTCCCACTTCCTGACTATGTAACATATAAGCATAATGGCTAGATGTTTAGTCCTTCCTTCCCCTTTTGGGAGAAAACCCAATCTCACAAGAGATAAGCAAAATCAAACTTTGTTTTTTTTTTAAAGAAAAGCTAACGTGTAAAAAAACCCCTCTATTTTTATCTTTAAATGGTAATATGCAAACATTCGTCGCTTGAGAAGATAAATTACAGAGCTGCTCAGCTCCAGTCAGCAGTTGGATTAAAAAATAACACCGCCCCCCGGCAAAAAAAATCAATGTTCAGGCATAGTGATGCTCATCTGTTATCAAAAAAGATGCTACAAAGCTTTAAAATTGTAATGACAGGTCACTCCTTTCTAAAGCATAACATAACTTTTTACCCAGTTTTACAGTCATTTTTACGGCAGTCCTTAAACGAATCACAGTGGTTGTTAAGTGAATTGTACTGTTGTTAAGGGAATCAAGCTTCCCCAATTGCTTGTTGGAAGCCCAGGTGGAAAGGTGGAAAATCAGTCATTTTATTTATTTATTTATTTATTTATTTAACTTTTATACCGCCCTTCTCCCTAGGGACTCAGGGCGGTGTACAGCCAATCTAAAACCCCAACAATAATACAAAAGTTAAAAAAGATTAAATTAGATATTTGGCCGAATAAAAAGCCCACCCCACCCCCTTAAAACCCCCAAATTAAAATTAATGGAGACACATTAAAACCCTCTCTCAGCCCAGGCCGGCCTGCTCGAAAAGCCAGGTCTTCAACGCGCGCCTGAAGGACCTCAGGTCCATGCCGGTACGCAGTTCCGGTGACAGAGTATTCCAGAGGGCAGGGGCCGCCACAGAGAAGGCCCTACCCCTTGGGACCGCCAGGCGACACATGGCAGCCGACGGAACCCGGAGAAGGCCTTCCCTGTGTGCTCGCACTGGCCTGCTGGAGATCACCGGTAGGATGCGGTCCTGTAGGTAACCTGGTCCAATGCCATGGATCGCCTTAAAGGTCAAAACCAGAACCTTAAAGCGAACCCGGAAAGCCACTGGCAGCCAATGCAGCTCGCGCAGGAGAGGCGTCACGTGGGCGCTACGTGACGCCCCCATGATCACCCGCGCGGCCGCATTCTGCACCAGTTGGAGTCTCCGGGTGCTCCCCGCAGGGAGCCCCATGTAGAGGGCATTACAATAGTCCAGGCGAGAGGTGACAAGGGCCTGAGTGACCGTGCGCAGGGCGTCCCGATCCAGAAAGGGCCGCAACCGGTAGATCCGACGGATCTGATGAAATGCCCCCCTGGAGACGGCCGCGACATGGTGTTCAAGCGACAGCCGCACATCCAGGAGGACTCCCAGATTGCGAGCCCTCTCTGTGGGGGGCAAAATTTCCCCCCCAATAGCCAGCGACGGAGTCAACTGGCTATATCGGGGCGCCGGGAACCACAGCCACTCGGTCTTGGATGGGTTGAGCCGGAGCCTGTTCCCGCCCATCCAATCCCGCACGGCCATCCGGAGCCTGTTCCTGCCCATCCAATCCCGCACGGCCTCCAGGCACCTGGACATTTGGCTGCAAAATGCTGCAACCTTCATAAATTTCTAGTTTATGAGTTTCTAAGTGCCAGGTTTATGATCGCATGACCACAGGGGTGGTGTGACAGTCGTATCTTCGAGGATGGGCTGTAAGTCACTTTTTCTGAGGCCATTGTAACTTGGGCATTACCTGAGCAATGATTATTGATAATGGTTGTGAGGATGAACCCAAAGAAGAGCCTAAAAAGTAAATTATTACAGTGTAATAATTTAGGAGTTATTCTGGAGAGTCAAACTAAGAAGGATGATGATGAAACTGAGAAAGCCAAGGTCAAGCGAAAAGCAAATTGATGCCTGCTTTCCTCCAAACTACTGTTGTCCAGATGCTATAAAATCCGTAACTTCATAGCCTGGAGCAGTGGTTTTTTTTTTTTCAAGCTTGGCAACTCTACAATGTATGGACTTCAACTCCCAGAATTCCCCAGCCAGCATCTTAAACTTGCCAAGTTTGAAAAACTCTGCTCTAGGGTTGATGGAAGCTGAAATCCAGTTCATCTGGAAGGCACATCCGGAAGATGAGGGAAGGCCGCATATTGATAGGGGAGAACAACTAAATGAAGACAACTCTGGGGAAAATCCTAGTGGCCGAAGATAAAATAACCAAAGAGAAAATTTACAGCTGAGGAACACCCAGTGCAGTTGTGTGCAGGGTAAATGAGGACTTTTTTTAGAGGAAAGTCTGAAAAGAAATTCAAAATGACAATTGTTCCTTTAAAAAAATCCTTATAATTGTAAAGAATTTAAAAACAACCAAATCAGGCAATTTAAACTTTTTAAGAAGAAAAAGAAAATAATAGCTCAATATTCCCCCAAACATAAGCATATAGACAAGCCAGAAAAATATACTAGGGGGAAAAAAACTTAAAGGATAAAAGTGTTTGGTCTGGACAGAGGCCTATATATGAGAAAAAGCATTTGCACATTTTTATAGCCTGCAAAAATAACTTCAATCACTTCAATCTCAGTTTTGCAAATCAGTTTCAAGGTTAAATAAGGATTTCCAACGTTCCCTCAAACAACAAGCCACAGGGTGGCAGGCTTTAACGTCTAACCGTTCCATGCCACTGCAACAACAGGAGAAATAGAAGAGAGAGAAGGGTTCCGTCTTTTGCAGTGAATAAAATGCAAAATGTGAGTCTTGTGTTCAAGGCCAGAAGGGTACTCCAATGCATCCCCGATGTAATGCTGCCCCGGGGCCGATTTAATAGCTTGCCAGATCTGAAGCCAAAGGTCGGTGTGCAAAGCAGCAGCAAAAAAATGAGCCTGGTATTGCTCCAAAAGATTAACAGACCATGAGAGAGAGAGAGAAAGAAAGAAATCAAAACACTAACCTGACATTAAGCTTCTCTGAATGTCAGACTCATTTTCTGTATAGGAAAAGATTATTGATCCTGTTAGAATTGTTCTAGGCCCGCTGTGGAACGTTGAGAAAAGAAGAATTATAGCAGAGTTACGCACCGCATAACAGTATGAGAGAATTGGGGGTGGAGGGTGGGGTGCATAGAAAAGCAACTAACATGATTAAAGGCCTGGAGACTAAAACGTATGAAGCCTGGTTGCAGGAAGTGGGAATGGCCAGTCTTAAGACTAGAGAAAAGAAAGACTAGGAGGTGACATGATAGCAGTATCCCAGGACTTGAGGAGCTGCCACAAAGAATAGAACTTGGAAGGTCCCTTGGACATTATTTTCCAAAGTGCCAGAAGGCAAAACAAAAAACAATGGATGAAAACTAATGAAGGAGAGAGAAGCAACATGGAATTTAGGAAAAAATTCCTAACAATGAGAACAATTAACCGGTGGAAGAGCTTGCCTTCAGTGTTTCATCGCTGGAGGTTTTGAAGAAGAGACTGGACAGCCACTTGTCTGGTCTCCTGCCTAAGCAAAGAGTTGGACTAGAAGACCTTCAAGGTCCCTTCCAGCTTTATTCTGATGTCTGAGTAACTGAGTCACTGATTGTTGAACTATACAGCCATTTGAGATCAGCATCTTTTCAAGCAGCCCCCCCCCTTCCATCCTAAGGGTCTGCAGATGCCTTGGACTAATCCTCAATTTATGACCATTCAGAGTTATGACAGCACTGAAAAATATGACTTACAACTGGTCCTTGCACCGACTATCACAGCATCCCTACAGTCACATGATTATGATGCTTGGCACTGAAATGCATTTATGATGGTTGAGGGTCATGTGATCACCATGTATGAACTTTCCAGCTGACTTCCAATAAGCAAAGTCAATTGTGCAAGCTGGATTTCCTTTAACAACCGCACAATTCATTTAACAGAATAGCAAGGCTCCTATGAACAGGGATTTTGTGTGCAAGAAATCACTAGTCTCCTCCATTCTTAATGCCATGAAGACATATTGTCGGTTTATAATACAAATTGGAAGCTTCTAATGTTTCAGTGTTAGATAGATCAGTGTTTCTCAACCTTGGCAACTTGAAGAGGTGTGGACTTCAACTCCCAGAATTCCACACCTCCTCAAGGTGTCTACTATTGACTTCACCCCTTTCCTAAGAGGTCTGTAGGGGGTGTGCATAAGCACACCAACATGCCAACCGTCCCTGTCCTAGTGTTTCTTTTATTTTTCTTATATGTATCCATGTATTCATAATTATTTTTATACTTATACCTATTATCTCGTAAGCAATTGACAAATCAAATCAAATAATAAATAAATAAATAAAGCTGACAAAGTTGGAAACACTGAGACAGATTTGATTGTAAATGAGGGAATCTAAAAAGTGACTCAAGCAAAAACTTATATACTCACACCATGCTTAACCTACTCAGTTACAACCTAGAGGTTATGTTTGCATAATGTGATGCACTTGGTTAGTTTTGATCCTGGTTAGCTTCTTGGTGTCCATCCCATTTGGTTAATTGATGGTTTAGTGAATCACGCAGATTCAACAATTAGATTAAGTCTATTGCTTAAATACAGAATTTATGTATTTAAAAATTATTTCAATTAACAACTGCCATTAGATAACAACTTCTGGAGGGTTCTTGTCTTAGTAGTTACCAAGGCAGGGAACAAATATGGATTTTCCTGATCAAAATGAAGCCCAGCAGGATATAAGCAGAGTGGTCTGTGACATCCACATCCTTCTATTTTGTCTCGATTGGACGGTTTTTACCATTGTTTAAAAGCAACAACAGAAGATAACAAACAAATTCAACATACCAGGCTGTCATTAATTATTTTGAAAGAGAGGGGAAAGAAACTCATCCACAAATGCTAACAACATTTTAGAATGCAACCACACCCCTTCTCAGAAATCACCCAAAACCCAAATAGAGACAGCAATTTACCAGGGAGGGATCCCAAGAAAATTAGGACTGTCCCCAACAAGGGTTCAGTTTTCCTTCTCATTAGCCCACTTATAAAGATGGCCAGCCACTAACTCTGCACATAAAATATGAAACATGTCATAATCTAGCCGTGCTGGAAAATTTAAAGATTAACTCTGAACGCAATTACTTGGAAGTGAGTTATGCTGAGGACTGTAGCCTGTCTGACTTGTAGAAGGTTAAGGTTAGAAAAGAAATGCTTGTCCATGAAAGCCTTTTGGAGGAGCGACAGGCAGCCATTTACAACTGTGTCTCCTGTATTCCCGTCTGAGCTTTCCACAGTGGGATCTTAGCCCCTGGCTCAGCTCCTGATGGCTGGAGATGGCATTACAAAGTCAGCTATTCATGGCAATGCATGGTGCAGTCTGCCGACAGCAGGCCTATTTACTAACCACAACAATTCAGTACATCTCCTTTGGCCGGCTCCATGTCTCAAACCGTGGTCTAAAAGGCATGCTAGAAGAGCCCAGAAAGATGCTGTCATTTGGATCCTGGTCCCACTCAAATGGTGGGGAAGGGAGGGAGGGAGGGAGGGAAGGAAGGAAGGAAGGAAGGAAGGAAGGAAGGAAGGAAGGAAGGAAGGAAGGAAGGAAGGAAGGAAGGAAGGAAGGAAGGAAGGAAGGAAGGAAGGAAAAGATGAATGATGGAAAGGGAGGAAGGAAGGAAGTTAAGAATGATGGAAAGGGAGGAAGGAAGGAATGATGGAAAGGAAGGAAGGAAGGAAGGAAGGAAGGAAGGAAGGAAGGAAGGAAGGAAGGAAGGAAGGAAGGAAGGAAGGAAGGAAGGAAGAATTGTGGGGAGAGAGGAACAAAGGAAGTTTCCATTTTCAGCAACACCTCTTCCATTTGGGAGGTGGGGAGATGGTGATGGCTCTTTAGCAGATAATAAGTAAGATTTCAAAGGCAGAAGAAGAGTTTGGAGAATGGATAAAGTCAACAGTCCTTCTTGATCAGCATTCCTCTTCCCCCAGGGGTTGGAGAGAGGTCTTTGGGAAGCTCCCAAGAATGTAACTTAGAACACTGACACAGCCTTATACTAAATAATGTTATAGGAAGATAAACTGGTGACTCTCCAGCTGTGTTAGGATTGCAATTCCCAATATTCCCAAGCAATTTATTCCCCAAAACCTTGAGCAATCCCCCCATCACAACTGGAAGACATTAAACTGGAGAAAGCTACTCCCTATCAACTAACATTATGACTGCAAATTTTATGATAGGAATTTTTTCCAAAAGCTAGAAACTGAAACTGGATACTTGAGGGATGTAGGCGTTCATCAGTTTTGCCATTTTGAGAGCATGCCATAGGTGCTTTCAGAAAATTATTGCAAGAATGAGCAAAACAATATTTCAAAAGAAGACAATCTGGAAAGAGTTTTCTGCTCCATACTTTCTAACAAACACTTCCAAACTTCTGAGCTAAGCTGGTGGGTTCTCCAGCTTAGCTCACAGCTGGTAGCTATGTTTTCCCAGTGGATAAGCAGCACAACACTTCATTTATTGATCCTTCTGCAGACAACCTGTCCCTTGCTAACCATACATTTAGCAGATCTGTGCATTTTGTTCAAGTGGAAGTGGCAATCAACCAGCTCTCTTTTGACCAAATGACACTTTTGGAAACCAGCTGAAGTTCAACGTAACCTTCAAAACCAACATGTGAACAAGGCCAGATCTACCATTAGGCAAAGCATGGATCAACCTCACATGGCAGAACCTGAGGAACAGGGGCAAAGTGTTAGAGAGCAGACTGTTGTATGCTAAGGAATCTTCTGTATAACACCCAAGAAGTACACAGCTTTAGCGGGGACACAAGACTCTGCCTTAGTTTAAAACTTGCTGGGAAATATTTTAGGATTGTATAACTATATATATATGAATGACCACCAAGCCACACCCACCCAGTCACATGATCACCAAGGCACGCCCACCAACTAAGCCACACTATCTATCATATTGTATTCATATTGTATATGAATACGAATTGTATATGAATTATGTTATCAACCCTTTCTTTGGAGGATTAAAAACAGGGGAATGGAAATGAATTAAAATATATAGATAAACTTTGGCAAAGGGGAAAGGAAGAAAAATATGATTATTAATGATTAAAAGTAAGGTGAAGATAAAATGAGATATAAGAAGTTATCTTAGTGATTTACTAGGGGGATATTTTAAAATTCATACATTTTAAAATATACAGTTGATTATTTAATGGATACTAGAAATATATAACGAGAGTATTTTATTATGATTAAAGTAGGGGAATGAAAAATGTCATGTAGATCCTAACTATATTGGCTTTATTTTACTTTTACTCTTTTTAGATTGTTTATTATATATCAGCTTAGAGAAAATTAAGGATAATAATGGCGTGCAATGTAAAATAAAATAGCTGGTAAGCTGAAAATGGAAATAATAGGGGATAAAGAATTGAAAACCTATGTGTGGATGAAATGATATTGATACTGAATTAATGAATTGAAATATGAAATACAAATTTATTTAAAGATGAGTGAAATGGATAATGATATGAAATGATATTATATAAGATTAATGGAAATGAAAATATGACTATGTACAAGTGTTATAATCAGGGGTGGCATTCAAATTTTTAAACAACTGGTTCTGTGGGCGTGGCTTAGTTGGTGGGCGTGCCTTGGTCATCATATTATGACTGGGTGGGCGTGGTTTAGTTGGTGGGTGTGCCTTGGTCATCATATTATGACTGGGTGGGCGTGGCTTAGTTGGTGGGTGTGCCTTGGTCATCATATTATGACTGGGTGGGCGTGGCTTGGTGGTCATGTTATTGGCTGGGCGTGGCCAACTCAATATCACTCACATTGAGGCACGCATCTCCTCGCCTGGCCTCTCGTGACTGTGGGGATGCTGCAACAGTCGTAAGTGTGAAAAATAGTCATAAGTCACTTTTTTCAGTGCCATTGTAACTTTGAATGGTCACTCCACACAAGCAAAGTACCAGCAAAGGAGGGGAGAAAAACTCCAGAGAAGTTCCAGAGACAGGAAGTCTAGTCCTGCCAAGAATGTAATAAGGGTTAACGGAGAGGCAGTTTCTGTAAGCAACACCAGAATGTTTCCTTCCTGCCTTCCTTACAGGATTAGGCCAGTGATTTCTTCTAACAACCGGTTCTCCGAACTGCTTAAAAGGTTAACAACCAGTTCTAGCGAATAGGTGCGATCTGGTAGAATCCCACCCCTGGTTATAATCCAGAATCATGCTGCTCACATGAAGAGATGTGTAAAAATTTAAAAAAAATAAAAAACTTTTTATTAAAAAAAAAAGAATCTGCCTTACCCAAATCTTGCTGTAAAAGTCAACCACCAATCCTCTTGGCTTCTAAAAAGCTCAGACCATACCATTAGAGAGAGCATAACCATCACTTTGGGAGGTGAATTGTGGCTAAGGCTGAACTTCTTCACCCTGAGCAACTTTTTCTTGAACTTCAAATGTGTTATTCTCTGCAGTGACTTAACCTCAACACTATATTCAGCAAAACTCCAGAAACAGTGCAGAGAAGAGCAAAAAAAATGATTCAGGAAGCTGAAACCTATGACGAATGGATGCAGGAATTGGGTACTTCTATAAAGGGAAGACGTAGGGGTGACATGATAACAGTGTTCCAATATTTGAGGGGCTGCCATAAAGAAGAGGAGTTCAATCTATCTTCCAAAGCACCAGAAGGCAAAACAAGAAGGGATTGGAACTAATGAAGGAGAGAACCAACCTAGAACTAAGAAGAAATTTCCTGATAGTGACAACAATTAACCAGTAGACCGGGTTGCTTCCAGAAATTATGAGTGCTCCATTGCTGGAAGTCTGTAGAATCCAGTTGCCTCCTGAAAAACATCCATCACTGAAGGTTTTCAAGAAGAGATTAGAGAGCCATTTGTCTAGTATGGTATCCTGCTTGGGCAGGGGATTGAACCCAGAAGACCTCCTAGCTGTCAATGAATACTTCAGCTTCAACCATAACAACACTAAAGCAAACAATAAATACAAACTCAAGGTTAATTGCACCAAACTTGATTGCAGGAAATACGACTTCAGCCACAGAGTGGTCAATGTCTGGAATACTCTACCTGACTCTGTGGTTTCTTCCCCAAACCCCAAACACTTTAACCTTAGACTGTCTACTATTGACCTCACCCCTTTCCTAAGAGGCCTGTAGGGGGCATGCATAAGTGCACCAATCATGCCTACCGTCCCTGTCCTATTGTTTCTTTTATTTTTCTTATATGTATCCGTGTATTCGTAACTATGTTTTTACTTATACCTATTACCTTGTAAGTAATTGACAAATAAAATAAATAAATAAATAAAGATTCCTTTCAATTCCTGTTATTCTATATTCTTCTGTTAAAACAGAAGTCCAGTGAAATGTTTATTCTCTATCCTCCTAAGGGAAGAGTTAGCAGATAATTGGACATGCACAGGAGAACAATTTTGCAATTGGAAAACTGCAAAAAAAAAAAAAAAGGTACTTAGGTCTCCATGTAATGAAATTACTTTTTCCAGCATAGGGAAGGTTGCTTTTCCCATCCCAGGAATGTGCTAGAGCCACTTAGGAGGCAAAAACCATCAGTGTGTAACTCAGGGGTCCCAAACTTGGCGACTTTTTAAGACTTGTGGACTTCAACTCCCAGAATTCCTCAGCCAGCATTGTCCTGTCTCATGCACAGAGGTGGATTTGTGGCTGTGCAGATGCAGATAGATAATTCCACAAAACATCCATAACAAAGTACATTTATTGGTACATCAGGTATCTTCCTAACTCACAGTTGTGACGAAGTTCTTCTATAATGACCAATCCTTTGTATATCAGCCTTGCAGATAAAAGATGGTTATTTTCCTAACCCATCTCGCAGCAACAGAAAGAAAGCTGCTATCTGTTCCTGAGTCCAGGCAAGAATGGAGGGAAATCTCCCCCAACCCATCGAGGGTCAATTTAGTGACTAATTAGGATTACAGATGTGGCCACATGACATGAAGTACATTTCCCAGGATACCTTTAACTACATTTCCCATGATGCATTCCCTTAAGGGAACAGCTCACAATTCCTAAGTAACTAACCAATTCCCATAGACTGGCTGGGACAACACAAGCATAGCTGAGAAGTTGAAGTCCATAAGTCTTAAAGTTGCCAAGTTTGGAGACCTCTGGTGTAACTGATTAGAAGGTCAATTTCAGGGAGCAGCACAAAACAGGGTACTGATCAACTAATTAACAGAGCTAAGTTTTTAAATTTGCTATTAGCCTCATTAGGAGGAACTGTTCAGGAAGAAATAGTTGGATAGTCAGATAAGTTGAACAATATTTGATTTTAAGGATATGCCTGCTGGATGGAGAATATGGGCATAACAAGGAGGACATATCCTCCTTTTGCCCAGCAGCTGGTAACCCTACCTAAGGAGGCACTTATGCACTCTATGTACACCCAATGCAAGGGTCTTCAAACTTGACAGCTTTAAGACTTGTGGACTTCAACTCCCAGAATTCCTCCTCCAGTCCATTTTAGCTCAGGACTTCTGGGAGTTGAAGTCCACAAGTCTTAAACTTGCCAAGTTTGAAGGCCCTTGACCTAATGGAATAAGTGGGAATGGGTGGGAATGAGCTACAAAACTGGGACCAGAGGGGGAAGAAGTCCTCCTACAAAAACTGTGGTTGGGAAACTTCTTTGGTTCACCCTTATTTGTCTCCAAGGAATGTTCTGTGCAATTGAGACTCGAGTAGCTCCTGACTTCATATCTTTTCTGAAATCGGTTCAATGGGATCAAGCTGTTTCCTCCAGAAAAGCCAAGTTGCACACCACTCCACACACAAGTCATAAGCTTTTTTTTCCTTTTTGTGCTACCTGTGATCTTATGTTTCCATCCCCAGAAGAACCTTTGGCATTCAATGAGAGATGCCTCAATCAAATGCAGGAGGTCAAGGGGACTGCAGATTTTTGGACTTACAGGCAGATGCACACACAAGAAAAAAGTGAGAAGGTAGATTGGGGGAGAGAAAATAATTGATCTCCATTTTATTTTTGAGTAACAAAAGGGAAGTTTTATTCCTTACAGCAGTGATAGGATACAGAATGAACCCTTTTCCTTATTCACCATGAAGTCAACAAAGAAAAAGACAATCCCGGATCTTCTTCACACTGTTTTCAAGGGGTTAAGAAAAAGAAACAATGGTAGAGTGGAAATACCCTTAATCAATGCTGTCAGGCTCCCACAATTAAATGTTGGCAGGACATCACAGGGACTTTACATGGTTAACATAAGGTGCATAAGCATGGTTCTTAGTTCTGCATCTTCACATTAGTGGAAGACTTACAGACATAGCAGGAAGAAGCTATAGATAGCAAGAATTAAATCAAACAATACTTTATTGCCTGATGCTAATGTGAAGTTCCTGTTTCAATCAGAGTAATTCAAACCTGTAGGTCTTTCCTGTCATCCTTCCCATACATTGATGGCCATTTGGCAAACCATTCCACCAGTTCTCCGCAGATTTCTGTCAATGCTAACCTTACCCACTTTCTTCAGTTTCCTTTCAGTAGGGTCTTAGTTTCTATCAGGGTGTTATTTAAGTCGCGCCTCGATTGCTTCTGACAATAATTGGTTGTGTTCACCCTTTACAATGAGGAATCCCAAGAAGTTAATCATCAGGATGCCATATTATTTCAACAAAGATGAAAAGACATCGGTTTCAACACCACCCACAAGGCAGCCTTTCAAACTTTGGAATGCCATGAACCACTAACATTTCAAACTGCGGACTAGTAAGGTGAGAGCTGTTTTTGTCTAGAATAAGCAAAAAAAAAACCTATAAGGAAGGCTGAGCATTGAAGAATGGATGCTTTTGGATTGTGGTGTTGGAAAAGACACTTGAGAGTCCCTTGGATTTCAAAGAGATCAAATCAGTCAGTCTTAAAGGAAATCAACCCCAACTGGAAGGCCAGATACTGAATCTGAAACTCAAATACTGTGGCCACCTAATGAGAAAAGAGGAGTCGTGGGAAAAGACCCGGATGTCGGGAAAGATGGAATGCAAAAGCAGAAAGGGATGGCAGAGGAGGAGACTGTTAGATAGGGTCATCAAAGCAATAAACAGTGGTGCTCAGGGTGGCCTGGTGTGCTGTGGTCCATGGGGTCATAAAGAGGTGGACATGACATAGTGACTGAACATCAAGATGAAACAAAAAGAAAGAAAGAAAGAAAGAAAGAAAGAAAGAAAGAAAGAAAGAAAGAAAGAAAGAAAGAAAGAAAGAAAGAAAGAAAGAAAGAAAGAAAGAAAGAAAGAAAGAAAGAAAGAAAGAAGGAAGGAAGGAAGGAAGGAATTTGGTAGCATCTTTTCAGAATAAGACATCTGATTAAAAGGCTTGAGCTCACAAAAGCTTCTTGATGAAAACTAATTAAGGACAGAAGCAACTTGAAATTAAGGAGAAACTTCGTAACAGTGAGGACAATTAACCAGTGGAACAACTAATAGCTTTCAGAAATCGTGGGCCCTCCATCACTGGAGTCTCTTCTTTTAAGGGGGAGGGGTGGATTGGAAGACCTCCAAGGTCCCTTCCAGCTCTATTTGGATTCTGATTCTGCCTGTTTAATAACAATTTTAATAACAGTCAAAAAGGTGCTACAGACCATTAAAAACTTCAAATAAGACAGAGCTGTCTCACCACTTTGATGTCTCAAATTCAGAAACCTGCTCTAAATAATACAGCTCAGCTAAACTGAAGTTGAAACGCTGAAGAAATGCAGGGGTTTTGGAACATAAAAAGGATGGGGGAAAACCTTCCATATAAAGAATTCATTTTGAGTTGGATGCAATTTCTTGATAATAAAACATTAGAAAATTTGGTCCTTGTGGCTTTAGTTGGAGAACTGGGAAAATGAAGAGAAATAGCTTCATATCCTTTTTCAGTGTGGATGGTAAATGGGTACTTAAGAGTTTTTCTCTTATTTAATAGTCCTCACCTGTTTAATATTGCTGATACGGTATACTGTTAGATAATTAAAGGAATTTTAAAGGCTGTATTTCTTAAGAAGCAACAGCTGCATTCCTAAATTCAGTAGCCAGAGTTTGACTTAGAACTGGTTTGATGTAGAAATTGAGATGCATATTTGTGGTTTATGGCTGAAATTTTCTCCCAAATTTTTAGGGGAATGAATGAAATAGATATATAAAAACATAACAGTCTGATAAACTTTCATCTGTAAACCACAATTATGTGCATCGGTTTCAATAAAAAGGGAATCAAGAGCAGCTAAATTCTTCATTAGGTGGTAAGTTCCTGTTGCTTCAATTGAATTAAGAGTTACAGTAAACTCCTATTCTCCTGCTATGTCTGGACAAGATGGAGAACATAATCTTGTAGGTTTCTGGCTTCCTATGTATGTCTGAACTCTGTCAAATATGAACCATGCTTTTCCTTCTTGCTCAGATTGGCTAAGTAGGAAATGTGTGGTTTTCCTTTGTGACTATGTAAGTGAAAATTTAATAACCAGTTCTCTTTCACTGAACTGGTGTCAGGCCCAGGCAACCAGATCCACACATGAATGGTTCAAGTTGACTAGTTTATTTTAGTTCTACCTATAGTACAAGAATCTCCCCATACTGCTTGCCTTCCCTTGAGCACAAACAGATAAGGTTCCATGGAACTGGTATGTGTGTGTGTGGGGGGGGGGGGGGGGAGAGTGTGTGTGTGTGTGTGTGTGTCCCCTAGGTCTCTTGCTGTTGTGCAGTGACTCAAGACTAATTCCTTGCTTCATCCCTCCTCTAGGTTGCTAATTTCTGGAGCATTCATCTGCCTCTTCTTTGCCCCTATTTCAATGGTTGCTAAAATAGTTATGAGAAAAGATTAAACATAGGTTTAGGAATTTCTCCTAAGTTAGCATTTTAAAAACTATTTCATTCCATCCTCACAACATGATGGACTGTATATTAGATGGAGCCAGAAAAAAGAGAGAATGGGAATAGGGGAGGCACTGTGTGATTTCAGTTGTCCTTTTGTTATCTCTATTCCATATTGTGAAGGAAGAGGATCCTCACTTTTAATTTTACATTCTTATTTTTCAGTTGCTAAATAATATAGCATGAAAAAAATGCAAAAATGTTACTGGGTTTGATAGATCTTCATGGTAAGGCAGATCTCTAAGACTAGAATGGGAATAACAGAAAAAACTGCCCAAAGTCCATTGGAGTTGGCCAGAAAAAAAGTGTAAAGTCAAGTCTAAAGTAAAGTAAAAAGATGGAGTGGAGTTGAGTAGAGTAAAAGTAGTTGTGATAGCAGTCACAAATGAGAACCCAATAAGACTTGTATGCTAGTTGTTTTCCTAACTTGTTCCAAACCCACAATTTTTGACAACAAAAACCAGGACAATGGTTCCAGTGAAGGAATGGGTGGACCTGGGCAAGCTGGCCCTCTTCCAGGTGCATTTTACAGTCTTCTTTGATACTGGATATTTTATTTTTAAAAAAACATAACTGTATTTCTCCCTTGACTTTGTTAGGATTTTCTGTCAACATTTCTGAGAGAAGGACAATGTTTTTAGAGTGGGTGTTCAGGATACATTCTTCCAATCATTATGCTTGGGACATTCAGCTAAAATATTTGCAGTTTCCAGTTTCTCCAGAAAAAGATTTGATTTGGCTGAAGACCTGAAGCAAAATGCCCTGCTGGTTAGCAGAGTGAAGGTACTCTGGTATTCAAGATTCATCTTGGTAGCATGGATGGAGTCGAGGTTATATTCCATCTTTCTGGTGTTATAGCCTCCTCTGATGTATTTTTTTCCCTGCATTGTGAAAATACAGAGGCTACAGTTCTGTGCCATGGGGGTAGTGCAGTACAGGAAAGTCTGCGACTTTATGACCCCAACTGAGCCCCAAATTTTCATTGCAAGGCAAAGAAGTTGTTAAATGAGATTTACTCCATTTTATGACCTTTTTTGCCACAGTTAAGCGAATCACTGAAGTTATTAAGTGAATCATGCCGTGGTTAAATGAATCCAGCTTCCCCTATTGACTTTGTATGTTGGAGGATTAGAAATGGAGCACCCACAACTTCTGGAGGCCAGTTGTTCCACTGATTAATTCTCACTGTCAGGAAATTCCTCCTTAGTTCTAAGTTGCTTCTCTCCTTGATTATTTTCCACCCGTTGCTTCTTGTCCTGCCCTCAGGTGCTTTGGAGAATATCTTGACTCCCTCTTCTTTGGGGCGGCCCCTGAGATATTGGAAGACTGCTATCATGTTTCCCCCAGTCGTTCTTTTCAGTAAATTAGACCTACCGAATTCTAGCAACTGTTCTTTATATGGTGATCATGTGGCTCTGGGACAATCCAACAATCATAAATGCACGCAGTTGCAATTTTGATCATGTGGCCATGGGAATGCTGCAATGCTCAAAAGTGTAAAAAACAGTCATGCGTTACTTTTTTTCTGAGCTGCTGCAATTTTGAATGTTCACTAAATGAATGGTTGTAAGTTGAACTTATGGGATTCCATAGTACCTGTACTATGGGATCCCATAAGTTATCTGGAGGGACCCTAATACAGAGGTTCCCAACCTCTGGGCGATGGTCCATTATCGGGCCATGGCCTACTTGCAACTGGGCCACGGGCTGGTTCATATGTAGCTGAACCGCAAGTTGTATTGTGCGCGCATGCACATGTGCACTGACCTACCACTTGTATGTGTATGCCAGCCCGTAGCCTGGTTGCAAATAGGCATGGCCCGATAGTGGATCGTGGCATGGGGGTTGGGAACCCCTGTATTAGGATCAGTGGTGGGATTCAAATAATTTAACAACCGGTTCTCTGCCCCCATGATTGCTTCCAACGGACAGTTCACCAAACTGCTCAGAAAGTTAACAACCGGTTCTCCCAAAGTGGTGCGAACTGGCTGAATCCCACCATTGATTAGGATCCCTCCAAAACCACCATAGGCTTGATATGTGTTGCAGCCTGTTGGCTGCCAGCCCCTCCAGCAGCTGAATCAGAGGAGGAGGGGTTAGAGTCAAGATCAGCATCAAGGCAACCTGAGAGCTCTGAGGAGAAGAGGGAATGGAGCTGGCAGAGAGAGAGAGAGAGATAGAGAGAGGGGGGCAGAGCCTGGGCCATCCGTCAGCACTCAGATGGAGAGTCAACAGCCCCCCAGTCTGGAGGTGTTGATGAAGAAGAGGAGGAACAGCTGGGTCCAGTGCCTGATGTAGAAGGCAGAAGGATGCGCAGAAGGCAGAGGAGAGGAGAGCAGTGGAAAGCCGTGGGCAGATCCTGGGGAAGTAAGGAAGAGCCACTGCTGCTAGCGAGGCCCCACCCTAGGTCTGGGGATAAAAGGCAGGGAGAGGAGATGAATAGATGTGGCAGACAACTATTCATCTTCTGGCCGGCCGGACTTGTTATCCTGCAAGAGAAACTTTTTGCCTGGGCTTCCGGCATTCCTAATAAAGGAATCTTTTGAGTTCACGTCACAGGGTTTGTTGTGTTTGGGGAGCTGGGTCAGAACAATATGGATGCAGCAATGATGTGAGTTGCTGCCAATACATCTATTTTGGCCCTTAACTACTGTCCACTTGTCCAGGTCTCTGGCACCATGTTCTGCCAAATTTCATTGGATTCCATGCAAAAGACTGAAGCCCAACCATTTTGTCCATAATTTTAATCATTTACATGTGGCAGGACATCCAACAACCTTCTTTAGCTCTCCTGGTTAACGTATGATTTGTCATTGACAATTCCAATTATATGAATAACTCATGATCAAACTTTTTGGAATGGCTGCTGTAGTTTTTTTTTGTCAAAACCACAAACATCTGAGTTCATTGCAAGATCTAATGAGAGAATTTCCACACATGGTAGTCCAAAATATGTTCCTAGCATTTCTGGATGGAAAATGGAACAGAAGCGCAATGCCCAACTTGAACATCCCATTAAACCTGCCATGCCCCTGTCAAGAGTTTGAATCTGAGGATGAAGATGAACAGCTGACAGGGTGTGGGAGTGTGGCTCTGTTGGCTGTGGAAGAAACTGGGGAAGGGCAAATTCCGGCTGGGCAGAGCAGGAAAAAGGTAGAACAAGGGAGGGGGAGTTCAGATGAAGACACAGGCCCAACCCCTCTTCATCCTAGGGCATGCAGGGAGGAACAGAAAAGAGAGCAATGTGGGTTGCATGGCTTATGGGGGAGGAAAGAGCTCTGATTCCCTTCATTAGCCACACCTGGGAAGAGAGTTTAAAAGAATTGCATGCTGAGTGTGGCAGCTTCTGGGAGCAAACGTGAGTTTATTTTGTGTTGACTTTGGTTATCTGCGTTCCTGGCATCCTCCCAACCGTGTTGTTATTGCCGTGCCTTCACATCTGGAATTCTTGCTCCTGCCATGCAGGACTAATTACTTCAATTTGCCTTGATTGGACTTATATTTACAGTTTTTGTTGGCCACATTTTGGATTTGATTCTCTGCAGCCAAAGGCTGTTGCTGGGAGAGTTTTTCTCCAGCCAGAAGGTAACCAGGACATTGCGGGCAAAGTTGGAGCTAACGAAGGGACTCTTACTGATTATCTGACTGTGTTGCCTTTGTGCCACGCCCCGGGTCATCACAAAACCATAGTTTAGTGTATTGAGAATGAGCAGCCTCAATCTTTGGAACCATGCTTCTCAATAAGGTCATTACCCGTGTTTCTCATATAATAAGGCTGGGCCTTATTTTCTTTTGACCGCCGAAAAAATGGCTAGGACATCTTTTTGGGGGTGACTTAATTTACTCCCCCACCTAGAGTGTCCCATGCGCACTCACCTCTCCACGAGGCCGCTTCTGTCAGCTGATCAAAGCTCCCCGAAGGAAGAGTCTCCAGCCGCTTCGGGGAGAAGCGTGGCTGTTCGCATCCCCTCACCATGAGGCATTTTATTTTAGGTGATGGAAGCTCCCCAGGGGCAGTCATCAGCCACTTCGATTGGCCGGTAGAAGCAGCCTCAGGGTGAGCACCTATGCACACTCCCCTCACCCCGAGGCTGCTTCTACAGGCCGATCGAAGTGGCTGATGACTGCCCCTGGGGAGCTTCCATCGCCCAAAATAAAGTGCCTCATGGCGAGGGGATGCGAGCAGCCACGCCTCGCCCCGAAGTGGCTGGAGACTCTTCCTTTGGGGAGCTTCAATCGGCCGATAGAAGCGACCTCGTGGCAAGGGGAGTGTATGTGGCCACTCACCCCGAAGCCGCTTCTATCGGCCGATGGAAGTGGCTGGTGACTCTGTTCGGGAAGCTTCTATTGCCTGATGTTCGATTGGGGTATTCTAGCCTAGGGCGTTCCTAAGGCAGGTTTTCTCCCCCCCGCCCCCACCCTTCCCCCCATTTCTCTTCACCTTGTGTACCGTAGTTCTAACGAATGATGTGAGAAATGGCGGGGAAACGCATGGTTTAAATAGGCCTAAATTTTGGGGGCGGGGCTTAATTTCACCTCTTGTCTAGAAATTATGCTGGGCCTTCCTATTGATGGAAGCCGTATCATTGGAGAAACACGGTAGATGAGATTTGGAGCATCTACACTAACTCACCATGTTGTCCAATCTCAACAACCTTGAATTATATTCAGCTATGGATTCTTTGACATTCTCTAACCATATAAAGCAAACTTGTTGCATAAGAACCACCACTTATATTAATTATAATGGGATGCTAGCTAGACTTGATAAATTCAATTTAATATAAATCAAAAACATATAGTAACTTTCTGGTCTAAATTCCTAATTGCAGTTTATAATGTCATGATGGTGTCATAAACCAAAATTTGAGGCAGTTCACTGTTAGCACATTAAAGATGGATCTGCTCATTGTTGTAACACAAATATTTACTTATATGTAACTAAGCATGTTTTGTAAAAACTGTCTAATTGTGCTTTATTTAACAAACCATGGACATATTTGGTGTGATATTTTGCGGTTGAGAGTGTTGCATTTTAGCATTAATAGCATAAAGGTTAGCAAAAATTGCATTCCATGTCAAGTTCATATATCAAATTCAAAATCTTGTAAATGCCCCATCCTAAGTGCAGCTGTCAGGTGCAAGAAATCAGGAGCCAAGATTGTTCAAATGAGAATAAGATTATTCCATGCTATCTCTCTACAAGAATCAGAACTATTAATGGTCAAAGCAAATTGGCGATAGATAAGAGTCAACGGAGATCAAGGAGGGCTGGACTTAGATCTCTTGTGGACATGAAGAGACTCCAAACTGATGATGTGCTTGACCCCTCCCTCAGGCTCAGCCTGGTAATCTCCTATATCAACTATGCCTTGATTGTGAAACGATCCACTAGCTATTTTAAAGCAGTGTTTCAAATTGCCCTTTTCATAATCCAGACTACAGACTTACATTGGAAATGTAACAAATCAACAAAGTTCTAAGATCAGTGTTATTCAAAATGAAATGTTTTGCCAATATAGCATGACGTCCTAGATTACATCCACATATTGCATCAAGCCATGCTTTGTTTAACTATTGTTGTCTAAGTAAAATAAAACTGACTGGGTTTGCACAACTATGCTTTATAAGCCATAATCGCTCTATTTACATATCACACAACACCAGAGATAAGCAATGTTTGGGGATTAGGTGGTTCAACCCATGTTCTTAACATCTAAGACAATGCTTCTCAGCCTTGGCAACTTTAAAACATGTGGATGTCAATTCCCAGAATTCCCTAGCCAGCATGCTGGAGTATTCTGAGAATTGAAGTCCACATGTCTTAAAGTGGCCAGGTTTGAGAAACATTGGTCTAAGATGTCATCCAATGATGTAACATAGATAGAATAGATAGATAGAATTCTTTATTGGCCAAGTATGATTGGACACGCAAGGAATTTGTCAGTGCAAATGCTTTCAGTGTACATAAAAGAAAAGATACATTCATCAAGAGTCAAGAATCATCAGGTGCAACATTTAATAATAGTCATAGGATACAAATAAGCAATCAAATCATACTAGGAAACAGTCAATATAAATCTGATAAAGCAACAAAGTTACAGTCCTACAGTCACAAGTGGGAGGGGATGGGTGATAAGGATTGATGAGAAGATTAATAGTAATAGTGCAGACTTTGTAAATAGTTGGACAGTGTTGAGGGAATTATTTGTTTAGCAGAGTGATGGTGTTTGGGAAAAAACTGTCCTTGTGTCTAGTTGTTCTCTATAGCATCGTTTTGAGGGTAGGAGTTGAAACAGTTTATGTCCGGGATGTGAGGGGTCTGTAAATATTTTCAAAACCCTCTTTTTGACTCATGCAGTATACAGGTCCTCAATGAAAGGCAGGTTGGTAGTAATTGTTTTTTCTGCATCCCAATTACTCTCTGAAGTCTGTGTCTGTCTTGTTGGGTTGCAGAACCAAACCAGACAGTTATAGAGGTGCAGATGACAGACTCAATAATTCCTCTGTAGGACTGTATCAGCAGCTCCTTGGGCAGTTTGAGCTTTCTGAGTTGGCGCAGAAAGAACATTCTTTGTTTCCTTTTTTGATGATGGTTTTGATGTTAGGTGTCCATTTTAGGTCTTGTGATATGATAGAACCTAGAAATTTGAAGGTCTCTACTGTTGATACTGTGTTGTCTCGTATTGTAAGAGGTGGTAGTATGGGAGGGTTTCTTCTAAAGTCTACCACCATTTCTATGGTTTTGAGTATGTTCAGTTCTTATTTATCTTATTGACCAAAATATTCAGATTTGGTTAGCCAAGGGACTGTAGATGTAGTTGGGAAGGAGAGATACCCCTTCCAAGAAAAAATATTCCCATATGATTTTATCCCATTGTTTCTCAACCTTTACAACTTTAAGATGAGTATACTTCAACTTCCAGAATTCCCTAGTCAGCCATGAATTCTAGGTATTGAATTCCACACAGCTAAAAGTTTAGATGGTTGAGAAACACTGTTCTATCCAACACCTGGAAAATAGATGAAATTATACTGTTAAACTAAGAAATCTGGCACAACAATCTTGAGGCAGTAAAAGGTGGGTTTCATGCAGTTTGTGTGGTATGGTGTGACCACTCTGATGCTAAACCCAAACCAACTAAACTAGGGATCTCCAACCTGGCAACTTTGAGGCATGTGGACTTCAACTCCCAGCATTTTGGGCTGGGGAATTCTGGGAGTTGAAGTCCACAGGTCTTAAAATTGCCAAGGTTGAACACCCCTGTAAAGCTCCTTGTGTCTCAATCCATGTGAGGTGGACTGAAATACACCAATATGTCTTCTCGTTGATATAAACCTTTATTATGGATGGATTTAATCCATGTTAATTTAAACCTTTTCTGTGAAAACACCTTCAGAAATGGTTTCTGTTGTTTTTCTACAACCTGATCCATAGTTTCTTCCTTAGCCATATATATCATAGTTCTTTCTTTCATAGGTTCAAAACCTTTCTAAGGCCCTTTTCACAGCAGAGCAGCAACAGAAAGTTATTGAGTGGGGAAGGTGGGAAAAATGAAAGAATTCAGAAGTAAGAGGAAATAAATTTAATGTGAAAAATCAGAAAACAATTGGAAAAAATGTGTAAATTCAAGAGTATACATAATATGAATAAAAATTAAATAATAAGAAGAGAAGGGAAGACTGTGAACAGAGAAAATAGTGGTTTTCAGATATGAAAGACGGTAACAGGAAGATGGCATGGATGTATTTTCTATAGTTTCTGAAAGTAGAATAAGCAGCAATAGACGGAAACTTTATAAAGGGAGATCCTGATTAATCTAGATTATAAAATACTATAATTTATAAGAGCCTAAATTCTATTCATTCAGTGCATGAAAATGTACTGTATGTTCAGAATGAAAATAATTGATAAACCAAGGGGTGGGATTCTACCAGTTCGCACCTATTCGCTAGAACTGGTTGTTAACATTCTAAGCAGTTCAGAAAACTGGTTGTTAGAAGAAATTACTGGTCTAATCCTGTGAGGAAGGCAGGAAGGAAACATTCTGGTGTTGCTTACAGAAACTACCTCTCCGCTAACCCTTTTTACGTTCTTGGCAGGACTAGACTTCCTGTCTCTGGAACTTCTCTAGAGTTTTTTTCCCTCCTTTGCTGGTACTTTGCTTGTATGGAGTGACCATTCAAAGTTACAATGGCATTGAAAAAAGTGAGTTATGACCATTTTTCACACTTACGACTGTTGTAGCATCCCCATAGTCACAAGAGGCTAGGCGAGAAGATGCATGCCTCGATGTGAGTGACGTTGAGTTGGCCACAGCCAGTCACATGACCAAGCCACACCCACCAACTAAGCCACATCCACAGAACTGGTTGTTAAAAAATTTGAATCCCACCCCTGGATAAGCAGCAATGAAAAGCAAAAAAAGGGCAATTGATTCAAATGTAAATGTTTAAGAGATTCACCAGTGCGTGATAATACAAAATCTTAATACTCTAACAATACAACCAGTAGTGCCCTAGTAAGAATCATGCCAAGCAGATGAAATCAAGCTCTTTGTTCCTTTTTAAGTCAGTGGGGTCAAGCTGGGCTTTCTGCTACAGGACATGCAAGAGTCGTTACTAACAGTTCTATTTTTACTGGCAGATGAGTGGACTATCAAACAATGAAAGAACGAACACCAAGGAATCCAACTGTTGGGCCAGTTATTAAAAATAGGATATTCAGAGCAAAAGGAGGAGAAGGTTTTCATCACCAAAGAAAAAAGGTAACAGAACAATTATGGAGGGTGGGGAAAAAAAGGAGCTAGAGAGAAAATGAAGGGTCAGTTATACTGCATATCCCACTGGTCTCCTGCTTCTGAGAGACCACCAAGGTCCCTTCCAACTCTGTGATTCTGTTGGGGAAATTACGTAAGAATCTCCTATCCAATAATACATATTTTTTTAGTTCTATGCAAATTCTGGACTGTAGAAGAAGCCACAACTGAACATGGTAAGTTGCTCTTTTAGTACAAATGGAGGGATTCAAAATCTTGCTCACAACTGAGCTACGTCAATTTCAGAAAGACATGGTGTCCTCCAGACAGATTAATTCAATTTCAGAGTCTCTTAACTGGCATCAATGTTTGGAGTTTCTGAGCCAAAGGTCACGATGAGGCACCACTTTTCTCACTCTGTGCTGTTCTGTGGCTGGTTTGACACAACCCATATATCCCATTTTATGTGATCTATGAGCTTTTAGATGTGACATTCGTGTCGTTTTCTTGGAAACAATGTGTGGGAGTGGATTATCCCCTATAGCCCTTTTCTGGCATGTTTCCTTGACTTGAGTCACACAAGAGGCAGAATTTAAGTAATCTTGAAGAACCTAGGCATGGCTCATTCTGGTTAGGATATTGATGACTAGAACTGGGAACAAGTTTCTCCACCCTTCCCCCCAAAATTCCAGGATTAGGCTATGGTCAACCACTTCCATACTGGAAAGCTGCATAGTCACATTTCTGAAATGCATCAGGAAGTTTGATTCAATGGAAATTTGACCTTCTGTGTGTGAAGCTACTCATTAGGATTTAGTGTTATATACAAACCATTTTTGGCTTCTTAAGCAAACTGTAGATAGCACAGGCTCTGCAGCCTTATTTCTCTATCTTTCTCATCACTTCTGTGTGTCATTTTATCTTACTCTTTCTCCCTGCTCCTCATTCTCCTGCTCTCCTTGCCTTGCCAACTTTGAAGAAGGGGCATATGGCTCTTGTTAAAAGTTTGAACTGGTTTCTTGCCTAGAGCTTTTGACAACAGGCCAAAAACTGCACACAAGATTG
This sequence comes from Bungarus multicinctus, assembly GCA_023653725.1. Taxonomy (NCBI): domain Eukaryota; kingdom Metazoa; phylum Chordata; class Lepidosauria; order Squamata; family Elapidae; genus Bungarus; species Bungarus multicinctus. Next base: position 21,012,261 of record CM042835.1, on the reverse strand, counting down.
TACCCACTTCCCATTTCAAGCAATCCTCTTGGAAAGGCTAGGAGAAGTGGGTTTTGTGGTGGGAAAACTGGACATTCATCTCTAGCACTGGGCTGAACAAGCAATGAATCATGGTTTCTAGAGAGTGCTGTCTACAAGGAGAGGGGGGAGGGAGGGAGGGAGGGAGGGAGGGAGAGGGGTGGGGAGAGAGAGAAAAAACAAAACTTTTTGTTTTGCTTTGTTTTGGTGTCTTCAAATCAGTGTTGACTCCTGGCAATTGCCTGGAGAAGTATCTGCAGTTTTCTTAGCAAGATTTCAGAAGTGGTTTGCCATTGCCTGCTTCCTAGGGCTGAGAGAGAATAACTGGCCCAAGGGCACCCAGTTGGCTTTGCACTTAAGAAAGAACTAGAACTTACCATCGTCCAATTTCTAGCCTGGTGCCTTAACCAGTACACCAAAGTATTTTTCTGTTTTGGTAGAAACTACAAAAATTAAATTCCATCAGTTGACTTTCAAAGGACATCCATTTCTTTTACTAGTTACCATCTGAAATCAATCATTCTAAATAAAATCAACTCAACGTTGCTGCTCTCAAGTCATTTTCTCAAGTGTACTAGATCAATAAACCCTATAAATTATGTATACCAGATACCAGGGGTGGGTTTCTACCAGTTTGCACCTGTTCGCTAGAACCGGTTGTTAACATTCTAAGCAGTTCGGAGAACTGGTTGTTAGAAGAAATTACTGGCCTAATCCTGTAAGGAAGGCAGGAAGGAAACATTCTGGTGTTGCTTACAGAAACTGCCTCTCCGTTAAGCTTTATTACATTCTTGGCAGGACTAGAATTCCTGTCTCAGGAACGTCTCTGGAATTTTTTCCCGCTCCTTTGCTGGTACTTTGCTTGTATGGAGTGATCATTCAAAGTTACAATGGCACTGAAAAAAGTGACTTATGACCATTTTTCACACTTACGACTGTTGCAGCATCCCCACAGTCATGAGAGGCCAGGCGAGGAGATGCGTGTCTCGATGTGAGTGATATTGAGTTGGCCACACCCAGCCAATAACATGACCACCAAGCCATGTCCACCCAGTCACATGACCACCAAGCCACGCCCACCACCTAAGCCATGCCCACAGAACCGGTTGTTAAAAATTTTGAATCCTACCCCTGCCAGATACGATGTACAGGATCATTCTGAATATTGATGCCACTCATCTGGGGACCATGCCAGGCTGACCTTGGTTGATTTGGAAAAGCCAAACTGAGCCAGACCTGGTTAGGGCTTGGAGTAAACCACCAGGAAATCTTACAGCTGTAGAATAGACTTGGACCTTGAAAAATCACCCCAGTAAATGAAAAATGCATGCAAAGGTCTGGCTTCCTCCCCTTATAGTCTTTTTTTTTAAAAGCAATACACAAGCAATCACTGTTTTGCATCTTGCAATCAAGTAAATAATATAGACAAAATGTTCCAAAGAAGGGATAGAGGCCAGCTACCTAGTTTTCTTATTTAGGATTTACAGTAAATGACTCCCGCCCCAACCCCATTCTTTCCGAAGTCTGCCATCTCTACAAATATAAATACATTCATGAACTCCATCCCATGGACTTTGGAAAAAGATACTACGGTTCTGAAAATAAATTCCATATGAAATGTATGGTGGGACAATGGAGCTTGGCATTCAAACATGTAGGGATGCCTTTCTTTTCTGTCCTCCCCCTCCCCCCTCCCCGCTCCCCAGTCTAAATGTTCTTTTTCCTGCCTGAAGCATGGCTGGATCCAACCATGAGCACCTAAGGGGGGGGGGATTTTGTGACATGCCAAGGGTTTTGCTTTTAAGGCAGGATGAAGGGAAAGGGAAGAGGAAGAGGGGAATGAAGAAAGTTTTCCAGGGTTAAAAGAGGGGAAAAATGTTTTTTTTTCCTTTCTCACAGCTTTTCCTGCTAAACTAACCACCTTGATCACTTCTCTTCTCTCAGCCCTGCAAACTCAAGAGAAGGTGGTGGGGCTTGTTCTTTTCCTATTGCTAAAGTTTTCCTATTTCTAAAGTGAAGGTGGTGGTGACAGGGAGCAAAGAGAGAAAGAGAAAGAAACTTGTTTATGCTTCTTTTAATATCTCCCTTCTGTTTTACATTTACAGTCTTTTCAAAAGATACAGCCCCGGCTCTGCCAAGATTCCTAAAGAGATATCCTGAGAAATGTAGACCAGTTCTCTAACCCAGATTCAAAGAAAACAAATGTCAGGCCAGCTATTGATAGGAAATAGTTTAAAAATGAGAAAAAGCTGCCTCAGAGCTAGGTTTACATTAAACTACATTTCTGCAATGAAAGGGAAGGGAGCCGCCAAGGAATTCCCCTCGGCTAAGGAAGAAAGAGTACCAGGGCAGGATGGAAAAAGCTAAAATGACCTGCCAGCAAGGTGTCCGAAAAAATTGTGTCCTAGTCCTTAGCAATCACAGGGCCAGAAGGAGAGGGAATGCATTGGGACACTGTGACAACTGGTATTCCTCGACTTACAACAGGTCGTTTAGTGACCGCTCAAAGTTACCACCATTGCAGCATCCCCTGTCATATGATCAAAATTCGGATGCTTGGCAACTGGTTCATATTTATGACAGTTGCAGTGTCCCAGGGCTTGTGAGCAACTGTTGTGACCTTCTGACAAGCAAAGTCAATGGGGAAGCCAGATTCGCTTAACAACCATGTTACTACTTTAACAACTGCAGTGATTCACTTAACAACCATGGCCAGAAAGAACATAAAATGGGGCAAAATTTGCTTAACTGTCTCGCTTAGCAACAGAAAACAGCTGTTTTGGGGCGTTAGAATGCAGGACTGCAGGCTACTTCTGCTGACTGCTGGCTGCCAGCAGTTCAACTGTTCGAATTTCACCAGGCAGCTCAAGGTTGGCTCAGCCTTCCAGCCTTCCAAGATTGGTAAAATGAGAACTCAAGATTGTTGGGGAAATATGTAAACCACTTAGAGAGGGCTGTAAAATCACTATGAAGTGGTATATAAGTCTAAGTGCTATTGTTCAATTGTCGTTATACATCGAGAATTACCTGTATTAAGTTGACGTTGAGGGAAGAAGATAAAATTGTTTTGCATACCATTCCAATCCCTGACATCTGTGTATCCTCTCTTTATTATTTCTTTATCAAGTCTATTGGATTTCATCCAATTACTTTGGCTTCATGTACTATCAACAATAAGTTTATTTACAGTAACTAGCCAATAAGACAAAGCACACACCAATGCACAAAAACAAGACACCAGTGTCATAAATCTTTTAATTCCCATCCCTGCCCTGCAGACAAAATCTCTTATTTTCCATTGTCTATGCTATACAACTTTCCTTTCACAAATGAAGTGTGATAGATTTAAATATTCAAGCAGCTTAAGAACTGCCAGTTTATTTCTAAGGTGGGTCTCATCTTCACAGTTCTCCTATGTGTCAGAACTTAACCTCAAAATCTAACCAGGTTTCCTGAGGCCATCTTGACCATATCTACCCCAAAGTGTTCCTGGGATGGTTCCTTGATTCATTTGTCGTTATGTATGGCTCCAAACATTTGGCTCTCCACCCTACCCCACTAAAGTAACAATACTACAATTGGAAAACATGTGCCAGATGAGAAAGAAACAGAGTCAATGATCTAAATGTTCCCTTATAAATCTTTGGGTTCTTGAATTCTATTGAAGTTAGAGTAACAAAGTAGAAAATTCAGAAGGATATATAATTGGGAATGTATAAATATATTAATGAAATATATTTACAAATTGAAATATCAACAAACATATCCAACAGGGGAAATCAAAATCTTCAAGATGGCAGGTTTAGCCTCTCCCAAGGATGTGACTGCTTGTCTTGTGCCTCTGAGCTGAGATCAGTTCAGTATACTTATCTATATTCCTCAACCTTTAGTATCCAGGGGGGAAACTAGACACGTGTCATAATCTCAGGGTGCAAATTGACATCATTTGCCCAATTCTGTCATAAGATAATCTATGTAATCTCTCCATTGCTCCTTCCAGCCAGCCATCTATGTGTTCAACCATGCTCAAATCAGAAAGTGATACTCTAGTTTGAATCACGTTGACCATTTATAGATAAGAACACAACAGCTTCTTTACCTCCAGCCATTAGTTGTGCCACCTATTCCTTATTCCTACTTCTTCAGAAGCAAATCTTGGCCTAGTAAATTAAATCATGGTATTTTAGGTGTAAATGCAACAAGCCCTAATAATTCTTAAGCATGCTTACCCTGGGTTACTAATTTGTGTGCATGATTCACTAATGCTGTTTTTCTCAACCTGATACCCCCTAACCAACCAGGCTGGCCAGACATTCTCATTGCAAATTCATTCAAAAGACCCAAGACTAGGGAGGTAATTTTGCTCAGCCCAGAAAAAGAACATTTTGTGGAATGCTACATTAATAATGCATTAGAAACAAGATGCCATGCCCTATTTCCCAAAGCAGCAAGACCCAAGCATCTCCCGTTATTCACACTCACTGCTAGCAAGTCCTAATCGGGGCTCCCTGTTTGCAAACGGTGAAACGTTTTGTTTCTGATGAGCGAGCAAGCAAAGAACATAACGAAAAGACACGCACCTTCAGACCTCTGTTCCTCCGCCTCCCAACCCAAAGGATAAGTGGCCTTTTGCAGGAGAATAGAAAACATGAACCCTCCATACAAATAAATAAAATCCCATTAGTAGAGAGACTCCACCCTCTTGAATAAACTCAGCTGCTCCCCCTTTCCTGCCCTTGTTTTGCCCTGTAAGAAGATTGACAAGCCTAGATTTAAATAAGGATTTTGTGGGTTTAAAGCATGTGACCCGTTTTTCCTCTTGTTTTCTTCATTAACCTCTTTTCAAAAACCCAGCCCAGGGTTTTCTCCTCTCTAACGTTTTTTCTTTTTTCCTTGACTATTTCCGCTCCTTTCCCAACGGGATCCTTAATCGGGAGCACACGGAAAGCGTTTCCACATTCCACATTCACCCCTCTGCTGCTTACACTGGCAACTCTCCTGAAATCCCTGAGGGGTCCCAGTGCCAGGTAGCCCTCAACTTACAACCATTCATTTAGTGACCATTTGAAGTTACATTACTGGAAAAAAAGTGTCTCACACGTATGACCACTGCAACATCCCAGGGTCATGTGATCCAAAATTTGGGTGCTTGGCAACTGACATGTATTTACAAACATGTGATCCCCATTTGTGACCTTCCCAACCAACTTCTGACCGAGAAAGGCAATGGGGGAAGTTGGATTTGCTTAATAGACATGGGATACCGATTTGCTTAATAACCGTGGGAAAAAAGGTTGCAAAATTGGGTGTGACTCACTTAAAAACTGCCTTGTTTAGCAACAGAAATTCTGGTCCTAATTGTGTAAGTTGAGGACTACTTGCAACAAAGAAGATTACAAACTGAAGGCCATGGGGTCTCAATCTCTATTTATGCACCTCTTGATTGCACCTGTTTTGTGAACACAACCAACTGTTGTTTACCAATAAACTAATCATAAACATAAAGTCTTTAACATAATGTGTGATCCCGGTCAGTGCTTTTAATTTGGTGGACAGAGAGCAAAATGACTCCAGTTTTCTTTTGAGAATCTGAACATATGGCTTCCATCATCTGTTTGACACTTACTGGCCTAAACAGAATAAACACATAATGCTCCCTTCACACAATAGGTTTAAACTGACTCATCAATTAAACCACGCTCTAGGTTTGCACCATACAACAGGTATGGATTCTTACAACACCCACCCCCCCAAAAATAACATAAAAAGATCTTTGACCTAACCAAGATTGAACCTGATCGCATTCGGCTTATTATTCGAATGCAGACACAGGGTTTAACTGACTTGGTTAAGCATGTTGTAGGAATCCATCCTTGAATTTCTTTCTACTTAAATGTGAGCCAGAAGCAGTGGCAAACCGTACTATTTGCGGAACGGAGCTTCAGGAAAACCTGGAAGTCCAACCCTGAATCCATAGAGAATTTTCCAAGATTTGATTAATGGTTTGGTGCTACTTGTACAAGCAAGTTAAATAATACGCAGTTCCTATAGGAGAGTTTATGGGAGCCTTTCCAGACAAGAATGATTCACTGGCAACCATACAACCCAGTGTTTTTGGATGTTAAGATGGAGCTTGGAAAACTTCTGCTCTTACACAAGAGCTCTTCAAAGAACCGCCCTCCAAACCCAAGTCTGACTTTTAAGATTCATCAAAAATAAAAGATAAACCATAATTTTGGATGGAGATCCCTTTGGCGGCCTTCTTTTGCCCGCCACCACCCTTAATATCACTCGCTTTATAATTAAGGGGAAGAATTCTAGCTGCAAATAGATATCAAATCAGATATAAATAGCAAACTTGCAAACATAAATGAGTGAAAAAATAGCTACATGCCTTGAAAACACAGGAGTTACAGCGGAAACTTGACAGACCTTTCAGCAGCCATAAACTGAACAGTCTGTGAACATACTGAGGATAGGATGTAATTCTTTCCGTACGCTTAGAATAGATTCCAGACACGTGTGTAATAAAGTTCAAAACACCACAGGACATTTGAACAAAAGCAACAGATGGGACACAGAGCGGCCAGTGGGGGGAGGCAGATCAAATATTTCCTAGGCAAAACAGACAAATGAAGGCCCCACTCAATCAGGTCATGGACTGGCCCAAAGGAAAATGGAGATATTGTACAGAAGCCTGATTGCATGCTAAGAGCTGGACTCTTCAAATTCTGCTTTGCAAGAATATAATGGGGTTTGGTAAGAGAAACAAACAAACAAACAAAAAGTTTGCTCAAATGCAACTGTCTTTCTATCACTACTACAGCTTTGCCTGTTAATAAGGGATTGTGGCATTTTTATTTAAGCCAACAGGTTAATACTGCTTCATATCACCTTGGTAAGACCACACTTGGAATATTGCATCCAGCATGGTCATCACAATTTAAAAAAAAGAAAATTGAGATTCTGGAAAGACTGCAGAGAAGAACAACAATGATAATTAGGGGACTGGAAACTAAACCATTTGAAGAACAGTTGAGGAATTGAGTTTATCTAGTGAAAAGAAGGACTGGGATGACATGATAGCAGTGTTCCAATATTTGAGGAGCTCCTACAAAGAAGAGGGGGTCAACCTATTCTCCAAAGCAGGGGTCTCCAATCTTGGCAACTTTAAGACTTGTGGACTTCAACTCCCAGAGTTCCTCAGCCAGCTTCGTAATATCACACTACTAACTAGAGCATACAAAACATTTGCTAGACCAATACTCAAATACAGCTCATCACTCTGGAACCCACATTATGTATCTGATATTAGCACAGTTGAGAAAGTCCAGAAATATTTCACAAGAAGAATTTTCCACTCCTCTACTCATTGTAGAATACCTTATGCCACCAGACTTGAAATTCTAGACCTAGAAAACCTTGAATTACGCCGTCTTCGGTCTGATCTAAATATAGTATATAAAATCATACATTGCAATGTACTACCTGTCAATGAATACTTCAGCTTTAACCATAACAATACAAGAGCATATAATAGATACAAACTCAAGGTTAATCGCAGGAAACTTGATTGCAGGAAATACGACTTCAGCAACAGAGTGGTCAATGTCTGGAATATTCCACCTGACTCTGTGGTTTCTTCCCCAAACCCCAAAAACTTTAAGCTTAGATTGTCTACTATTGACCTCACCCCTTTCCTAAGAGGCCTGTAGGGGGCATGCATAAGCGCACCAATGTGCCTACCGTCCCCGTCCTATTGTTTCATTTATTTTTCTTATATGTATCCATGTATTCATAACTATGTATGTACTTATACCTATTATCTTGTAAGCGATTGACAAATCAAATAAATTCTAAATTCTAAATCTCCAAGGTCCCTTGCAATTTTGTTATTCTGTTCTGTTCTTACAGGTGTAGCAACCTGGAAAAGTTTGAAAGCCCCTGAGTTTAAAGCACCGTAACTCAATGCTTTAATAAGCACAGACCACTTTTACTTTTCTACGTTCAGCCATCCAAAGCTGACAACTGATTCACTCATGCTAGAAAGGCAGGAAATCCAATTTTCAATTTGTACTAATGCACTTGTTTCACTGAAAATATGTTTGGAAAAGCAGGAAACTGCAACTACTGTAATTTAGCGACTTTCCAGCATCGCTGCCACACGGGGCTTTAAGGGAACACACAAGCTGCTCACCTCAGCATAGAACTTTGGGGTTCTCAAACTGAAGGTTGGAGTCCCCCAGGAGATCACAAGCAATTTCAAGAGAGGTCACTCCCTCCACCCCCAAGGCAAACCAGACCAGCCTTGTGCAAGCTGAGTAAGATCTCTCTCCAAATTTGCCCTGGGCTTTGATCCCTGCTTTGAAACCATGAGTTTGATCAGGCAAAGCTGGAGCAGGTTTTGATCTCAGTTTTGACTATAGATGGAAGAAGCTATCCATTAACAGACCAGATTTCTGTTCTTCCAGGCATTTGAGCTTCCAGAAGACTGGGAGACCACCATTGAGAAGTAACCTGAGATACTTTGCAACTATCACCCATGGCACTCAGCCAAAGGACTTCCATCTCCAACTTAAGAATAAACTTAAGTGATGATTCTTCCTACCAGCAGTTGACACTGGTTGAAGAGGAAACCAAAGCCAGGGGGATCCAACAATCATTGCTCTTCAAATCCACAGGATCAATCCCTGTTCTCATTACAGAGACAGATTAGAGCTCTGCTAACAGGGCATTGGGGTGGGATTCTACCAGTTCGTACCTATTCGCTAGAACCGGTTGTTAACATTCTAATCAGTTCGGAGAACCGGTTGTTAGAAGAAATTACTGGCCTAATCCTGTAAGGAAGACAGGAAGGAAACATTCTGGTGTTGCTTACAGAAACTGCCTCTCTGTTAACCCTTATTATATTCTTGGCAGGAATAGACTTCCTGTCTCAGGAACATCTCTGGAGTTTTTTTCCCCTCCTTTGCTGGTACTTCGCTTGTGTGGAGTGACCATTCAAAGTTAGAATAGCTCTGAAAAAAGTGACTTATGACCATTTTTCACACTTACGACTCTTGCAGCATCCCCACAGTCATGAGAGGCCAGGCGAGGAGATGCGTGCCTCGATGTGAGTGATATTGAGTTGGCCATGCCCAGCCAATAACATGACCAACAAGTCATGTCCATCTGGTCACATGACCACCAAGCCACCCCTACCAACTAAGCCACGTCCACAGAACCGGTTATTAAAAAATCTGAATCCCACCCCTGCAGGGCATCATAGATTATGCCATGTATTTTTTAACCAGTTTCAAGAGTGGAGGAATGCACAATAATGCAGCCATGATTTAGATTTACAAAAGATGCAAATTTTATCACTACTACAAGAACTTGAGATGAGGAGCTGGTCTGCACCATCCCTAAATGATGTGGTGGAATGTAGTCTGGATTCCCAAGAGGGAAGAACAGCATTCCTAAGGGTTAGAGGCAACAAAGCTTAGATAGTTTGGTTGGGAGAAAGAGAGTTAAGATGGCTCCTCCTTAGACATTCTCAGACTATAAATCTAATGATGCAAGTCACTGCTTTAGGTTGGCAAGGTTTCTGTCTATAGCTGAGGAACAATAAAACAAATCGCTCAGAAGTAAGGAGTCCTTGATGCTTTCTTGAGCTTAATTCTTGGGGCTCAGAGAATACCAGACTCTTCATTTCAACTCTGAGCTACAAATATTCACCTCTGACTTGCTCAGAAGTAATTACATGTGGCTTTCTGGTTCTTGGAGCCTGACAATATTTTTACAATACCACCACTGCTCCATGTACGATATCATTTGATGTCTTTCCTCATACCACTTACATATGTAACCAGAAGCTGTGGTAGCTGTATATCTTGTACATCTTATATGACATGTAAATTTCTCCCCTTATTAGGAGATGCTTCGGTGGCCCCAGTCAGAGGGTTTTTTCCCAGTGAGAGAAAAAGAAACTTACAAAATTTCCAAAACGTGGTACATTCTGCACCACTGTTAGAAAGTGTTAGAAATAATCCATATAGAGGTAAGACAGGTTTTGACTCGAAAACTGGTTTATGTTGTCCGATTTTTTCCCCCCAAAAATAAGTTTGGCCTTTGTTAGGGTACTTGTTTTGAGTTGTATGTTAACATTTGGTCTCTGACTGAATAGCAAATAAGTTAAATTAATAAGGCTGAGAGGATTTATACCCATCTGTTCCAAGACCATTATTTTTAGACACATTATTATATTTAAATACTTTTCAGCAATTTTTTTAAAAAAGAGGGAACAATCATTGAACCAGAGTTCAAATATTTTAGCACCTGTATAGGAGTTAGTGTTGGAATGGAAAATCCACATGGATTTTCTGAGAAAGTCTGGAGAGACAGTGCCAGAAGAAACCAATATTCAGTTGACAGATCTTTCCTGAAAAATTAATATGGATTTTTGTTCCTGATGTTTAGTTTTCCACGGCCATTCCTCTGCAGGAAGCATCATTGTGTGCAAAAACATTGCTGCTAGAACAGTTATGAATTGAGCCAGCCTACCTAAGGTGAAAGAGCTGCTATGTACACCCTGAGCTAACTGCTCCGGCTAACTCTGGCATTAAGCTTAGGAAATTGTCTTACTATTTAAATAAAGGAGTAAGGGGAAACTTTCTGAAATGACTGAAGGTTGAGATAATTTTCTTAGGAAGACTCTGAACACCAGCTGCGAATTAGTAAAACAAAATCAGGTTTCAGAGAAACCAGATCAATGCCAAGGTTGGGAAAGAAATGTTTGTGTAGAAGAGAATGCAGCTAATGGATTGACCACAACCAGACGGTGCCCCAGAAATTGGTATCATCTGGAAGAGGTAAAGATGGGTTATCAGGAACTCAGAAATTTTTTCATCTGGAAGACTTGTCCAGGCAATGGGGTATCCAGGGTGATATAGATGGTACATTGAAGTCTCGTTGGTACCAACATGGCCACCATTTTAACATGTTTTTCCATACAGGTAGTCCTCAGTTTATGACAATTGAGCTCCAAATTTCCATTGCTAAGCAAGACAGTGGTTCGGTGAGTTTTGGCCCATTGTAGAACCTTTCTTGCCACAACCGTTAAGTGAATCACTGCAGTTGTTAAGTAAGTAACATGGCTATTAAGTGAATCTGGCTTCCCCATTGCCTGCCAGAAGCTCCCAAAAGGTGATCACATGACCTCAAGACATTGCAACAGTCATAAATACATGCCAATTGCCAAGATCCGAATTTTGATCATGTGATCATGCTGCAAAGGTTGTAAGAGTGAAAAATGGGCATAAGTCACTGTTTCAGTACCTTTGTAACTTCAAACAGTTGCTAAATGAATGGTTGTAAGTTGAGGACTATTCGTATGTTGCAGACATCCTAGTCCCCCCACATCATATTTCTCGTACATGAGAATCAGTATTCTCAGCCCAAAGGTACAACAACATCATTATCACCCATGTAAAAGACTGTTGACTAGCAAAAGATGCCAAATGGAATTCAGAAGGCTGGCATGGATGTCACATAATTTTTTAGCTTGGAATTTTCATTTTTGGATTTTATGATTCTGTTTCTTTAACAATGTGGGAAAAATGAATTTGAAAACAGGACACCAATGTCTTCTTGCCGAAAAGAGAAAATGTGGAGGCTTAAAACTAGATGATTGTTAACTTAGTTCTTCCTGATCACTCTATATGCTGAACTGACTATAAGCTTTTGTCTATAAAAAACTATATAATCAATGAATTTGCACAATATAACATCAACAGAAACCTGAATAATCTACTGTACAGGTGTTCCTTGACTTACAACTGTAACTGAACCTGGAATTACAGCAATAAGTCATAATGTTATCATGTGATTACTTTCAAGTTTATGACCTTTTTAACAGCATCAAGATGTGAACATGGCAGTCATGAAGCAAAAGCTGCACTCATTAGGCAAATGTGTTGGTCATTAACAAATCAATTATACCCAGGAAATAGCCAAAAAATGCTAAAAATCATGGTCATATGACCCCCTGGATGCTGCAAACAGCTGTAAATGAGAACTGGTTGCCAAACATCAGAAATTCGGATTGAATGTGACCACAGAGTGAGTGTGTGTGTGTGTGTGTGTGCAGCTGTTGGGACTGTGAAACTGGGTTGTAAATACTATTGGTCCATCTTGACTTTGACCAGATCCTAAGCGACCAGTCCTTAAATGAGGACTATCTGTATGGCTGATGCATACTCACAGGTTTTTTTTCCCTTAATATTTTTCCATAAATAATACTTTATACTATTTACTCTACCCCATTCCTGAAGAGAAGCATCAGGAGAAGTCAAGGGCTTTGGAATTCTCTTCCATGCTTTTATATCCATCCTATCTCCTCCATCAAGGAGCATACATGTGCTTCCTAGGAAATCTCCCTTCCATGCATTTGACAATCCAACCTAGCATCAGCATAACTTCATCTTGCATCATGGAGACTATTTCTTTGCAAGTTCACGCCTGTGCTAATTGCAACCATCGTCAGAGAACTATGACTGTTGTATGGTCTGCCTACTACACCAGGCTGCCATATCAGTACAAATCTGTTTAGTTATTGAAGTTTTATAGTTGGGAGGTTCCCCCCAAAAACATCTGCTCTGAGAAAGAATCCTCCCACCCAACCCCAGCCATTGCCCATACAACGCCATGGATGTTAGGACTCCTTGTGTGCAAGAACTAACCACATTTGATTCTCAATTCTTTAGCCCCATCTGCTTTGCATGTTTCTGGTGATTCGTGGTGCCTACAGGTGATACCCCTCCCACATTTAACATTGATATGCAGCTTGGAAGTCTCAGACATGCTTATCTACTCACCATTCAAAGCAAAAATATCTCATGACCACATTCTTAATTTGTTCTGCAATTAAACAACACAACTTAATCTTTCTTAAAAGATTCCAGATTCCTAGAGGCCATAGTCTTCTCATGGCTATTAGGGTTTACAGATTCTAAAACACTGGGATAAAAATAGAATTATTCCATTGTATTTTTTTTCATCTTACCAATAGAAGAGAATATTTATAGCTCAAGGTTGAATTGTGAGGTCCTTGGTGCTCTGTGAGTTTGGTTGTTTTCTTGCAGATGTTTCATTACCCAACTTGGTAACATCATCAGTTCATCAACCAAGCTTACAGAGAGCCAAGGACCCCACAGTTTTTTTCTCTTCTTTGGGCTTTTGAGATACTGTCCAGTAGAAACCCAAGACAGAATCATGGATTGCTGTTAATTCTTTAAGGATGCAACCATCATACATTAACTCAGAAACGATCACCATGCTTTTAGCCAAACTCTGATATTAATTACCCAAGGACTAAATGAGAATATACATTAGAAAATTTGCTGCCACATTTCTTCAGAAGACTTCAGCATTTTTGAAAGTGCAGTTTCTTTATCACATCAAAGAATGTCTACTTCATCCATTTGTGCATCTAATGATGAAAACATTCAAACAAGTGGCATTAACTGTAGAGAAATGCAGGGCTGTTAAATATGGGTTGTTTCAACCAATGAAAAGACATTTTTAGATTACTTAAACTTTTCCACATTAAGAAAATCTGTTCATGCTTAGGAAAAAAAACTATGGGAATTTATTGTAAAGTTAAAATACAGTACTATATTTACAAAAAGGAAATGACCTTGAAGTGAAAACAACTCCTCTCCCTGTAAAATAGAGTAGATGTAAATCAACTGTCTGCTACCACTGCATTCAAAGCTAACCTAAATGAACTACCCATGTTCAGGAAAAACTACTGAAGAAGAGGAAGGAAATGGAATTGGACCTTCCTTCAGTGTAAGATGTTTATTTTGCTTCTATATATTATCTGTGAATAAATCTCTTTTTAACAGTAGAGAATAAAAGTTGTTCAGAGTTAAATGGTTGAATTCTTGGGGTTGCTTAGCTTGGGTTGATTATGTTACCCCTAGATTGGTAATGAACATTTGCAAGAAAACATCCAAGCTCTGAGATCACCAAGAACCCAATAAATCCCAACAGACTAAGCATAGAGATCAGATTCTTTTACTAATAACTATTCACAGCTGGTATATCAGCATATGCACAGAAAATGCCCATATAATAGCAAACCAGGCATAATCACACAGATATATCCAGTATGAAGAGGGCTAGTGGGAGCAATTAGCCTTGTAGGATAGTAAATTAGCCAATAAAGGAGAGAAAATGAACTACTAATTATGTTTTGGTACGTCATCAACTCAGGGTGGCACGGTGGTTCAGCGGTTAAGATGCTGGGCTTGTTGGCTGGAAAAGTGGGCAGCCTAGGTTTGAGACCTGAGTGCTGCATGATGGAGTGAGCACCCATTTCTGCCCCAGCTCCTGCCAGCCTAGCAGTTCTAAAACATGCAAATGTGAGTAGGTGAATAGATACCACTTTGGTGGGAAGGTAACAGCACTCCGTGATGTCTTACTGGCCATATGACACAGAAATGACTTTGGACAGCGGTGGCTCAATGGCCTTGAAATGGAGATGAGTACCACCCCGTATAATCAGCAACAACTAGCGGAGTAAAATCCACAAGAACTCCTATGTCATCAATTCGAAACAGATTTACGGCAGCCAATTTAAGAGGAAAAGATTCTTAGAAAATCTGGAGGCAGAAAGTAGAGGTTTTGGATTACATTTAGTCCTTCAGCCCTTCCCGCTGTGTCCCACTATGTCCCCTAGCTGTTCCCCTAGGTATTTGGTCTAGAGAGTTGGTGAGCTCAGTTAGTGATGTGGCTTGTTTTTTAGGTGTGTATCAGTGGTGGGATTCAAAAGTTTTTACTACTGGTTCTGTGGGCATGGCTTGGTGTGTGTGGCAGGGGAAGTTACTGCAAAATCCCCATTCCCTCTCCACCCCACTAACCTGCTTTCCAGTTCTGTTCTCCTGTGCAGGGCAACCAAAGAAGACCAAGCCGATCAGCTGGGACTCGGGAGGCAGAGAAGAGATGGGGGCAGGGCCAGTCAGAGGTGGGATTTGCCGGTTCTCTGAACTAGTCAAAATTTCTGCTACTGGTTCTCCAGAACTGGTACCTGCTGAGTACCACCTCTTTTGTGTGTGTGTGTGTGTATTACTGTTTAACTGGATCAGCAAAGTTTATATCATTATGGCAGTTTGATGTTTTGTTTTGTTTTTTTGCATGCTGCCCAAAGTTACTGCTGGGAGATAAGCAAGCTGTACAATATCTTTGAAATCAATAAAGTCTCCGGCGCCCTTTGCTTCTAACTTGTTAAAACTGTCCCTGAAATTTCCCTACTGTGTTGTATGGTAGCGTGCCTAACAATGTAAGTCCAGGGAAAGAAACTGACGATAGCACTCACTCTTCTGACTGGAAAAAGAAAAGCAAATATAGAACATTCTACAGGCAATCTTGACTTACAGCCATCCATTTAGGGACTGTTCAAAGTTACAATAGCAGCGAAAAAAGGGACTTATGACCGATCCTCAGACTTGCGATTATTGCAATATTCCCCATGGTCATGCGATCAAAATTCAGGTGCTTTGCAAACTGGAATGTCAGTTGTGGCATTCCAGTGTCATGTGATCACCATTTCCACTCTCCCCAGCTGACTTCCTACACGCAAAGCCAATGGGGCAAGCCCAAGTCACTTAAGAGCCACCGGCACTTAACAATTGCAGTGCTTTGTTTAACAACCGTGGCAAAAAAGGTCATAAAATCAGGCATGGCTCACTGAACAACTGCTTTGTTTAGCGACAGAAATTCTGGCCCTGAAGGTAGTGGTTAAGTACCTATATAGGCATATATAGTAGTTTAAAATAAGAATATAATTATTGTTGTTATGGTAAGGAAATTGTATCAATCATAAATATTATTGCGCAAGATATTTGTGCCCAAATGACACACTGTTTAAAGGAAAGATGGAATGTTTGTAAAAGTAAAATAAAAAATGTAATTTAAAAAAAAAGGTAGTGGTAAGTTAAGGGCTGCCTAAAAAACATTTAAAACATGTGGGGAGTAAATTTTGTTTCCTTCTTAGAAAAAGGAAGCATTTGCAGGCAAAGAAGGCACAATCCGGTGTACTTGCACCCTAAAGAAAACTTATGGCAGTTCCTTCTCATAACTGACATTTTCCAACTTTCTGGAAAAAACCCTTCAGACCAGGGGTCTCCAGCCTTGGCAACTTTAAGAATTCTGGGAGTTGAAGTCCTCCAGGCTTAGAGTTGCCAAGGTTGGAGACCCCTGCTTCAGACAGCACGAGAGTATATCATATGACAAGTAGTCCTTGACTTACAACCATTCCCTTTAGTGATTGTTAAACATTACAATGGCATTGAAAAAGTGATCGAGCCATGATTTGCAGCATCCTGACGGTCCCGGGATGAAAATTCGGATACTGGGCAACCAGCATGTGTTGATGTTTTGCAACCTTCTGACAAGGAAAGTCCATGAAAAGTCAGATGTCACCAATTTAACAAGTGCAGTGATTCACTTAACAACTATGGCAAGAAAGGTCATACAATTGGGCAAAATTCACAACAAATGTTTCACTTAGCAACAGAAATTTTGGGCTTAACTGTGGTCATAAGTTGAGGACTAGCTGTACATTGTGTGTGTCTGTGTGTGTACTTGGGTTATCAGAAATCTAAGTACCCCCAGATTATGCTTAAGATTTCAGCACCTTTGTCTGTTGCAGAGGGATGGAAGGAAGGACTAGGAAATAAGTCAGAAACCATAAAACTAACATTTAACTAACAGTCTTAGTTAGTTAACGAAACCTCCTCCCAGAAGGTAAACAAGAAAACTGGTCATGGAGAGGATGTGAAGCTTCCCTGACAATACTGAGGATCCTTATCAAGCAGCATTTATATGCCATGTCCTGGCTAAAAGGTAGTGAATTTCCAATAATCTTTTCTGCTGTCCTCACCACTCTCTGCACAGCCTTCCTATCTGAAACAGTAATACTTCCAAACTGAACAGTAATACAAGATGATAAGATGCCCTCAAGTGGTATATTATTAACCTAATCTTACGTAGCTTTTTCTCTGGTAATATTACACTACTAACTAGAGCATACAAAACATTTGCTAGACCAATACTCAAATTACAACTCATCAGTCTGGAACCCACATTACGTATCTGATATTAATACAGTTGAGAAAGTCCAGAAACATTTCACAAGAAGAGTTCTCCACTCCTCTACTCGTTGCAGAATACCTTATGCCACCAGACTCAATTCTAGACCTAGAAAATCTAGAACTACGCAGCCTTCGGTCTGATCTAAGTATAATATATAAAACCATACATTGCAATGTCCTACTTGTCAATGAATACTTCAGCTTCAACCATAACAACACAAGAGCAAACAATAGATACAAACTCAAGGTTAATTGCACCAAACTTGATTGCAGGAAATACGACTTCAGCAACAGAGTGGTCAATGTTTGGAATACTCTACCTGACTCTGTGGTTTCTTTCCCAAACCCCAAAAACTTGAACCTTAGACTGTCCTACTATTGACCTCACTCCTTTCCTAAGAGATCCTTAGAGGGCGTGCATAAGCACACCATCGTGCCTACCATCCCTGTCCTATTGTTTCTTTTATTTATTTATTTTTATTTTTCTTATATGTATCCATGTATTCATAGCTATGTTTTTACTTATACCTATTATCTTGTAAGCAATTGACAAACCTAAATAAATAAATAAATAAATAAATAAATAAATAAATAAATAAATAAATAAATAAATAAAGTAGAGATCAGCTTCTGAGGCCAGCCAAGATTGAGAATTGCTGAAGGATTCATTGCGATTAGCATAAATTGCCAACAGGACCAATCCAGAAAGCCCTCCCTTCACTCTGGTTTGGTTGTGCTTGCCTACAACAATATCAGTTATAACTGAAACTGACTGGCCAAATACAGTTGCACGGAAGTTGAAAAATAAGATTGAACTTTGCTGGAACTTTGGGCCTTAGATATCTTCTATTAGGAATAACCTCTTTTATTCCTCAAGATTCAATTTTACTTCCCCTGCCTTTCATTTTTTCCAAGCATGGGGAAACTTTAAACTGAAAGGTTTTTAGCAGATTGAAATATTTTTCTATAATAATACAATGGAACAAAATTTAAATGGAGTTGTGATGGCACATTGTCTCATATTTTTACAGCACGCACAACAACTACTAACAGGAAGAGCACAGATCAGTGGTGGGATTCAAAAGCTTTTACCACTGGTTTGGTGGGTGTGGCTTGATGGGCACCAATGGTGGGATTCCAAAACTTTTCCTACCGGTTCTGTGGGTGTGGCTTGGTGGGTGTGACTGGGTGGGCATGGCTTTTTTTGCAGTCCCCACCCGTTTTTGGGAGCTTCTTAGCCACAGAGGAGCCTCTGGGGGGGCATTTTTGCTCCCGTAAGACTCCTCTGGGGCTCTGGAAGAAAAGAAACAGAGCATGGAAGGGGCATGCAGCACATCTCCAAACTTCATTTTGACAGCTTCCTAGCCTCAGAAGAGCCTCTGGGGGGACGTTTTTGCTCCCCTAAGGCTCCTCTGGGGCTCTGGAAGGCAAAAAATGGAGGGGAGGGCTGAGCTCCTCCCTCCATTTTTTGCCTTCCTGGGCCTCAGCAAGGGGAATCCAGGCACAGCTGATCTTATCTACAGCTGATTATCGGAAGGGAACAAAAAGAAAGAAATATCTTAAGCAAATGTCAGGAAGGCGGGCGGGGTGAGCGAGCATCGGGCGGGAGGGCGACCGATCAGGGGCATGGCCAGCCAGAACTTACTACCGGTTCGGTGACTCATGCCAAATTCTTGCTACCGGTTTGCCCGATCCGGTGTGAACTGGCTGAATACTACCAGTGGTGGGTGCGCTTTGCGCGCATGCACACACTTTGCATGCACGCATGAACCAAACACACATTTTGTGTGCATGCATCCAACAAACATGCACTTTGCGCAGGCACAGAGGTGTTCCAACTCACCTCCTGCAAGCCAGCATGATCCTGGTCACTTCAGCAGCTGCCACGTGGCACTTATCTTCACAAGCAGAAGATAAAAGGTGAGCATGGGGACCCGGGCAGATGGGTGGGCCCAACAGCAGAGTGATGGAGAGAACCGGTTTGGTCTCCGCTGCTCATCACCGCTACCAGCTCGACAGAATCGGGCCGAACCAGTAGCATACCACCACTAGCACAGATGGCAAATATAGGTAGTCCTTGACTTACAACCATTTGTTTAGCAACTAAAGTTGCTGCAATAGGACTAAACATTGATTTACAATCAGTCCTCACATTTACGACTATCAAAGCTTTCACCGATTACATTATCAAAATGTGTGTGCGTGGCAACTGGCATGATTTTATGACAGTTGCAACTTTCAACATTTGTGTCCTTCTCGACCAGCTTCCAACAAGAATTTAATGACCATGTGATTCAAATCAACGTGACTCAATGATCTCTTAACAAATGTAGCAAAAATTTATTATTTGGCCTTTTTTTCCACCTATTAAATCCTTCCCAAGGAGCTGGGAGAGGCAGATGTTTTTTATGGTGCTAAAGATCTCATTGCAAGATTTAAGCTGTTCCGAGTAGCTGCCTTCTGCAATTGACGGATGGTGATTTTGTCAATGCTGATACTTAATACTCCAGTAGTACTAATACTACTCCAGCAGTACTCCAGATGTTTTGCACTGGCATCCAAGGTGCCTTATTACTATTGGTACCTTTGCTTTTTTTTTGCCACAATCATTCCACTTCCATTTGCAAGAATTTATATTTTGTCATTTGTCTTTTTTTGCTGTTATTCCTGCTCTCAGCGGTTCAGGGCAGCATGGTGGCTCAGTGGTTAAGACACTGGGCTTATCTGCTGGAAAGTCAGCAGCCCAGGTTCAAAACCCCAGCTCCTTGTGGTGGAGTGAGCTCCTGTCTCTGCCCCAGCTCCTGCCAACCTAGCAGTTTGAACACTTGCAAATGCAAGTAGATACATAGGTACCACTTCAGTGGGAAAGTAACAGTGTTATGCTGGCCACGTGACCATGGAAATGTCTTTGGGCAGTGCTGGTTCAATGGCCTTGAAACGGAGATGAGCACTGCCCCCTAGAGTCAGCAACGATTAATGGAGTAAAATTTGCAGGAACCCCTTTACTTTTTTATCACAGTGGCTCAAGGTTTCTGGTCAGACTAAGCTTTGTTGAGCTACTCCCTGGATGCATGGAATTACTACATCTTGCAGTAAGTAGTTAAGTGTCCTTGAATCAATCCCAACTCCTGATGACCAAACGGACAGATGCCTTCTGTCTTAATATCCTAATGGGAAATCCAACATCTCTTCCAGGATCATCCCAAGACTTCCACCATTCTGTCCACCCCCTTGTCCACTACCTTTCTTTAACTTTACCAAGTGTGTCCACCATCTGGTGTGTCATGTGCCAAATTGTGAGTTTAACCTTGCTGAGATTGCATCACATGAGCTGTTGATCCTTACTTTGTCCAAAACCAATCACTTGGTTCTTCTCACAGTCCACAGAATTCACTAATTGTCTCCATATTAGTTGAAGGCCTCTACCTTGTTTTTTCTCAATGCTCAGCTGTGAAGTTATAATGTGTTCTTCATGGTTTATCCAAAGTTCTCATTAAACAAATTACAGCAAACATGTCTCAAAGGTGCTTTTTCAGGGGGCAACTGGACTTCCTTGTTTTTTTTTTTTAAGACATTTCACTTCTCATCCAAGAAGCTTCTTCAGCTCTTGACAGGACAGTGGGAAATGGAAGGATTTATATTCCTTGCAGAGTCTTCAAAGAAAAAACAAGAAATATCCAGTTGCTTCTTGAAAAAACACCTTTAGGACAGCCATGACCCGGATGACTGAGAACCTCTACAGATGTGCAACAAACATGCACATTCAGTTACTAGATGCTCAAAAAAGACACAACAGAGCAGTGTTTTCAACCTTGGCAACTTTTAAAGTGTATAGATGTCAATTCCCAGAATTCCCCAGCCAGAGGAATTCTAGAGGTTGAAGTTCGTACATCCTAAAGTTGCCGAGTTAGAGAAACACTACAACAGAGAGGTTATCCAGTGCTGTGTTTATGCCTCAACAGATCCCAGAAACCCTAATTCCACCATGAAATTCACTGGGTCATCTTAGTCCTGTTGATCCAAGACTATAAATTTAAGAAATAAACAAGTCCAACCCTGTTAATTCATCACCCTGAAGCTGCATCCCACAGAAGATTTAGGGTACTTCAGAAGAAAGAGCGAAGAATGAGACACAGCCCTTCATACCAGATGGAGCTTTTTGATAACTTCATGTTTCAGCTCCTCTTCAGGTTTCCTTGCCTCCCTCCATAACAACTCCTCTCTTCAACAAGCATCACTTTGGGCTGCCTGGCCAGGACATCACAAGGTTGTGAAAAAAGCTCACCACCCAGACAAAGCTGGGCCAAAAGAAGTGAAAAACACCGCACAATGTTAATATCCCATTGCCCTTTTAACGATCTCTCGCTCGGCTGGGCCAGGACTGTGGTGAAAATAAAATGTTCTGCCAAACAGCCCCCTCTTTTTTTTTAAAAGCATGTGGAGACGGTTTAGAAAAGATATAAACTGGAATTCTTTCCCTTCTCGGTTTCTCTTTGGTTACCAGTGTCTTTGGCTGAACGCCTCATTTTGCAGCAAATACTATGTCTGCGGGAATGCCAATAACTTAATTAGGTTTCAGTAAAACATGCCAAAGATCAGCCTCCTTTCCCCCTTGTTGTCTGGGCTGAAACCTAATCTGTGTCTTGTTTCGGGGATGTCAGAATTGGCTTCCGTTCCTATCCTACTGAATTTCAGATGGTTTGGCCTGGGAAACTGAAACCGTAGACTGGGATGCAATCTCCAGGAGAGGTTGGGTGTATTCGTAAGCCTTGATAGTTCGTTTGGGTAAGAAAAAGACAGTGAGTTACAAATGCCTAGCAGGAGCTTTGTGAGGGAAGTAAATCGAAGTATTGGAGCCGCCACCCTCAACAAAATGCAAGAATTTCAGAGACAATTGATTAATTATGTGCCATCTAGTTGTTTTCGACTCCTAGTTACTGGTTGGAAGATAGATACCTAAATAGATAGATGGTGGATGGGTGGGTGGCCGGATGGACAGACAGACATTTTCTATGATTCAAAGAGAAATCTAAATTGCCTTTGCTCATGGTGATTCATACCATAGTAACTTCCCATTTGGATCACTGTAATGTACTGTACATGGGGCTGCCCTTGAAGAGTACTGGGAAGCTGCAGTAGCACCAATAGTTGTGGACATTTCTTGTTAGTGCATATAACACCCTGCACCCAATGGGTTTACAGGTGTGATTGAATGTGCTGTTGTCACCTTGTAGCCCTACATGGCATTGAGCCATGCTATTTCTCCCTTCCAACTCTTTATTGTGTAATAATAGATGGGGTTTTCCCCAAATGAACCCTAACATCATAAAATATCTACAGAAGGAAATCAGGAGTGGGGAAATTGGCAGCACCTGCAAGAGTTTAACCAGACTGGCTGAGTTCACACAGAATGCCAAGCTAAGATTTTAAACTATGATTTGTGTGGAATAAGCCATAACCTTAGCTCATAATAGGAGATTTGTGTCTCACCTAAGCAAAAACAAAGAATCCATATTATGGCTCTGTGCAATATTTAAGCTAGGAATGGAGCAAGATGTCAGTTTTCATTAATTTCCCCCCTAAATTCCTTGCTTTTGGAAATCTGTCGACATTAGTTTCCCAGTCCAGTTTTTGTTTTTGTTCTGTACTTGAATTTGTACGTATTTTGGTCACATATCTGCAAACATGTGTTTTGGTTTACATTCATCTCACAAAGCCAGTCTGTGCAAGCCATTTCCTCTAATATAATACATTTCTGTATGTCATTTTCCTGAATGGCTGCTTTTTGCACAAACCTTGTCCTTAAAAGGCATTGCAAAATTCAGAAAACCAGCAATGTTGGATCAAGAAGTATATATTTGTGCATGTGTTGGATGGAGGGTTTTGTGTGTGTGTGTGTGTGTGTGTGTGTGTATTGCTGCCTCTCCTGGATCAGGCATTGTCGTTTTCTCCCCTGATCAGGTGAAGGGACTTCAGGAGGCTCCTGTAAATATTGAAGGAGGAGAATTGTTTTGGTCTGGTAACTCCTTTTCAGACGAACATACTTTATGAAAAAGCAACAGCTTTTGTGAACTTCAGAAGGCTTCTGGTGGCCCCCGACAGGGGAGGCGTGCACTTTTTCAGTCCTTTTGGTGTTTGGCTTTTAATAAGGTGGGGAATCTGGTGTGCTATTGTACATGGGGTCACAAAGAATCGGACATAACATAGCGACTGAACAACGGCGGGAAAAGAAGTGGATTTCCTGGGATGCCAACAACCTCTATGTCCTCTCTTATATTTCTTCATCCCATGCAAGGAATCACCGAACATCAAACCACCAAAACACAACGTCCACATTGGTGATGTAATTTTTGGGTGGTTTGGTGGTTTTATGATTAAAAGCAAAAATCATTTAATTGCTAGAGGCTTCTACCGCACCTTTCTCATCCTCGTTTTCAAACTACCTGAAAGAATTATTTTGCTGCTCCAAATTACTCAGGGTTTTTTTTCCCCTATTGAATTTTGGCAGAACGGTATCAGAGGAGCTACGTGTGACCTGTGGACTAACCGTCCCTAACATGTTGCTTCAGAAATGTACATTTCAAATAGTTTGCCTTCACGAGCCAATGACAGATTTCTCCCCATGGCTAGTGTGAATCCAAGCATTGCCAATCGATTCGCCTCTGAAATGCCTTCATATTACTCAGGGGAATTGCCAAATGTGGGCTTGAATCAACAAGCCTTTGTATTTAACCACGCACGCTTCCATTTTAAGCTTGAATGCTGCAGAGAAGCTTAAGCACTGATGGCTGTTTTTATTTTATCACACTTTCTCACACCTTGCGTGTAAAGCTTTCTGGCAACCATTTTGGCTGGGCCCAGGCTCTGTGTTTTTCCTGCCTGGAAATCAAATAGAGCTGAACAATGTTGAGAAGTTTTAAAAATAAGAGCCATGTTTCCCGTGTTGGGTACCAAAAGGAAAAGGTGAGAGGGCTTTTCTTGACAGTGTTTGTGGAGATTCTCAGTCATCCAGGTTGTGGTTGTCCCAAAGGTGCTTTTTCAAGAGTCAACTGGACTGTCTGGTTTTTCTCAGAAGACGTTTCGCTTCTCATCCAAGAAGCTTCTTCAGCTCTTTTTTCTTGAAGGTCAAGTGAGTGTTCAAAAAACAAAATCTGTACTGAAGAAATGGAGGGTTGACTTTTAGAACACGGAAAGGCACTGATGGCTGAGTGGGGAACTCATCATGGGTTTGGCAGCATAGTTCTGGTTTCATGGCTTCTTTCATACATTTCTTTCTGTTAGGTCTACAGGAGGTCCTCAACTTCCAACCATTCGTTTAATGACTGTTCCAACTTACAATGGCACTGAAAAAAAGTGACAGGATCATTTTTCACACTGATGACCATGGCAACTGGCATATATTAATGACAGTTGCAATGTCCCAGGGTCATGTGATCTCCTTTTGCGACCTTCGGACCAACAGATTCAATGGGAAAGCCAGATACACTTAACAACCGTGTTTTAATAACGATTTACTTAAAAGCTGAGGCAAGAACAGTTGTAAAATGGGGCACAATTCACTTAACTGTATTGTTTAGCAACAGAAATGTTGGGCTCAATTGTGGTCATAAGTCAAGGACTACCTGTAAATCTGCCCACTCTCTTTTTCTGTTACAGTGGATATTCAAAGCAATTACTAATTAAGGTCCACTTTGACAAAATGGCCAAAGAACTTTTCTTAGAGGATTAGTTGATTTGTGTTAGTTGGGCTGTTTTATCAGGAAACAAATTATCTTTCGTCACTGATCAAATGTTTGGAGACTACTGGTGCTGATCAGGCACTATTTCTACCATTTTGTTCGAAGAATCAATTTGAGAATGAAAGACCTCTCTAGATGTTTTTTCAAGACCTCTTTTGACGTTTTTCATGTTTTTCATCTCCTAAATTATGCCACAGGAGGTCCCAGTGTGGTTGTGATCTGCAGCAGAATTTTTCAACCTTGGCAAGTTTACAAATGGGTGGACTTCAGCTTCCAGAGTTCTGGGACTTGAAATCCACCCATCTTAAAGTTGCTGAGGTGGAGAAACTCTGCTCCGGAGCAATACGTGAAACAAAGAGGAACCAATAGTTTGTGGCCAGCTGTTACAGACAAGCATTTTGTCTACAAGGAGGGCAAATGAAAGATTATTGACAGATTCTCTTTCCCAATGGTTTCATCCTGTGTGTGAGAGGGGGGGGGGGGGGGGAGAGAGAGAGAGAGCACACAACTATATAGTATATATCTGCATATTCTGGAAACAAGATGGAAGTGGCTTTCTATAGAATAGGCACGGCCAATGAGAAGGCATGAAAACGAATGACATTGTTGGATAGAAAGCACCCAAAGAATGTCTTCTTCAATGGATCCTGGAGATAGGTGGTCTTCTTGGAGGTCTTGGAGGTCTTTTAGTCCGATCCCCTGCTAAAGCAGGAGGTCCTGTATCCCAAATGGTTGTCCAATGTCTTCTTTCAAACCTCCAGCGATGGAGCCTCCACAACTTCCTGAGGCAAGCCGTTCCACTGGTTCATTTTTCTCCCTGACAGGAAATTTCTCCTTAGTTCTAGGCTGGTTCTCTCCTTGATAAACTTCCATCCATTTCTTTTTGTCCTGCCTTCAGGTGCTTCGGATTCACCGGTCTTCTCTACAAAGCCTCTCAAGTATTGGAAGACTGCTATCATGTCACTTCTAATCCTTCTCTTTGTTATTGGGTGATTCTGTTGGGTATTTTTTCCCCTTTCAAATGCCCTTTCCTTCCCTTTTGCAATCAGGAAAGAAACATGGAATGCAAATTTATTTATTTTCTTCACGATGGTCCCTACATAGAGATTTTAAGGGAGTCAGCATCTTATTTCCATCTTATTGCAATGTTTACCTAAAGAAAGAGAAATTCGGCTGTATCCGGAAAGAAGCAAAAATGGTACAATCACCTCATTAAAGCTGGCTTAAAAACAAACCATCACTTTTACAACATTAAAGATGCCACGGAAGGAAAAATTATTGCTCAGGAGAGGGTCTGCTGCGGATTATGCCCACGAAGATGTTCTCTGGAACACAGTTAACAAGTGCATTTTATTCAACACACATTATCTCTCCAGCTCAATTTTGCATCATATATTTTATTACATAGAGATTTTAGCCAATGGGGTAAATAATTCTATACAGCCAGCTGCTCCTTATGCACCATGTCTAAGTTTTTATTGCCAAAATGAGTATCAATAAAATATGGATAGTCCATGACTTACAACTACAATCGAGTCCAACATTTTTGTTGCTAAGCAAGGCAGTTGTTAAATATATTTTGCTCCAGTTTATGACCTTTTGGGCACAATTGTTCAGTGAATCACTGTCATTAAGTGAAATCAAGTAGTCAACAAATTTGTTGACCCCCTCCTCTTTTGGCAACCTCTCAAATACCAGAATACTATTACCATGTCCCCCAGTCCTTTTCTTTAGACTAGTCAAACCCTAATCATGAAACCATTCTTCAAACATTTTAGTCTTCAGGCCTTTAACCTTTAATTATCTTAATCTGTCTGTCTGTCTGTCTTTCTCTCTTTCTCTTTCTTTCACTCTCTCTTTCACCCTGTCTCTCTTTCTTTCTCTTCCTTCCAGGGTTTTTTTTTTTCATCTTGGCAAACACAGCTATTTTGCAAACAAACTGGGCCTCCCATGCATGTGTAGAACATCAGCTACAACAGAGCACAATATATGTAGTTCACATGTGCATGTTTCTAGACAGCATGTTAAAAAGCAGAGACCTTGCCCACATCCCTTGACAAAGATCCATATAGCCAAAGCTATACTTTTCCCAGTAGTCATGTATAGCTGTGAGAGTTGGACTATAAAGAAGGCTGACCGCCGAGGTATTGATGCTTTCTAATTGTGGTGCTGAGGAAGACTCATGGGAATCCTTTGGACTTCAAACCAGTCAATCCTAAAGGAAATCAAATCTGACTAAAGGACAGATATTGAAGCTCAAATGCTTTGGCCACCAAATGGGAAGAGAGGACTCATTGGAAAAGACCTTGATGTTGGGAAAGATGGAAGGCAAAAGGAGAAGGGCACAGCAGAGGATGAGATGGCTAGGTAGGGTCATCGACACAATGAATGTTAATTTGGGCAAACTCCAGGATACAGTGAGGGCAGGAGGAACTGGTGTGCTGCAGTCCATGGGATCAGAAAGAGTCAGACACAACTGAACAACAAGAACATGTATGTGTTTACTATCTCAATGTAACACATAGTCCATGTAACACACAGTCCATGTTCTGATGTGCCCTCTTAATGCTATCTGCTCTCCACCATCGATGCTCTTTGCATGCCTGGCTCCATTTATAAAAATGCTTTCGGGTAACTGTTACTTCTGCTAGTCAGCACAATTTTTTTTTTCTGAGTTGTGGTATTTTCATTTTGCTTTTGGAAGGCGGCTATTTTTATGGGACAGAAAATTGGGGGGGGGCAGTTTAATAGGCGCTGAAACTGACTAGAGGAGATTAAAACCAAGCTCTCTGATAAAATCTGGTGATCTAAATTTGACCAGAGAAAAAGTTTGAAATCCTTTCTACTCAGTTTCATAGTTTAATGTTGAAAGTTGAATGAGGTGCCGAAGTGAGGACAGGGAGGAAGAGCAACATAATCCCAGCTTTCTGCAAAGAATTATTGGATAGAAAACAACGGGTGTCTCCTTCCAAAAGAGTAACATCAAATAAACAGGAACAAAGGAACAAGAGTCTGGACACGTGCTCTTTTTTTTTTGCAAAAAACTAGTCTGAAAACAACCACAACTCCACTTTCCTACTTCTCCAGCATGTAGACAGCCTCCAGCCCAGACACTGTGCTATTCTGATCTGTGCTACTCCCAATATTTTGAGCTTGTATGTCATTGCCAATGAAGGGAGAATTACTGTTATGTTATTATATGTTACATTGATGGATTATGTGACAGCAAACCATTGCTGACACTTAGGAACCACATAGATGGATTTCTCTCTGATGATCTGCTCCTAGCCTGGTCTTTCAGGTCTTCCGAGGATGCCTCCGTAGTACTGAAACTGGGTCCATCCACCTGGCTGCTGATCGTCCTCATCTTCTCTTTCTTTCCATCTTTCCCAGCATAAGAGCCTTTTCCAGAGGGCTGGATCTTCACATAATGTGTCTAAGATGGATGGGTGGATGGAAGGATGGATGGATGGATAGGCCAACAATTGGAGACTGCATAGACAGACCTTTTTCATGCCTATCTGAACCTGGTCCTTCAGGTCTTCCAAGAGTACACTCATTGTCACTACATCTAAATCCTTCCATCTTGCTGTTGATTGTCCTTCTCCTTCATTCCACCTTTCCCAGCACCAAAGCTTTCTCCAGAGAACTAGATCTTCACATAATGTGTCTAAGATGGATGGATGGATGGACAAAGGGATCGACCGGCAGACAGGCCATCAATTGGAGACTGCATAGACAGATCTTTTGCACGATTACCTGTCCTTAACCTGGTCCTTCAGGTCTTCCAAGAGGGAACCCACTGACACTGTACCTGAATCTTTCCACCTTGCTTTTGATTGTCCTCTTCTTCTCTTTCCTTCCACTTTTCCCAGCATCAGAGCTTTTCTATATCAGCGGTGTCAAACTCACATCATCATGGCGTCATCAGGTGACATATCAGGACTTCCCCCCTCCGCTAACTGGGTGGGGGCAGGGCCAGCACATGACACATCCGGCCTGTGGGCCACAAATTTAACACCCCTTCTCTAGAGAGCTGGGTTTTCTCATAATGTGTCCCAAGTAGGATAATTTGAACCTGATCATTGGTGCCTCAAATGAGAACTTTGGGTTGATTTGTTCATTGATCCATTGGTTTCTTTTCGTCTATATTATTTTCAAGAATCCTCTCCAAAATCAAGGTTCAAAAGGGTCTGTGATCTTCTTATCTTGCTTCTTCAAAGTCCAACTTTGGATTCCATGGAATGAAAGTGTACCTCTCACACAGAGGTGGGATTCAAATTTTTTAACAACCGGTTCTGTGGGCATGGCTTAGGTGGTGGGAGTGGCTTGGTGGTCATGTGACTGGGTGGACATGACTTGGTGGTCATGTTATTGGTTGGGTGTGGCCAACTCAATATCACTCACATCGAGGCACGCACCTCCTCGCCTGGCCTCTCATGACTGTGGGGATGCTGCAAGATTCGTAAGTGTGAAAAACGGTCATAAGTCACTTTTTTCGGTGCCATTGTAACTTTGAATGGTCACTCCACATAAGCAAAGTACCAGCAAAGGAGGAGAAAAAAAACTCCAGAGAAGTTCCAGAGAGACAGGAAGTCTAGTCCTGCCAAGAATGTAATAAGGGTTAACGGAGAGGCAGTTTCTGTAAGCAACACCAGAATGTTTCCTTCCTGCCTTCCTTACAGGATTAGGCCAGTAATTTCATCTAACAACCGGTTCTCTGAACTGCTTAGAATGTTAACAACCGGTTCTAGAGAATAGATGCGAACTGGTAGAATCCCACCCCTGCTCTCACAGGGAGGTACACGAGTTTGATCTTTGTGGGCATTTCAATCTCTTTTCCAAATCCATCATGGCTGCGCTAGTAATGCTAGTCTACAGTATATTTCGTGACTGCTTGTTCCTTTACTAAAAGGTATAAACTATCTACTACATCAATATCTTCATTGTCAATTCTAATTAGGATACTATTTTTGAATAATTGCAGACAAGAGAAGCAGGAGTCTCTAGAGGCTTAACAGTCAGAAAAAAAAAACAGGAGGGACTCACCCTAATGGATCAAGTAGCTAAAAGTTTGTATCTTCAGATTTGAAAGATTCTGTTAATGAGGCCTTACAATAAGGTAGAATTAGTTAATCTTGTGTTTCCTGTCTTGTTTACCAGGGGGACTGACAGGAGGTATCTCTTTCCAGTTCTTTAAACATTAACAATTAGACACTCTAAACATAACAACTAACAATAAAAAACATTAGCCTAAACTATTCCCAATTCCATAAACACCTGTGATTAAAATGAAAGCTGGAGAACAACCAAGAGGAGGAAAGGATTCAGACATGACTCCATTTTTATGACTAATTTTGAAAGTTACCAAGATACATCTTCCAGTCCAAGGGGATTTTTTATTTAATTACTTTTTTTTAACAAGTTCTCTAGTGGAATAGTAAGATGTTTCTTTCTTTAACCAAAGGAAATAAATAACAGGTCAAAATAAATACAATGGTGGTCTTTTTCCTTCCTTCCTTTCTTTTTTACCAGTCTTTCTTCTTTTTACCAATGTTTTCCAGCCTCAGCAACCTTATGAAGCATAGATTTCAACTTCCAGGATCCCCCAGCTGGCATGATGGCTGGAGAATTGCAGGAATTGAAATTCACATCTCTTAAAAGTTGCCAGGGTTGAGAAACACTACTGCAGATGCACATCAGACAAGTGTCAAGGTTCCGATGATTACCCTAATTAAATCATGAGCCTCGAGCCAAGCTTCAAAAGAATCCAAAAGATTTATTAGGAGCAACATGTCCAGCACTAACCGGTATGAAGCCAACTCTGAGACACATAATTTACTATCACCTATGACCCTGTTTTCCCCCACCCCCCCCTGGGTGTGTCATCAATCACACTCTCCAATGAAGGATTTTCAGGGGCAGAAGATCCAGTAACCTAGGCCACAATCTCTACAAGATAAGCATGGAATGTGCTTCCGGCCTTCATCTGCCACACTCTCCCTCAGGCCTTTCCTCCCCTTTCTTATGGCAACTCGAAAACAGGCATAGGAATGATTTACGAGTTGACAATGAGAAGATGAAAGGAGGTGGTCAAAGAGGGACCCAAGTGAAGGCCAGGTGTGGAAAAGAAAAAGGATGGTGGTTGCGCTTCTACAATGGGTGGGATGGATAAAACTGCTGGGAAATTTACCCTCTGTGATTGTCTTAACCCTAATTTTGATATCTATGGTGATTCTTAGTCATCCAAGTCATGGCTGTCTCAAAGGTGGTTTTTTTCTTCTTCTTCTTCAAGTTTTTCTTCTGGTTTTTCTTTGAAGACGTTTCCCCATCATCCAATAAGAGCTGAAGAAGCTTTTTGGATGAGAAGCACAACATCTTCAAAGAAAAACTTAGACATGCGCTTTGGGATGAACACCCTTCGAATGGTGCAGGAGTATGAACAGATTTCCAGAAAAATTGCACACTACAGGAACCATTTGTATTTCAGTTTGAGATGCAGGCCTCAACGACCCTCTAAAAGGATGCAAATGACCAGCTGTCTGCAAGGAGTCTAAATCCTTCCATTCCCCACCATCCAATCAGAGCTAAAGAAGCTTCTTGGATGAGAAGCAAAAGGTCTTCAAAGAAGAACCAGAAAGTCCAGTTGCCTCTTGAAGTTAAAAAAAAAAAAAAAGCACATTTGGGACCTAATTTGGATAGAACCTCATTATGGCCAAGATGGAGGACATGTTGAAACCAGGAAAGAGATTCTTTAAGCCTGTTTAATTTCCAGGCAAGAATGAAGCAGTTAAAAGCTGCAAGTCAAGAGAAAGTCAAAAACCTACAGACAAACATTGTCCTCAGCTCTCTTAACCATGACAAAACTTGAACTTGAGATCTTCTGTCTGAAAAGCAGGTGTTCTATCATTGACCTGCACTCATTTCTCATTAACAAAGCAATTTCCTTTGTTTTACTGCTGCTCTGGGAATGCAAAAAGAAAAAAGATTGCCCAGCATCTGGCAGACCACAATAGAAGAGAATTATTTTGATGGATCACCTCTTGGGCCTTCCTTAAGGAATTTGCTCTGTTTTACACTTCTGCGTAATGTGATGATAAAACCCAGCTTTGGCTGCCATAAAAATTATTGAGATCCTGAAGAGAGACAATCTTGGACACTCTTCAAGTGTCCTGTTGCACCTTGGAATAATTGCTTCCTTGTGTGGTAGGTAGCAACATCTTTTCTAATAGACCCTAGAGAAGAGATTGTGATATGACTGATGCAAATAGCAGACTATCAACTCCCAATGGGAAAAATAAAAATGAAATCCAATGTTGTGGCAATTTTCAGCCCTCCCGGAATGAAAATACTCAAATCAAGATTATAGAATTTTGCAAGATTTGGATTTTCAGGGCCTGAAAAATTTGCAAATATCTCCATCAGTGACATTAGGGCAGTTCTGAAAATCTGGTTTATATTAGGAAATGGCATTGACCACCCAGGGAATCCCAGCCCCTCATAATGGGCTTGATCTTCTCTGCACAAGAGCCTTCTGCTCCCACCAAAGCTGCAAGCATGGAAGGTGGAGGCACAGTGATTTCCTCCTCAGCCCCACTCTCTCCATACAATTTCAATAATTTGTCCAGACATGGAAGCGGGTAGCAAAATTCCAAGTCAGTTGGCTAATCTGAAACCAAGACAAAACATCTCACGACCTTCAGCCGCAGCCATCCTCAGGGAGCCTTTTAAAAGAAGCTGTTTTGGTGGAATAACAGATTGGATCATCCCAGAGAAGGAAACCACAGCACTGAGGTGATTCATCAGCCCCACTTACAAAGGGCCCCTTGTCTGTCAGGTGCTTGGAGGCTCCCCCCCCTCCCCTCCCTTCCCTTGCCACCCCCACCCACGTGCCAACCTGCCAGTAAGGAAAGGCACTAGAACAAGGCCATGTGCAGCTCTGAGTGCCAACCCTGTGCTAACAATCGTTAGCACAGAAAGTTGAACCCTCCTCTCCCACCCAGGTCAACCTATAGCCCTGGACACCTTGGGGAGCTACAGGGAAATGAAATGGCCGTGCGCCAAAAGTGCAGCAATGCTTCCAAACGTGCATTTAGAATTAGGGTCCCTTTTTTCGATTCCACAATTTTTCCCACAAGGATGTGTGAGTTTGCAACAATTTCCTCTTCCTTCCACTTCGCTTTAGGCAGCAGTTCCTGAGTGCTGATAAACACAGCAAAGCGAGGAGGCCATCTCAGTGTCATCATAACATACAGTTCCTGCAAGAATCTTTATATATATATTCTGGGTGAGGGAAGTTGAATGGGGAAGGGGGAATGCAGGATGGAGCTAACTCAAAAGTCAGTTAAGTGGTATCATTGGGAACAGCCACCCATCCTTACAATGGAAAATCCTATGTTACCAGGATTTTTAATAAAAATAAGCAGGACACAGAATGCTACTGCAAAGATGGGTTTTTTTAAGTGGGAGTAAGGAGGGACATGGTGGCTCAGTGGCTAAGATGCTGTGCTTGTCGATCAGAAAGGTCAGCAGTTTGGTGGTTCGAATCCCTAGCACCACATAACAGAGTGAGCTCCTGTTACTTGTCCCAAAAATAGGGGCCACTTTGGTGGGAAGTCAACAGCGTTCCATGCACCTTCGGCATTTAGTCATGCAGGCCACATGATTATGGAGACATCTTTGGACAGCACTGGCTCTTCGGCGTTGAAACGGAGATGAGCACCAGGCCCTAGAGTTGGAAACGACTAGCACGTATGTGTGAGATGGAGAACTTGTGGTCTTCCAGATGTTACCAGACTCAAGCAATGCTCAGGAGTGAATGGAATTATAGTAACAATCCCTAAAGGACCAAAGATTTTCAACCTCAGAACAGGGGAAATGTAATGGATTCCCAGGAGGGAGGGGCTGCTTTTCAGAAAAACAAGAGACAACTCACTTCAGATACTTTGTGTAAGAGAAAGGAGGTGAAGACAGATCCTCCCTAATAGTTCCCAGAATATACGTTTGATGAGGCAAGTAATCTACTTTAGATTGACAAGATTTCTATCTATAGGTGAGGAACAATAAAGAAATCTGCACAGAAGAATCACAATGTGTCTTTCTTAGTTTTTGGAGCCTATAGGAAACAAAATAAGCAGGCTTCTTAATGATCCATCAGCTCCAACCATGGGAATCTGGAGATGTTTGAGAAATCTGGAAAGCCATGGAACAGGAATAAGTGACTAAGGCAAACTGAGTGCAACCTACTTCTGAAATTAATTTAAAATGAGCTAATTAGCAAAATGTAAGTTAGCTGCCAACTTGGGAAGCATGTGGTTTTGTTGGAATATAAGAAGGATAGACAGAGGCAATGTTTGTAGACAATGTCCCTGCATGGTAAAAGGGAAAGAATTAATGGGATTTGTGTTTAGCCATCCATCAAGATTGTCCCAAAGGTGCTTTCTCAAAAGGCAACTGGACTTTCTTGGTTTTTCCTTGAAGACGATGTTCTGCTTCTCATCCAAGAAGTTTCTTCAGTTCTCAGAAGCAATGCTTTCCCGAGAAGCAACAACAACCAACATTGCTTTTAGATCAAAAGCACAATACCCTTCCCTCCAAATTCTGCCATCGCCACCTGCACCCCCTTCTAAGAAAATATTTTCAAAGCTCTCTTTCTCCTCCAGGACCACAATTATAAACAAGGTGCAGAACTATTTACCAAGTTCAGCAAGATCTATTTTTTTTTTCCAAAAGATGCTTTGGCAAACTCTTTTTCAACCGAGCCACCATCCAGGGTCCTCTAAGGGCAAAAACCTGCTGATTTTTCATTTTCAAGTGCTTAATCAAACCCTGTGTAATTTATAACCCCTGAACATTTAAAAAGTTGGACAGGATTAGGTTGGAGTGAGCAAACGCCGCCTAAACAGATTCTTTTGCTTGTTTTTAAAAAGAAACTTTTATAAATTCAATTGCCACTTGCAAAGGCTGTCCTTTCTCTTCTCTTTTGTTCTTTTTTTAAAAAAAGAACTTTGTCCTTTGCTTAGTTACTGTTGACTTTAATTCCTGTGAGACAGCCAGTGGCATTTCATTTTATTTGATTTTTTTAATACCTCGGCTTCACTAAACAGCTCTCCACAGAGCCCGACATAATGCAGGGCAATACAATTCCAATAAACACATAAAACAATTAAAACACACCAGGCAACAAAAGCAAAAGTCAAATTAAATTACTCCCCCAAAAAGTCCTAGGGGATAAAACAATTGTATTGCAAAGCCACCAAAGGAGGCTGTGGTCAGCCTCTTCCACCCTTTTTTAAATTATATTATTTTAAATCTCTTTTACTGCATTGTTTCAATACAGTAATGTTTATATCATGTTATACACATATAAAAGATATCACTCTTTATATCAAAGGTTTTTAATATTCTATCAAAGATATCAATCTTCATATCAAAGATTATTAACATTCTATTTTTCAGGTAGATTATTGACAATACAGAAGAGGAGAAAACCATTCGATCAACATTAGTTACAGTTTAGGATGTCTGTTCTGTATTATAAATATCAAATTATTCATTCAAAGCTAATATTGAGAAAAGAATCACTACGACTCACAACAAAATATTTGTTGTATAGTAGAGATTTTTATTTTATACTGATTACTTTATATTAAGATCTCCATTGTATTGTTACAGACATATGTTAATGAAAGGAAAAGAGAGAAACTGAACAAATTTAATACTCTAAAGGTAAAAAAAATAAAATTAAAAAGGAAAATAAAGAAAAGGGCTATTGGGTTACTGACTTCCCTTCTTTTTAAAAGCAAATCAGCTTATTTGCAATACTTGTAGACATTTAGCCCTCACAGAAGCCAGACTGTAAGTAA
Source organism: Bungarus multicinctus (assembly GCA_023653725.1). NCBI lineage: Eukaryota > Metazoa > Chordata > Lepidosauria > Squamata > Elapidae > Bungarus > Bungarus multicinctus. The sequence continues at coordinate 20,976,504 of CM042835.1, read as the reverse complement.
TTACTGAATATTTGCCATGTTCTATGATATATTGTATGTATTGGGAACCATTCTTTCTTAAACATATGGTCAGCCTTGCCAGGAAGAACAAAGGTCCAGCCAGTAAAATATGTTGTAAGTCATTGTTGACAAAACACATTGAATTAAACGGACATCTATTTTAACAGACTCCAACCTGATGCCCTTTAGATTTCAGGGGCTACTTATTCTTCATGCGGGCTAGAAGACGGGAAACCTCAATTGTCTATCCTTCCTTCTCCTCTTCCTCCTCCTCCTCCACAGCATTGTGATCAAAGCTCCTTGACAACCAAAGGAGAAGGGCTTCCATCATGATTCTGTCTTGCAATTTTGACACACACACTCCCATAGATGCCTGGGGACCTGTTCATTTCACAATGTTGGCTGTGTTCAGGAACACAGTCAATTTATTGCCGACTCAGCCAGTTTGCCTCTGAAATTGCAGCAATGCTGGTCTTTTCAATCCTTTTTTCACTGATGGGAAATCTTATTTCACCCTGCTCCTGACCGCTTACCTTTCCTGCCTTCCATCCTCCATAATGTCATTCGAACAATGCCCAGGGTCACAAACATCTTAAAATAGCTTGGGGATAATTGTGTCATGGCCCATAAAGCTAGACAAGATCAAGAAACCAACTTCTATATAGACTTCAACAAGAGATTTTTCCATTATAGTCTTGGATATATTCAAAACTGGGAGAATTCCTCAGCCTATGCCCTTCCCAAAGTCCCAACTCTACAAAGCGGAAGGAAAAAATCTTCAGTTACTGTTGACTCAAAGTGATTTTGGTTAATCCCCAACATTTTTGTTTGTATCCATAGATCCACTTAGAGGTCCTCCAGAAAATCAAGACATTAACTTGCAAGGGCAGCTTTGCTTGTGGAGAATGTGTGCGAAGCACCTGCTACTGCCAGGTACAGAGGTGGGAGGCTGGAAGGAAAACATCCTTGATAAAGGAAAGGTATATGCAGGAACCCAACTTTACGGATTGAAGGAACCATATTTTTTTAAAAAAGTCTAAAGGCACTTCCCATTGTTGAGTTGAAGTACTCTCCACCCATCCTGGAGTCAGCAGAGAACAGTCTGGCCTGACATTTTTTGACCCCATTGTTGATCCCAAATCTGCTTCTCTTTCCTCTGTTCTCAGCCACTCCAGTCCCTAGACTTCCTTCCACAGTAATAGGTGACTGCCTAACAGATTTAAACACATCTATGCCCTTGGATGAAGTCAGGAAAAGGAAAACATAGTGTTTTAACACCAGTACAAGAAAGGAATTACAGGCCAATCTCATTTGTGAGCTAGGGATAAGGTGAAGACAACATTATACAGAAGAAGACCAAAAAAGTTAATGAGGAGAAGGAGAATGAGGAGAATAAAAGAAAAGACAACGAAGACATGATTACAGTGATTGCTAGGCCAAGTGGTCTGGTGTTATGATAGAAACCTGAAAAAGTTCACTTAGAAGCCAACAGAAGCAATGATACTCTTACTATATCTGAGTGGAGGAAGGATAGCTCAAGGGTTAGTATGGAGTTCCCCCATTTTGAACCCGCATCCCTTTCCATGCTGCCAATTGAGAAACCTTTCAATTCTCTACCCAGCCTTGCCTAAACCGAGAAATTTCCAAATCTCACTGAGAAGTCAAATAACAGCGTGTTTACATATGCTAGAGTAGCCAATATTGTTCTCCAAAGAAATCTAGTTGCTGTTATCAATACATTTACTGGATTATATGAAATATCTGAGGAATTTGAAGAACTTTCCAAAACACTGAAAGCTGATATTGGCAAGACAACGGACTCAAGTTCTCTAAATGATGCCCTCAACCTCAGACTGGGACCCAAGCAGTTGTTTTTGAACACAGATCATAGAAATATAGAATCATAGAGCTGGAAGAGATCTTGGTGGTCTTTTAGTCCAATCCTCTGCCCAAGACAGAAGTCTTCATGCCATTTCAGACAAAGGCTGTCCAATCTTTTCTTGAAAACTTCCAGCAATGGAGATCTCACCACTCCAGGAGGTAAGCTGTTTCACTGATTAATTGTTCTCACTGCCCTTCTTGAGATCAATCCATGAGGAGTACTTTACTACTCAACACTTTCTAAAGAAAATGGGAGCAGATTCCCTGCCTGAAATATGGTAGGTGTTCCAAAATCTGCCTATTCCTCTTCCTTGAGGATTTATTTTATTTATATATTTTATTTGTCAATTGCTTACAAGATAATAGGTATAAGTAAAAACATAATTATGAATACATGGATACATATAAGAAAAATTATTAAGTTTGGTGCGATTAACCTTGAGTTTGTATCTATTGTTTGCTCTAGTGTTGTTATGGTTGAAGCTGAAGTATTCCTTAACAGGTAGGACATTGCAATGTATGATTTTATATACTATACTTAGATCGGACCGAAGGCGGCGTAGTTCTAGGTTTTCTAGGTCCAGAATTTTGAGTCTGGTGGCATAAGGTATTTATATTTATCCCTGAAACATAATTGAATATTGGCAATGTTTATAGGGAAGACACTCCAAAGCTGTTTCAACAATGTTTCAAGCTCCATCTATCACCTTCTCCATTCCTTCTTCTTAAGATGACCTCTCTTTTTAAAGTTTCCAAGTCACAGAATGCCCTCAGAAGAAACACTTGAAAGTTACAGAAGGTGCCCAAATAAACAGAGATTCCTAGGCTAAAGCAATAGTGGGTGGCTTGTCCTCCCCTACTCCCCCTCATTTTCCCACAGACCACCCTAGTTGGAAGTTTGTTAAAGTCAGGAAGTAAAGGACAGAAATATCTTCCCATGTGTTTAGTGCATTCCAGTTTTTTGAACAAATCAAGACTTCAGATCACCTCCCTTTTTCATAACTTTCCACTTCCATTAATTTAAAATGGAAGATATCTACCAGCTATTAATGTAAATCTATTGGGGTCTCAGCTGTCAGAGCTCGCCTTCACCTGCACAGTGAAAAACAACATATTGACATCCATCTTTCTAACCAAAAATTAGGAAGGTCTGGTGTTCTCACCTCATAAAAATGCTGCCATTTTACTCATATTATAAATATATTAAACTTGTATGCCTCCTCTTGATTTGCAGTGATTCTGGATAGCTCACCACAAACATATAAAGTACCATAAAACATAAAAAAGTAAAGGCAAAAAAGATGGCAAGTGTGATGAAGTAAGTTTTCTCACTCTCCATCACCAAAGACCTGGTGAAGAGCCTGGTCTTCACAGCTCTTCTATACCAGGGGTCTCCAACATTGGCAACTTTAAGACTTGTGGACCAACACCCAGCATTCCTTTTCCTGGCATCTTTTGCTGCTTGACTCTTGCCGGTTGCCATGGAAACAGGGAGGGGGGTAATTTGGTGTTGAGGGGGGGGAGGGTGCTGGAGGGAGATGTCGTGTGAACTGAAAAAGATGGGACGCTTTCCTGCTTACTGCACAACTGCATCCACTTATCTTTTCTAGGCCAAGGTCAACCTTCTTGGCATACCAGATGTGTGAGACACTACATGAAGATGTACTCAACATGACATTATACACACCTCAGATTGGATATCCGGTTTGAACTACTGGGGGAGGGAAATTGGGAAAACGTTCAATATGTAATTTCCACGCCTGTTTGCCTCAGAACTTGCTTTCCTTTTCTTGCTATCACTTCAATAATACTTTTCTCTATTTTAATGGAGTCTAAGGTTTTCTTTCTTGGATTTTGAATGGAGGCACAGCTGACATTAAGCAAGTTCTTTTTTTTTTACCATCCCACCTGGAGATTAACCTCTGCCATGGGGGCTGAAAAAAATAGTGTCTAACCAAGGCAGCAATGAAGAAGATATGGGAGCTGCTGGATCTACCCCTTCATAGCTTCTTTGCAGTCAAGGGGAAGCTGAGCTGCTCTCTGAGTTGCAGATTGAGGAGAAACCAGTGGTTTATCCCAAATGGTCTTTGGGAGTAGTTCGGATGGAAATACCAGAGAAGCTCCCCTCTGGGGTGATGGCTGCCAGATGCCGGCGGGGAGAAACTGCCTGGCAGGAGGAAGACAGAGAAGACTTTCTGCTGACCCAAGCTCTGCATTTATTGAACGAAGCTCTTGAGGGATACAATCAAGATCAAGGGAAGTACTAACACCACTCTATAAAGCCTTAGTAAGACCACACCTAGAGTACTGCATCCAGTTTTGGTTACCACATTATAAAAAAGATGTTGAGGCTCTAGAAAAAGTACAGAGAAGAGCAACCAAGATGATTAGGGGACTGGAGCCTAAAACATACAACGAACGGTTGCAGGAACTGGGCTTGGCTAGTCAAGTAAAGAGAAGGACCAGGGGAGACATGATAGTGGTCTTCCAATATTTGAGGGGCTGCCACAGGGAGGAAGGGGTGAAGCTATTTTCTAAAGCGCCTGTAGGCCAGACAAGGAATAATGGATGGAAACTGAACAAGGAGAGATTCAACCTGGAAATAAGGAGAAACTTTCTGACAGTGAGAACAATCAACCAATGGAACACCTTGCCCTCGGAAGTTGTGGGAGCGTCATCACAGAGAGCTAAGGAAAGGCATGCATTGCCTGCATGCAAAGCGACTAGGGAAGAGAGGAGGGGGCCAAAAGCCTTTGCAGCCCCAGGAGTGCTTCCCGTGGCCCAACTGGGGCCAGCCCAGCGGCTGCAGTAGCCCAGACCCCCCTAGTGGGGGGCGGGGGTAGCACCACGGAGGCGCCAATTTCCAAAAGGCCCTCCACTGGAAGTAGAATACAGAGGAGTTTCCAAGGAGTTGGGATTCTTCTTAGCCCAAGTCTGGAATCCTATGGAGGAATATGGGGATGACTTTGCCTCAGAAGCAGCCAAAGTGAGGATTGTCACCGAAGCCCTGGAAGGGACTGCAGCCCATTGGATGGTCACCCTTCACACTGATGATGCCCCTCAGCTAAGGGATTATGACAAGTTTATGGCAGCCTTACGCACTTGGTTTGAAGATCCCCTTGCTGAACGTAAGGCAAGAATTAGGATGAAAACCATAAACCAGGGGCGAAGGTCAGCAGCTGAATACACCCAGGAATTTCAAGAGTTGGCATGCCACATGCAAGAGTGGCCCCAAGAGCCCGGATGGAAGCTTTCAAAGATGGGCTAAATGAGGACGTCTCCCAAAGCTGTATCTCCAGAAGATATCCTAGAGATCTTCAGCGATGGTATGTGTTGATAGCTGATGTGGAAATTGATCTGACCAGAAACAGACACAGGAGTGGTGCCAGTTGGAATAACCACTACCACTCCTCAAGAGGCGCCTAAAGTTCAAAAGAGTGCATCAGCTGTGAAACCCAAATCCACAGCGTACTTCCGATGTGGGAAGGAGGGTCACCAAGCTGCAGATTGACGCACCAAACTGGATGTCAAAGGAACATCGGCCAGAGTGAAGAAAGTTAAAAAAAAAAACCAGCCAAGCCACATGAAACAGCCCTGAAGGCCGAGGAAGTCATTGAGTTCACTCCTCCAGGAAAGGAGGGGTTGGGAACTTGACTCTTCAGGCGAGTGTGAATCCGATTCTGATGACGACCCTCTGATAAGTCAACAAGTGGGCCACATGATCATCCCAGTGGAATTATGGGTGCCTTCGTCCAGTGCTCAGGGAAAGAAGTTGGTTCTGCTGGACTCTGGGTGTACTAGATACGCAATTAGCCTAGAGGTCGTGGATAAACTGGGGTTGAGACTAAGAACTTTGAAAACTCCCATAGCATTTTGCTAACTAGATGGATCGGTGGCTGGGGGTAGCCCGGCTCCTTTTGTAACAGAGCTAGTGGAAATGTCAATGGGGAAATGCCAAGAGACTTTGTGTTTTATTATGGCCCCAGGGATGGAGTGCCCCCTCTTACTCGGATTACCCTGACTCCAGAAATGGAACCCGCAGGTGGACTGGAGGAAGGGTCTGCTGCACATACGCTCCACAGAAAGGGGGAAACCCTAATAAGGCCCCAGGACTCCAAGGAGCGGGCATCAGTGGCAAGTGAACACATTGCAGGGGAGGAGAAAATTCTGAAAGCATACTGGGACCTCAGGGAGGTTTATAGCAAGAAGGCTTTGGATGCCCTCATCGCCCCACAGATTGTAGCAAAGATATCCTCCCTGTGAAGCTCACAAAGCCAAAACTCTATTTGATGACATCACAAGAGCTGGTGGAATTGCATTCTTTTATTAATAAAAACCTAAAACGGGGTTTTATCCAGCCTGCCAGGCCCCGAGTGGCAGCCCCAGTGTTGTTCTGAGAAAAAGTAGATGGCTCCTTTCGCTTATGTGTGGATTACAAAAATCTGGACACCATTTGCATGGAAAATGTTTACCCACTCCCCTTAATGAAGGACATGTTAGCTCACCTTGCCAAGGGAAAGATTTTTACTAAGCTTGATTTGAGAGAAGCTTACTATCAAGTCCGAATTAAGGAAGGGGATGAATAGAAGACTGCACATGATTGCCCTTTAGGCTGTTTTCAATTCAATATACTCCGTTTGGCCTGCAAGGAGCCCCTGCTGTATTCATGCAACTGATAAATGAGGTGTTGCATGAACATCTATGCCAGGAGGTGTTGGTTTACCTCGACAATATTCTTATCTATTCGGAAACCATGGACAAGCATGTAAAGTTGGTGTAGTCAGTCTTGCAAAAACTCCAGGCAGCCGAACTGAATGCTAAGCTATCTAAGTGTGAATTTCACCAAGGGAAAATTAACTATCTGGGGTATCGCATCTCACATGAAGAAATAGAAATGGACCCAGAGAAGGTCCGAGCCATTTTAGAATGGGCTCCCCCGCGCACCAGAAAATAATTGCAAAATTTTCTAGATTTTGCTAATTTCTAACGTCAATTTTCTCCCGGCTTTTGCAAAGATTGCATTACAAACCTCCTAAAGACTAAAGGAGAACTGAACCCAAAGCCCAATAAACCTTTGGAGTGGTCCATGGAATGCCAAGCGGCTTTTGAGAAACTGAAATGACTTTTTGCAGCCAAGCCTGTTCTTAAACACCCAGATATGGATGCTCCTTTTGTAATCCAGGCAAGTGATGTTGTGATGGGAGCAATCCTGCTTCAATCAAATGCGAATGGGACTTTACAACCTTGTGCTTACACCTCCCGAAAACTAACTAAGACCGAACGGAGATGGGCTGTTTGGGAGAAGGAGGCGTTTGCCATCCGATGGGCATTATTAACTTGGAGACATTTCCTTGAAGGGACAAAACACTCCTTTGAGGTGTGGATGGATAACAAAAACCTAGAGACTTTAAAGACCCTCACAAAAGCTGTCTCCCAAGCAAATTCATTGGGTGCAATACTTTAAGCGGTTTAATTTTTCCTTAAAATACCTGCCAGGGGGAAAAATTTATGGCCGACGCTTTATCTAGATTGCCCCAATATAATAGTGTCCGACCTGAAGTGATTTGTCCTATTGTTCCTACTAAGCAACTGGCTGTTCCAGTGATCACCAGAGCCCAGGGGAAGAGAAATGTCAACATTTCGAATGATTTAACTGAAAAGGTAAAAGAAGCTTTAAAGTCGGAAGATTGGTTTTTATCCTACTCAAATGATTGTATTATTCGTGATGGCTTGGCATGGGTGGGGGCGAAGTTATATGTCCCTGCTAGCCTTAGAGGAGCCATCCTAAAATATGCCCACAATTCAAAAGTTGCCGGGCATTTTGGGTTTGTGAAAACTTGTTAAAAGGCAGTTTTGGTGGCCATCTTTAAAAAAGGACATAGAACCTTATGTCACTAGTTGTCCTGTAGTGCTTCGGCCAAACGACCTCCTGGTAAACCTCCTGGTTTACTACAGAATATGGCTAGGCCGAGTACCCCATGGAAGGAAATTTCCATGGATTTCATTGTGGAATTACCTGAGACTGGGGGAGATACAGTCATTTGGGTGGTTACTGACCTATTTTCCAAACAGGTACATTTTGTACCCTGTGCAAAGATTCCCTCTGAAAAAACTTTGGCTAAACTGTTTATTTCACATGTGTATAAACTACATGGTGTTCCTGAATGGATAATTTCAGATAGGGGGGTAGGAATGAGGAATTCTGGGAGCTGCAGTCCACAAGTCTTAAAGTTGCCAAGGTTGGAGACCCCTGTTCTATACAACCGCAAAGTGAGGGATATCTGGATCTTAGGGGGAATGCCATTCCAGAGGGCAGATTTTCCTACAGAGAAGGTTTCTGAGTCCTGAGAGATGACATTGTTTAACTGAAGGAACCAGGAGTGCACCAATCTTGCAGGAACACGTTGGCCAGGCAGATACCATGCGAGACGGGCCCCTCAATTAACCAGGTCCTCTTGCCATGTAGGGCTTTATCAAGCACCTTATAGCACCTTTGGGTGAAGTTGTTATTTTCTGCCTTTGTTAGAAAAAACTTTTCTACTTCAGAATTTATTCTGTGCTTTTTTTAAAAAAAAATGCCATTTCTCAAACTGCAAACTGAAGCGGAAAAAAAATGAACAAACAAATTGGATGATCAGAGAAGTCATAAGGTTATGGTTACAGCAGCTAAGAAGCATAAGGGTCTGGTTCGTACATCATAAAGAATCACCTTGCTTAATCGCCATTTTCTGAAAAAGCAAAAACTGGCTGGGTTTGCAAAATACACACTGCCATTAAACATGGTTTACAAATCATTATGGTTTTTGGCTTGGTACATACACCTCAAGGCAAATAGCAAAGTTTCTCGCTATATTAAAGCCTTTTTTAATGATGTCTGGCTGCTGTGTTTTATTTCTTGTTTTATTTTAGCACTGGTGTGTGCAGTGGTGGGATTCAAATTTTTTTAGTACCGGTTCTGTGGGCGTGGCTTGGTGGGAGTAGCAGGGGAAGGATACTGTAAAATCTCCAGAAGAGATGGGGGCGGGGCCAGTCAGAGGTGGTATTTGCCAGTTCTCTGAACTACTCAAAATTTCCGCTATCAGTTCTCCAGAACTGGTCAGAAGCTGCTGAATACCATCTCTGGATGTGTGTATGTGTGTGTTTAACATTGTAAGCTGTCCAGTCATGCACTTGAGATGGGCAGCCATGTAAGTAAAACAAACAAATAAACCACACTTAGATTTGATATGTGAATGCAATCAAGGAATAAGACACTACCAGGAACATGATCAACTATCCCACCATACAATACCAATAGGAATTTGCTCATGCCAAGGGATTCTCAGAGGAGAAATGTAGAGGATGTAAATATTCAGCTACCACTAACAACTGCATTGAGAAGATGAAGGTGGAAAGTCCATTATGTAAGGGAGACATAAGTAAATAAGGAAGGAGGAGATGGGTGAGGAAGGAAGGAAGGAAGGAAGGAAGGAAGGAAGGAAGGAAGGAAGGAAGGAAGGAAGGAAGGAAGGAAGGAAGGAAGGAAGGAAGGAAAGAAGTTTTTTATCACTGAAGCTTTGCTTCTTGATTTAAGATCTGGGTTTTCCCCTTTTTTAATGAATGGATTACATAGTTTGAAAAGCCTGTATTGCGTAACCTGAGAGAAAAAGTGAGACAGTATTGGCTGCTAGCTCTCAGTTTTTATCATGTTCAGCCTCAGCACATGTAGGATATGATAGTACGGTAGTCAAAGAGGCTATAACCACTCAGACATTCTGATCTGCTGCTCCCAGCCTCTGTGGGTAATGGCAGAGGAAGTGTAGTCTAGCAACCCTACCCTCTTCTCTCTATCATATCCACCCACCAAGTGGTTCTACAATTTATGCAGTGCTATCAGGCATGGGGTAACCAAGAACAAAACCTATAAAAGCTCAGAGCAGTTTTATTGCATGTTTGCCCATGGACAAATCTTGCCTGACTAAAGTATGCTCTGCATACCTGTCTGATAAATGCTAAAAAGAAATTAGGGAGGATCCCTTCTGGGCCACTTTCAGCATAGCAGTGATTCAAGGCTGATGTTTCTCTTTATTCACCCTCTCATAACTCTGTGCCAGATTCCACCACAAGTTCTTTTGCCATATAAAAAGCCACTTTCTCTAAATACCTGGAAAAGTAGACGTTCTTCAATCAACAACACAGCTGTTTGGACATAGTCAATATCCAGGTCTCATCCTCGTTGGAATGAAAGGGGTTCCTCTGACATTTCTTAAATCCTGCATTCTGCTTCTTGCTGTTAAAGACACTGAGCTTGTCAATTGGAGAACTAACAACCCAGGTGCGAGACCAGACCTCCACAAAATGAGGCGAGCTCCCATTCTTTGCTTCAGCTCCTGCTCACCTAGCAGTTCAAAAGCAAGCAAATGCGAGTAGATTTAATAGGTACCACTTCAGTGGGAAAATAATAGCATTGCATGTGCCTTGGTCACACGATTATGGAAATTGTCTTCTTGGCTCATCTGGCTAGGAAACGGAGATGTGCCCCTAAATTGGACGCGACTGGACAAGGAAACCTTTATTACCTTTTACTTCTTACCCATCATTGCAAAGTGCTTTAATACAGCTGGGCACTGTGGAAAGATTTGTGAAAAAAGAAGGCCTCACTGTGAAATCTTTTGTGCAGTGTTATGTCCAGGCGAGGACAAGAGACCTAAGCAGACAGGATGTAATACTATGCACCGAGAAGGAAAATACAACCTAATACCAAATGCTCCATGTGTGAAAGAAATTATGCTTAGGTCTGGCAAAGGAGGAAGCGTTGGACTTTTCATTTTCTAGTAAAAAGAAATGACAGACCATTAACTTTGGAGGAGGAGAAAAGAACCTCAGGCACCAAAGCTTGAGTGCACCCCAATGTCTGGCCTGCGCAAAAGAAGGACAGAAGGCATACTGAGAGAAGGCGAGGAAAATTCGAGCCTCACCAAAAAACCATTAAGCAGCATTTTCTCGACTCGCAGAAAGAGGGGGGGGGGGGAAACCCAAGAGGATTTTCAATTGCAAGGTATTAATTCCACATGTTCCAAACTTTAGAGGGCTTAATAAGCAAACCTGATCCCAATTCCATGCACGCTACTGAGGATTTGAAGACGGAGAGGTATGTGCTGCATGGCATGGGTTTTAAAAACCGCAGTCACCCAGAGAAGCATCCTAGACCAAACTTAGATCAACCTTTCTGAGTAAGGTACACCTCGACTTACAACCACAATTGAGCCAAGAAAATTTCTGTTGCTAAGTGAGACAGTTGCTAAATGAACTTTTTCTCCATTTTACAATCTTTCTTGCCACAGTTAAGTGAATCACTGCAGTTGTTAAGTTAGTAACCCGGTTGTTAAGTGAATCTGGCTTCTCCATTGACTTTGCTTGTCAGAAGGTCACAACATCACGTGACCCCTGGGCACAGCAATGGTCGTAAGTATGAAACAGTTACCAAGCATCTGAATTTTGACCACATGACCATGGGGATGGCTGCAATGGTCGTAAGTGTAAAAAATGGTCATGTCACTATTTTCAGTGCCATCGTAACTTTGCATGGTCACTAAATGAACTGTTGTAAGTCGAGGATTACCCATATCCCTTAGTACTAGGGGTGAATCCCAGACACAGTTCAAATTCACACACTGAGTTGAGTCAAGCTCTATTGAATCAGGAATGGCTGGGTTCAGATAATACACAAAAATCAAACTGACCCTCTTATGGCTTAGCCCATTGTGTGAACTGATCTTCCTCAACGTGTGATATCTGCCATTCAAGATACAATAAGGAGCAGTTAAAAAAGGGGGAGGGGAGGAATTACAGTTTAGAGTTTTCATTATATCAAGTGCTTGGAAATCTACAGCATTTCAGACAGTTTTAGGACAGCAAACTACAAATGAATTGATTTCACAGATCCTCTGGAGATACATATATGTATTTGGGATTTCTATGTGATCTCATATTTAGACACCTTAGAACAGGGGTCTCCAATCTTGGCAACTTTAAGATTTGTGGACTTCAATTCCCAGAATTCCTCAGCCAGCTTTGCCTTAGAAGACAGAGGCTCAGTCATAGGTGGTAGAAGGCATAAAATAGCAATTAGCACTTAGACTTATATACCACTTCACAGTGCTTTACAGCCCTCTCTGAGCAGTTTATAGAGTCAGCATATTGTCCCCAACCATCTGGGTCTTCATTTTACTGACCTCAGAAGGGCGGAAGCCTGAGTCAACCTTGAGCCTGTCAGAATCGAAATCCTGGACTGAGCAGTTAGCCCGCAGTACCGCATTTTAACCACTGTGCCACAATGGCTCAAAAGCTGCTACATTTCCCCTCTCTGCTCTCTCCGTTGGCATTTTTCAGACAGCATAACTAGATCTAGAACAGAACGCTTCCCTTTTCATCACAGAGACTAGGGGGAATGTTTGTGTGCATTTGAATGCAAAATGATCCAAGTTCATTACTATCATCCACAGTCAAGATTCAATTCTTTTTCAATTGTGCATTAGTGCCAAATAATAGGGAAGACTGCATATTGGAGGAAAGTATATGTAATATGTTGAGTGTTAGTGGAAATTTTCAAAAACATGGAAACTAGAAAGGAAAGAAAATTTATAAACAGAAAATTGAAAGATTGAAAATGACAAATTCACCCATCCTGACTTCAGCATTTGAGCCCAGTCTAATTGCTTTCATCTATCCCTTTTCATACCCTATTATTATTAATAATAATGCTATATTATTTATTAAATTGTATGCCAGCAATTTCTGCAAGACTTAAGTTGGCTTCAAATATATTCCATAACAGAACAACCGCACACTATTTGCATAAAACTCTGGAACCATCATGAAAAAAACTTCAGAGCAAGGTTAATATAGTTTCATCACTATTTTAATACCATTAGTATTTATAGTCATATATTTCAGAGAACAGATTAATTATTAATTATGGATGTGTAAATCATCTAAATCATTCAATTGACTCAAACTGAATTTGTGAATCAATCTGGGGGAAAATTACATCTGCACCCAAATGTCAAACTGACTCAAAAGCAGCTGATTGGGGATATCATTTCAATCAACTCTTCAAATTCCCACCCATATTTTTTCTCTAACTTAAAATAAGGGCTATTTGCCTGAAGCTGATTCAGGATTATTCCCCAGGGCTGAGAGTTACACTAACCTGTGTTCTTTATTGCTTCAAGAGCAGGAGCTATAGCAATCAGGGCAATTGATTTTGAATACATCGATTCACTCATTTATTATTAAATAAATTTATATGGCTGCCCAACTCACACAGAGGTGGCTCCAGGCATCTTCATTTAGAGGGAATCCTTTCATAACCCTATTATCTGCTTCTGTTATAATTGTTCCTTTTAGTATCAGGGATCACATGATGAATAATGTGCTACTATAATATTCATCGGTGAACCAGAAATTAAAATCAAAAACCTACAAAACAGCCCCATTAGTTGAACCAAAATTAGAGCCACAACCAATATATCAGATACCAAAGGTTCAAAGAGCTATTCTGTCATACAATAAAAAGACAATCACCAACCAGCCACTTAGCTAATATTTTGGCCCGAATGGTGTTGTTCCATCGAATCAAAGATCATACAGTGAATTTAACAACATTATGTAATTTAATCAAACAGTATAACAGAGTTGGAAGGGACCAACCCACTGCCCAAGCAGGAGACCCTATACAATTTCTGACAGATGGTAGTCCAGTTTCTTCTTGAACGCCTATAGTTGTTGTCACTATCAGAAAATTCCTCCTTATTTCTAGGTTGAATCTCTCCTTGATCAGTTTCCATCCATTGTTCCTTGTCTGGCCTTCAGGTGCTTTGGAAAACAGGTTGACCCCCTCCTCTCCGTGGCAGCCCCTCAAATATTTCTTTTCATGTAATTTCATCTCCAAGAATTAATGAAAGGAAAATAGAGTTGAGAACCATTAAATACCAGTCCTCAAGAACTGATTTCAGAAAGGGATTTTTTAATGCTAGTCTGAGATTAATACAGAAACCTGAAAACTACAAGATAAATCTCACACTTATGGTGAATTAATTCACATAGAATTTCTTGGAATGCTTTAAAACAGGGGTCTCTAACCTTGGCAACTTTAAACCTGGCAGCTTTGCTGGTTGGGGAATTCTGGGAGTTGAAGTCCGCCTGGTTTAAAGCTGCCAAGGTTGGAGACCTCTGCTTTAAAATGCTTCTTCCCAGGTTTCTGTCTGCCTGTGTTATATTGCTGTTTATGAGATATGTTGTCCACTGGCTCACTTGTTGAAAAACACTGCCTTAAATGAAAACAGCTGAAATGATGTAACCAACTGCATAATTGTCCCAAAGATGCTTTTTCAAAAGGCCACTGGACTTTCTTGATTTTTTTCCTTGTAAACATTTCACTTCTCAGCCAAGAAGGTTCTTTTGTTCTAACTGAATGGTAGGGAATGGAAGGACTTATTTAGGTATCAAACTCGATTTCATTGAGGGCCGCATCAGGGTTGTGTTTGACCTCGGGGGCTGGGATGGGTGTGGCCAGGGTGGGCATGGCCAGCTTGCCATCATTCGTGTCGGGGACACCTGTGGCCCGAGCACTCCCCCAGAGAAAATGGGGGAGCTCCATTTTCGGCTGGGACAGCCTCCTGCAATCGTCTGCCAGCAAAAATGGAGCTCAGGAGTGTTGCATTTTTGCTAGCAGAGGCACCGCGGCCCAATCCTTCGCTATTTAGCATTTTAGTATTTATTTGATTTGTCAATCGCTTACAAGATACAGGTATAAGAATATAGTTTTGAATGCATGAGATAGATACTTATAAGAAAAAGAAAAAGAAACAATAGGACAGGGACGGTAGGCACGATTGGTGCGCTTATGCATGCCCCCTACAGGCCTCTTAGGAAGGGGGTGAGGTCAATAGTAGACAGTCTAAGGTTAAAGTTTTTGGGGTTTGGGAAAGAAACCACAGAGTCAGGTAGAGGATTCCAGACATTGACCACTCTGTTGCTGAAGTCGTATTTTCTGCAGTCAGGTTTGGTGAGGTTAACCTTGAGTTTGTATCTATTGTGTGCTCTTGTATTGTTATGATTGAAGCTGAAGTATTCATTTGCAGGTAGGACATTGCAATGTATGATTTTATATACTATATTTAGATCGGACCGGAGGCAGTGTAGTGCTAGGTTTTCTAGATCTAGAGTTTCAAGTCTGGTGGCATAAGGTATTCTGTAATGAGTAGAGGAGCGGAGAACTCTTCTTGTGAAATATTTTTGGACTTTTTCAATTGTGTTAATATCAGATACATGGCATGGGTTCCAGACTGATGAGCTGTATTCAAGTATAGGTCTAGCAAATGTTTTCCAGGGGGAACCCCACGGGCCAGATCTGGCCTCTGAGCTTTGAGTTTGAAACCCCTGATTTAGAGTCATCTCATTGTTAGCACTCTGAGGATTAGTTGAAGCCACTTGGGAGTTTATCTGAATCAGAGTGCAACCGTCTTGGGATTGCTGAACAGACTGTGTTGTAGACAAGAGATAGGTAGTGTCATTTTCCTATCCCTCTTTCGAGAAAGGGCTCTTCAATTTTAACACAAATCGCATCTTTGATCCTCTCTCAAACCAATGGTCCTTTCTGTCCAGAATGTGAACTTTGCTGTCTTCAAAAGAGTTGTCTTTCAAGGAAAAAAAAAATCAAGAAAGTCCACTTGCCTTTTGGAAAAGCACCTTTGGGACAACCATTACCTGGCTGATTGAGACCCTCCATGGACAACTGCAGAGCTGCTGAATGGTATATCATCTCTTTTACCTTGGCCATATCTGGTGATGCCTTTCTAAAGTCAGGACTATACACAGTCCTCCAGCTAATATTGCTGAACACTGTAATAAAAACAAGACAGAGTTGAGACGGAAGAGATTGGGAAGACTGAAACCAAGTTATAATTCCATATCCTTAGAGAGTAGACTCAGGTTAATCCAACCGATGTACACACGCTGTGACCGAAAGTCATCCCACAGAACCACTTCAGAGCCTGATGGCTATCATCCAGCCCACACACAGGATGGCCTCAAATTGGAGTCTGGCCCAAAAGTGGTCAACTTGGTTGACAAAGGCATTGCAAATTAAAGAGTTTCCCGCTGTTTTGTAGGCCAGCCAAATCAACACTTTTGAAGATCCCTTTGGCTCGAAGCATTTGCAGAGCTTGTGACATTCCAGCCATTGTTTTCCCACAGAGAGAGGCATGCTTGAAGGGCCACACAGCAGACACACCATGGTTCGGTTAACAGTTGTACAGCCAAGATACCCATGAAGGCTCATTCCTGTTGCAAAAATAGAGGAAGCCTTGCCAAACCACCATCCACCAGAATGACTCCGGGGAAGCCCTTCCAGAGAAACCATCAAAAGTTTAGACAGAAAGATATATACAGGACATACCAATAAATGCTCACTAACATCAGCTCCTACACTTTCCTGGGTAAATGCAGCATCAACAATCAAAGGCTAACTGTTTGATTAAATGATGCAACAGCAGCATCTATAGCTCTGCTAAGGATAAATGCTGGTGGAACACAACCCAATGTTTGTTTGGCAATAGTGGCAAATATCTGTAGCTCAGGTGTAGGATGAGGGTGAGTTCCCCGAGCTTGTCGGTTGGTTTCCAAACAATTCATTACCAGGCTAGGTAACATATTCAGCGGAGTTTAGGGGGTGCCAGTCTCAATGTTCTGTTTATAAGGGCTTCAGGCAGGGGTGAGATTCTACCAGTTTGCACCTATTCGCTAGAACTGGTTGTTAACATTCTAAGCAGTTGGGTGAACCGGTTGTTAGAAGAAATTACTGGCCTAATCCTGTAAGGAAGGCAGGAAGGAAACATTCTGGTGTTGCTTACAGAAACTGCCTCTCCGTTAACTCTTATTACATTCTTGGCAGGACTAGACTTCCTGTCTCAGGAACTTCTCTGGAGTTTTTTTCCCCTCCTCTGCTAGTACTTTGCTTGTGTGGAGTGACCATTCAAAGTTACACTGGCACTGAAAAAATGATTTATGACCCTTTTTCACACTTACGACTGTTGCAGCATCCCCACAGTCATGAGAGGCCAGGCGAGGAGATGCGTGCCTTGATGTGAGTGATATTGAGTTGGCCACACCCAGCCAATAACATGACCACCAAGCAACACCCACCAACTAAGCCACACCCACAGAACCAGTTGTTAAAAAATCTGAATCCCACCCCTGGCTTCAGGTGTGGGTGTGTCAAGTGAGCATTTTGTGATAGGTCTTGTGATAGGTCAGCTGTCAGAGACTCACTGTTCAGATGCAGTGGTGGGATTCAAAATTTTTTACTATCGGTTCTGTGGGTGTGGCTTGGTGGGTGTGGCAGGGAAAGGATACTGCAAAATCTCCATTCTCTCCCTACCCCTCTAACCTGCTTTCCAGTTCCGTTCTCCTGTGCAGGGCAAGAAAAGAAGACCCAGCCAATCAGCTGAGACTTGGGAGGCAAAGAATAGATAGGGTCAGGGCCAATCAGAGGTGGTATTCAGAAATACTCAAACCTCTGCTACCAGTTCTCCAAACTTCTCAAAATTTCCGCTACCGGTTCTCCAGAACTGGTCAGAACCTGCTGAAGACCACCTCTGTTCAGATGTAAGAATGCATCATGCAAGAAACTGGATTTATGAAGCGTAACTGTTGTGAAATTTTCTGTCTAGCTACAGGATTATCTCACTATTTCTGAGGCTGAGATAAATCTCTATGGTGTTTTGCACTACTGGATATTGGGCAATGAAACCTGTACCCTTTTCGATGTGGAGTTTGTCTGGGCTGAGAAGAAAATTAATGGCTAAGAAACATTTGGAAACCAACTCAGAAGCTTGGAGAATGAAACTTCACCCTCAAGGTTTGTTTGTTTAATTTCTACAGCTGCCCATCTCAGTCAATGACTCTGGGAAGCTTACAATTCAAAAACTTCATTACAATTAAAAATACTGAAAAAATTTTAAAACAATAATAAGAGTAAAAACATGTTGCTGGAGAAAGCTCTCTTACGTACAGGTAGGCTTCAATTTATTATCATAACTGGGACAGGAATGTCTTCTGCAAAGCAAGGCAATTGTTAAGTGACTCACACCTGATTTTACCAGCCCTTTTGCCAGACGGTTGTTAAGGAAATCTTTGAAGTTGTTAAGTGAATCACAGAGGTGATAAAATAAATCAGAGGCAGCAGAAAGATGAAAGGATTGGCTGATCTTGCTGAGATGGACGAATTGACTTCTTTGATTAGAGGAAGGGCCGTATCTACAATTATGGGTGACTGGAAATCCTTCTGGGCTTTTTGCAGAAAAAAATGACTGAAATGTATGGCTTTGTTGATTAAACAGGGTAGATGATAGAAAGAAGAGAGTCACGATGCAACTTTGGAGGGAGAGGTTAAACTAAAATTGTCCATATAGCTGCTATGAAGAATAGAAGCCCCTTCGTTATATCTTTTTCTTCCCCCTACCTTTTTTCTCTTTTTTCTCCCCCATTGTGCCTTTCCTTTCTATCTTCCCTTTTCATTTTCTCTGTTCTATTTTAGTTCAAATTAGTTCTTATTATTACTTTCAAAACTTGGAATGAAAATTATTTAAAGCAATAAATCAGAGGCGGCAGAAGGCAAATCAAAACATGTTCTAGTGCCCAGATATTTCTCAATAGCAACGATTAAAACGTGTCAGAATCAACTTTTAGTGACCACACAGCTAGATTTTCTCCATGATAATCTGCTTCTAATCTGGTCCTTCAGACCATCCAAGCTCCAGTACTAAAATCAACATCCAGACAAAACTGAAGGGTTCACAAGTGGTGGAATTAGGCATTATAATATACAGGTAATCTTCGACTTACAACCATTTCTTTACTGACTGTTTGAAGTTACAACTGGACTGAAAAAATGACTTATGACTGTTGAATGAAGCAAATATAATTTTAAAACTTATGATATGTATGTAGTTATTTACCAAGCACATCTAAGTTTCCTGCCTAAGCAGGGGGTTAGGCTAGAAGACCTCCAAAGTCCCTTCCAAATTCTATTCTTTCCTTATTCTATTCTATTCTTTCCTTATTCTATTCTCTATTCTACTCTATTCTATTTTCTATTCTATTCTATTCCAGTCTCTATTCTATTCCAGTCTCTATTCTCTATTCTCTATTCCATTCCATTCCATTCTATTCTCTATTCCATTCCATTCTATTCTATTCTCTATTCCATTCCATTCTCTATTCTCCATTCCATTCCATTCCACTCTATTCTCTATTCCATTCCATTCCATTCTCTATTCCATTCCATTCCATTCTCTATTCCATTCCATTCTCTATTCTCCATTCCATTCCATTTCATTCCATGCTCTATTCTCTATTCCATTCCATTCCATTCTATTCTCTATTCTCTATTCCATTCCATTCCATTATTCTATTCTATTCTATTCTATTCTATTCTGCAAAATATCTTTACAATCCACAAGGCATATGACAACTTTTGAGTCTGCTAATGTTTGGAAATTGAAAGTTGAAAAAATGGACATGCCCTAAAGTGTTGTAGCATTCCCCTGCTCACATGGTCAAAATACAGACACTTGGCAATTAGCATGTATTTATGGCGGTCCCAGGGTCCCTGGGGGGTCATGTGATTCCCTTTTGCAAACTTCTGACAACCAAAGGCAATGGGGAAGTCAGAGTTCACTTAACAACCATGTTGCTAACTTAACAACTGTAGTGATCCATTTAATAACTGTGGCTAGAAAGATCATCAATTGGAGCAAAACTCACTTAACAACCGTCTTGCTTAGCAAGAGAAATTTGGGCTCAATTGTGGTTGTAACTCGAGGACTACCTGTGCTGACATTGAAAATATCAATCATGTTGCAGCGATTCTCACCAGTTCTAAAGATCTTTATGCTTCAGGTGGTCTTAATGGGCAACCTTCCATGCTCCCTAACCAACGATGGACAATCAAGAAATGTATAGCTTGATTACACAAAAGGAATCAAGGCTGGCCTGCCACCAAGTAAAGCAAGACCTTGTTGTTTCCTTGTTTCTTCCCTTCACGAACTGCCCTGCTGTCTGAGGGGTCCTTGGTGCTCTCTGAACTTGGTTCAACCGTTTTCTACCGAAAACAACCGTTTTCTTGTAGATGTTTGATTACACCGAGCAGCTAACATCACCTGTGCTAGTCCTTGCTGTCTCTGCAAGCATGCATTGTCATCCCTGGTACTATCGTACACTACAAGCACCAAATCTGGAATGGAAGAAGCTACAGAGTTGTTCCTTGGTCAAACTCTGGTGAAAATGTAGCCCTAGATAACCAGTAGGTCAATTTCATCTTTAGGATTAGAAAGCTAAACTGGTCAAGAGTCCAGGTTGAAGAGTTTTAATATCACTGCACAATCATCAGATTTCTTGGATCCTTTTCACTCTCTGACAATCTCTGCCACATTTGCAAAACCCATGCTTTTGTGCTTACAGATAGTCCTCAACTTAGGACCATTTGTTTAGCTAGCATTCAAAGTTACAATGGTGCTGTAAAAAAGGTATGTATGACCAATCCTCACACTTAGGACAGCTGCAATGTTCCCATGGTCTCATGATCACAATCTGGGCCCTTGGCAACTTTAAGACAGTTGCAGCATTGATTGCCATTTGCCTGCTTTTAGCCGGCTTCCCAAAAATCAGTGGGGAAGGTCTCAAATCACAATCAGGTGTCTCACTTAATAACTGCAGTGATTCACTTAACAACCTCAGTCATAAAATTGGGTGGGGGATCACATGATGCCTCTTTTCACAATTGCACCACCTGCACCACCCAACGAGCAATTTTCAGTGGTTGGAAGTGAAGGGATATCTGTTCAAAATAGATTGATAATATCATTGCAAGCAAAGGCCCTTCTCAAAGAAAACACAAATAGACATTTTAGTTTCTTGGCATCAGTGTTTGGAAAAGTAATCACTTTCCATAAAAGAAAATTCTATAAAAAGAACTTAGTGCGACAACATCCTGGTCACTGGTTTCCTCTTTCAATCGCCAAGTAAGCAAAGAACAAGGCATCTTTAACCAGAGTTCCTATTCCAGCTTTCCAACATTTCCTTACCAAGAATTCTGAAGGATGGTCTTGATTCACAAGCTTTCCATCTAGCTAATCAACACTTCACTGGGTTTCCCACCCTTGGCAGCCCAAACAAGAATCCTGGGCCATCATGAAAGTTAGGATCTGACTGGATGCCAGCCAAGACCAGCATTAGTTTACCTCTTCGACATCAACGCATTCAATACGTTCTTGTTTAAGTCCCGAGGAAATGCAAATTCTCCTGTTAAGGAGGTTGAATAAAGGCTCTGAATCAAACAGCAACATGAAAAGGGGCGGGGGGAGGAATATTCCTGACATATAAATAAAGCTGCCTAATCTGTAATTCAGTGGAAGTCTGGAGTTAATCAAACCACTCTTTCCAAACGACTATTTTGCCAAAAGAATAGGCTTCCTCGATTTTCATCAGATCAACATTTTAAATTTAGAGCCAAGAAGGTTGGAGGGGTTCCCCCCTCCCCAAGAAAGACAGAAGTCTACTATTTTACTATTTATTTTGACCAGGCATAGAAGGTGAATACCTAGCAAAAATAACTCTTACCTGGCTGAATTTTGAAAGCTTTTCCCTTTTTTTGGCCATTTAATTAATGCAATAAAATTTTGCACTTTGCTGGATGCACAAGAGTCAGCCACCAAGCAATCTGCCACGTGGTTTGGATAAAATTTTGCACTTTGGAAGGCTAAAAGAGGAGGAGGAGGTGATTAATCTAGTGGCAAGAATACTGGGCTGGTGGGCTAGTGTGTGTGGCCTGGAGAAACACAACTGGCCTGCAATTTAGAAGAATCAGAATGTTCGCCCAGGGATCAGATTTGTTTAAAAAGCAGCTTATTATAAAAGGAATAACACTTATTTATATAGCTCCTGAAAGAAAAGCGTTGGAAATACCTGAAATATAGGTGAAAGGTAAGAAGTAATCACGGAATCATAAGAGCATTAAAAGTTGGCACCATAGAGATCATCTTGGCCCAGAGTTTTTCAAACTTGGCTCCTTTAAGATGGGTGAACTTCATCTCCCATAGGTTGGGGGGAATGTCCACACAAAGGGGCCAAGTTTGATAAACACCAATCTAGCATAATCCCTGTAGAAATTCTACTACAGCCAATATAGGTGAGGTTCAATTGCATTTTTCTTCAGCTTGTTGAGGTAGAAATGTCTTAGGATATAAATTACACGATTTCCATCAAGCATGTCCACTATGAAGGTGGATACCTGGCCAACTTCCTTCATGCATTTGGAGATTGAGGGTGGTTTAAGTTGTAAAACTATGGATGTCTGGTAAGAACATGAAAATCTAGGAGGATAACTTCACAGGGGATTAACATTTATTAAAAGAGCACTTAGTAGTAAGGCAACCCACTAAGTGTAGTTTAAGTGTTCCAGTCTAACTTAAAGTCCTGGGACTTGTGACTAGTGGTCTTCTCTCCAAGTCCTAACAAACCTACCTTGCTTTCTTCAAAACCAAGCCAAAGTCAGTCATTTGAAGCCACCAACCAACTGCGTTGGTAGAGTTCAAACCATTTATTGCATTACAGTACACTACAAAAATGAACATTAAAATATTATGGTGTAATAGGATAATGGTCCTCTTTGGGTAAGGAAGAGAAGGAAATTGCAGCAATGTTATCATACAGAATTTCCATTCCTCTTATGTTTTTTATAGGAAGGAAACCTGAAGCTTGAGAAAAAGCTGAACAACTGTGGCATTGTGTTGATGCCCACCAAAAGTGTGTGTGTTGGGGGAATGCAGCAATTCCAAGCTAAAATACTGGCACTGTATGGAAGCATCCCAGCGAATATTAATAGTGGAAAATTCTCCTATTTCCTATTTGGCCTGCCAAATACTACATGCTTGTGTTTTTTCCCTCTCTTCTGTTCTTAGCAGGAGCAAGGAAGGTTGCAACTTGACAAGAATTTTAAAAATTCACAATACAGCTTCTAGCAACCTCAGTTCTCCAACACATGGAGAACAAGTGATTCACGTTGCTAAGGTATCTAACACAGAAGTTTAAACCTGTATGATGGAGACTTTTATGATGTGATTACTGCTCTCTCGGGCCTTGTGAATGAGTATGGCCTGTTAGGTTTCACGGAGTCAATTGAAAGACAAAATGCTTCAAGACACTCTGACAGCCTGCACCAGCTACAGTAACAACATGCACTGAACATAATTGTCTTTACTTTTAATTCATTTCTATTTGGGCAGGGCCTCCTTTGGACAAATCTTCTTGTGTGGCCTCTTTATCATGAGGTCTCCAAGTTGGAATGGTGCTTGGCATAAGGAAGTTTGATCCTTGAGTTGAGAAGTACCTGGAAATAAGATGGGCAGCCAATACATTTGACAAATAAATAATCCTTCTTAACCAAGTCTCACCCTTCTAAGGCATGCTGAAAACCCTCAGTGACTTCAAAATTTCAATTAGGGGTAAAAAAAAACAGCAATTGGAATTCCCAGACTTCGTTTACGAATAAGTTCATTAAGCTGGACACAAACAACTTTGGTTCTGTCAACATTTATTAACCTATTTATTTTACTGGGCTTCTACACTGCTCCTGTGCTAAGCAAATCTGAGCAGTTCACATATGCTATTCTGTAAAATCAGGCTAATATATATATACAAATTAAACAAGTTACAAACAATTCACAACTCTGTGCCAGGGACAACAAAGAAGCTCGGTTCAAACAGAATACCACTTTCCAAGAAAGAACATTTCTAAAGACATCCATTCTCAAGGGCTGTTGGAAAAGCCAGCTTTGCATCACCTTCTTAAAGTGAATCTTTCCTCCCCAAAATGGGAGGTGGGAACATTTCTGTTTTGCTCAGTGCTAACTCCTGCATGAGTTATGCCAAGGTAGTTTCATTCCAGACCTGGATGGAATTTGATTTATTTCTCAAAAGGGCAACTGCCTCTAAATTGGATCTCTGAATAGCCTGAAGATATGTCTACAAATCAACACAATGCTAAAGATGCTTTATTTTGCTGCATAGAACCAGCTTCTGGTTTCATTTTTAAAACAATTAATACAGTATTAATTAAAGAATCTAGAAAGGTAGTTGTGGTGGAATATAGTCTGGATTCCGAGGAGGGAGGGGCTGCATTCCAGAGGAACAAGAGACGGTAAAGTTTAGATAGTCTGGTTGAAGAAGGTTTCAGGATGTTCCTCCTTAGAAGCTAATCATCAATGATGCAAATAGTTTGGCAAGATATCTGTCTATAAGAGAGGAACAATAAAGGAAACTGTTTAGAAGTAACTCTGTGTGTCCTTGGTTTTCAGAGCCTGGCAATTCTGGGCTCCATGCTGATTCCTGGATTAGCTTCTTGGTTCTCTGATAGCAACTTAATCTTCATTTCAGATAGTAACCTGTTGACTACTTCAACACCATGACAAATCAACAAAGAGCTGTGTACTGCAAAAGCCATCCTCTAGAGATAATCACAAATGAGTCACAATCATATCTGAGCAGTGTTTCAGTGGAAACTCACAAATAAATTCGAGATTCACATCTACATTAGCTGAAGAAATTTGCTAAACAGAAAGTTGTAGCCCAATCAATAACGGCATTTTTAAGCAGCCAGAATGTCTGTCCATAGAAGGCATCTTAGAAGAGGATCCAAGGGTAGGTTCATTCATGCGGCAAGATGAAAGAATGGAAATCAATACATGTGGTGGAATCTCCAACTAGACTAGGATCAAGAGGTTCCCAAGTTTAGAGTTCTATTGCAAGAAGCAGAACAGGCCTGACTGTCACCAGAATCCTTGAAGCCTTGTCTTGCCCTTCCCAAGGGAATGCAGTCAGTCTGTTGAGATACAGTACTTGTGAACATGGGTGACTAATTCTAAGCTTTGAGACTCCGTGTGATTCCAGTTGGTTTTGCTTGACATTATGCCACATTTAAACAGTTGCTATTCATAAAGGGCTCAACTAATTACAACTTGGTGTTACAGAGGAAAAGTAGAAATATTCTGGAATCAAGCTCAACCCCCGGTGACTTCATGGACACACACAGACAACTTTCTTGCCAATAATGCAGAAGTAATTCACCTCTCTGAATTGCTGAGCAGCAATTATTCAGGCACTGGAGTGAGAGGCTGTGGAAAGGCAGCAGGGGAAAAATGACATTCCCTCTGTTGCGATGCCAGGGCTAGGAGCAAAACTAAATCCCAGCCTTTTCCAAGACTTGGGGTGGAAACATTATAGACTACGGGAAGCTCAGGGGGAAGTTGGTAACAGCCAACCTAAATGGCATAGTACTGTTTTAAAGGAAGGAAAAGGTTGCAGAAGAATATATATATATATATATGTTACAATTAAGAGAGGAAGCATACTGCTTTCTTTTCTGTCTTTCGGCTCATCACCAGAGACCATACCGACAGAAAGCTATTTGTTTCGTTGTCTTTTCTTTACATGTGTGTAAGGTTTTTAAGCTGATAATTTTAAATAATAAATAAGGGAGACTAGGATAGATCTATTTCGAGCTAGTTAGCTCTCTTCAGCTAGCCATACCCTTACTGGGATTCGAACCAGGGAAGTATTACATGTGAGGCAGTTGTAATTGCCACTACACCACCTGGCTCTATCCTTATCAGCTGAGGCAGGGGAATAAGTATATACTTTGTGTTACAACACCCTGTTAAGCCCCAATTAAGGGAGAAAGCATACTGCTTTCTTTTCTGTCTTTCGGCTCATCACCAGAGACCATACCGACAGAAAGCTATTTGTTTCGTTGTCTTTTGTTTACATGTGTGTAAGGTTTTGTTTACATGTGTGTATATATATATCATCCTGGGAAGCATTTGAAGAAGGGCTCATCCAAAGCTCTTCTGGAGTTTATAAAGAAATGAATAGAAATGTAACCACTACTTTGTAAGTCTATACGGTACCCATTCTGAGAGCTAGTAGGTGGTTTTGGTGAAGATGCTGGACCAGGAGTGGAGAACTCCCATTATTAGAAGAATTAGAAATATAATAAGCAATAAAAAAATATGGTTTGCAATCACCAAATGACCTATCGGTCCCACAGAAAGACTCTTAACAGTCATGCAACAGCTAATTTGCTCCACCCACAAATTCTCATCATTTCCTTACTGACAGAAAGTCTGCTGGTGGTTCTCTCCCCGCCCCCCAAAAAAGATATTTCTTCTTCTGAGGAGCCTTAATTCCCAAACAGGTCCAGATTTTGAGGAGAGGTGTGGTTCCTAAAGGATAAGATTGTGCAAGGGTCAACAGCTGGCAAGAAGAAAAATACTTTATTTAAAAGTAATGCTTGACTTTAGCAGCTGGGAGTTCAGAGAGAAAGATGGGGGGGGGGGAAACCAGTGATTTTCAGGACTTGCAAAGAAACCACAAGAATTTGGAAGCACTAAAGGGTGAGACCACCAAACTAAATTTTGCTCTGGGTTTAAGCTAGAGTTTCAAGAGGGGCCTCTAGAAGTGAAGACTTTAGGACTCCAGAGCAGCAGAATTTTTGAGCATGTCATTAATTTGCTTATAAGCCAACTGGAAAAACAATAACAAGAAACAATATTCAAACCTACCTATGCATTTTTCTCCTTTCCATTTTATGTTAACAGCTACCTGGTCCCTACTTTTGAATTGGCCAGTCTCTTCCCATCTGTCCCTTGTTAATGCAATAGCTGGAGTCATGATCAGATAACAGATAAATCAGAGTTGGAAGGGACCTTGTAGGTCATCTAGTCCAACCCCCTGCCCAAGCAGGAGACCCTACACCATTTCTGACAGAGGGCAGTCCAATCTCATATTGTTTTTCACTGACTGTGTAAGAACAATCTCTCCCAAATGGAAATAGAAAAGGACCTGATAAAAACAGCTGAAGCAAAAATAAGCCTAATAAGACTTTAGTGTCAAGCATGAAGAATCAGGATCAGATATTAAAATCCAGTTCAGAATTTGAGTGCTCAAGTCTGTACACATGAATCCAATCAACTAATGGTCAGGACTAAATTGGTATTAGATAAAGAGTCCACGGAATTCAAGGTGGGGGCTAGACTTGGAGTATTTGTAGACACGTAACAATTCTAGGCTGAATCCTCTCTTGACTCTGCCTCCATCTCTGCCTTCTCTTCTGCTACATGTGAAGGTACAGTCTCCGGCAGCTTGACCTCAATTCCTGGTACTTCATGGACATATCCATGTTGTTGGCAACAACTATGGAAATGTTTCACCACTGCTTTTTCTAGTGACCTATTCAAATACGGACTGGGCCTAACACTGATTTTGATATTAGATTTGCTACCCAGTTACCTTTGAATAACTCTACAGAGATATTAAATTATTGAGATGCTATCTTTCTATCGCCAGAATCCATCTGATTCTGGGCAGCTTACAAAATCAAATCCATCACACAATGTAAAAAAGTTCAGATAAATCCAAAGAATAGTTGAATTGCTAAATATACAAGACTTGAATTGCTAAATATACAAGACTTGAACCCATGCAAGGATTTCCACAAAGAGTTTTAAAACTGGGGTAGTGTAAACCAGTGTTTCTCAACCTCAATAACTTTAAGATGTGTAGACTTCAACTGCCAGGATTCCGAGAGTTGAAGTCCAGACATCTTTAAGTTGCTGAGACTGAGAAATATCGGTGTAAAGGAATGTAGTTGACCTTCGAGAAAGTAAGATAAAACAGTTAAGAAGAAAAGGAAGGAGCAAGCTATTAAAGAGAGATTATGCAATCCTAAAATAGAGTGAAGTGTGAATAACAAACTCAGAATAACTTTACCTCGAATTTGTTTAGTTTAAGATGGGACAGAGAAAAACTTGAATAAACTTCCACAATTTTGTTAAGACACCTCATAATGATCCAGAGCATTCCTGGAGTTCTTGCCATGCTCATTTCTTGACCTGGCCCACTGCAAAAGGCAGACATGTGCCCTATTGGAAAAACAATGATGCACTGCACTACCCATCTCTCTGGGTTGGGAATGGGGAAAGGTTTTAATAACTGGCAAGGTTGCATGGGGAAAAGGGAAGCACCTGCTTTTCACTCTGGGCAATGTGGTGCGATGGTGAGGCCACATTGTTTTGCCACATATCAAGACAGTGATCAGGGGTCCCAGCAGTTGGGTTCTTTGGGATTCAGAGATAATAAGCACACCAGTAAATACTATAATATTAGGAACTATAAGCTGAATATTAACTCCAGCAAGCAAATTGAAAAGCATACCATAAAAAGCACCAAGCAAGATGATACCTAAATCTTTTATAAGCTGCCTTAATAATGACAGCAAAGATACCCCCAATGTTAGATTCCGTGCAGAAGCTCAAAACAACAAACAACCACCCCAAACTTTTTATCAGAGTCTGGCATCAGGACTACATGGCCCTTCTGGGATCAGAAGACAGTAAGACTTGACTTTGACTGGCTGGCATATGAGTCTAGGATGGGAATCCAACGTCTGAGACTTCCACGGTGAGAAAAGCTTTGAAGCTTATATGAAAGGCCTTCTTACGACCCTCTTGGCTTAGCAAATTAGAATGAAAAGCAAGCAGGCTAACTGAGAAGGAGCTGTAAACCTCTGTCTGTCTATGTGTGTGTGTGTATGTGTGTGTGTGTGAGAGAGAGAGAGAGAGAGAAAGACTTTTATTGGTTTTTCAAAATATAAAAATACAAAAAAAATAAAGTAATGGAAAATTAAGAAGAGAGAGGGGGAAAAGAAAAGGAATATAGTGTAAAGAGAGAAAAGGAAAGAAAAAGGCACCAAATTCTGACTCTCTTTAGCACAGGAGAAGATAACATTACAACCACAATGTTTTGCTTTTACACAACAGTATGTTCAAGCCATTTCTACAACGATAAGCCTATCTAGTTAATAAAAACAAAATCAAACTTTTGGGATTTTTTTTCATTGCAATCACAAAATCCAGAAGCAATTTCAGAATAGAAATAAAGTTAGATGTATTCTTTTCTTTGGATAAAAGAATCAATTCAACCATCTCTGTTTCTCTTTGCTAGGGGGAGTAATATATACTTACGTTAAATCATTTATCTTTATCATAAGGAAGTCCTGTATATTATTTCAATTTTTTTAACCCTAAAGGGAGAAAACACTTTTTAAAGTTTTGATATTTTATTAACTTTAAAAAGTACTCAAGTATTATATACTGTATAAAGGAGAAAAGGAAAATTCTTCATTTTAAATATATCACACCAATATAAGACCAATCAACAGTACTTTGGGAATTAGAATAGAATAGAATACTTTATTGGCCAAGTGTAATTGGACACACAAGGAATTTGTCTTGGTGTAAATACTCTCAATGTACATAAAGAAAAGATACATTCATTAAGAATCAAGAATCATAACGTACAACACTTAATGATAGTCATAGGGTATAATCAACAATCAAATCATACTGGGAAACAGTCAATATAAATTGTAAGGACACAAGTGACAAAGTCCTACAATCACAAGTGGGAGGGGATGGGTGATATGGAGTGATGAAAAGATTAGCTGTAATAGTAATGCACACTTCGTAAATAGTTGGACAGTGTTGAGGGAATAATTTGTTTAGCAGAGTGATGGCGTTTGGGGAAAAACTGTCCTTGTGTCTAGTTGTTCTGGTGTGCAATGCTCTATAGCGTCGTTTTGAGGGAAGGAGTTGAAACAATTTATGTCCGGGATGTGAGGGGGTGAGGGGTCTGTAAATATTTTCACAGCTCTCTTTTTGACTCATACAGTATACAGGTCCTCGATTATTCAGCATTACATAAAAAGACAGAGAGGACATACATTTACAAATCATTTTACAGATACAAAACTAACTTACAGCTTTCTATCAATACAAATAGCAAATTTATAAAAGTCCACCCTAGACTTAATATGAAGGAGAAATCAAAATTCGTCACTAATTCCTCACAAGAACAATGGCCTTTTGCATTGACAGTGCACTATGTACTAGCAAATGCCATTCAGCTGCCATATGGGCAGCGCCCTTCCCAAGAGTCCACATTTTCATCTTCAGGGCTTCCCATAGCACACTTAATGTGCTGTTGGCCTGAGCATGGGCTTGGTGAGTTTTTCCTTTCCCCACTGTGGGTTGGCTATGGTACGAAACTTTGAGAAGAACCATTTAAAGGAAATTAGTCCTTAGGAGCCCAAAGTTTTTATTTAAACAAGAGATCTGCCAAAAAAAATCACTTCCAACTGTTTTGGAGGAACAAGTTTGAAGGAGCAATGCTGAAGCAGAAAGATTGGGAAGGCCAAACTTAGCAGTTTCCCCTGGCACCTGGCTTACATGAACAGAAATAGCCATAGCTCCTAGACTTATATACCACTTCAAAGTGCTTTACAGTCCTAAGTAGTTTACAGAATCAGCATATTCCCGCACCCCCACCCCACCACCAACAATCTGGGTCCTCATTTTACCAATCTTGGAATAATGGAAGGCTGAGCCAACCTTGAGCCAGTGAGGATTGAACATCTGGCTGTTGGCAGAGTTAGCTTGCAATACTGCATTCTAACCACTGCGCCACCACAGCTAAGATCTACAGCAGAAAGAAGCAACCGCGTTGTTGCAGTTGTACTTGTCATTTTTACGATGTTTGACAAAAATACATAGCAATCCTTTTTACAGAATATGGAGTTGTGCATATTTTCTAAATGCATAAGCATGGCAGTGATTAATTCTAATAACAAACTAAACCAGCTTTGTCATCAGAGAAAAATCAGGATAACTTTAAAAATTCGGGTGACTTTGGGCCAGTCCCTCTCAGCCCAGCCCAAGTCATGAAGTTACTGTGATGAGAAAAATAGGAGGTGACAGCATTACTTATGCTGTACAAAGTAAAGGCAGGATATAAATCTGTTCATCGTCATCCTTTGTGTGATGTGGCTTGCGATGGGTGTTTTACTGTGGGTAGAAGCAAGTTGCACTATAGATGGATAAAAATTTTGAAAGAAAGGAGGAGAATTATGACTTTTTATGTTTTTGTTTTGACAGGCCTGACTCTTGGCAACTGCATAGATATAGCCCTGTACTTTTCTAGGCAGCATTTTTCAGGAGATATTTGTCCTTGTCTTCTGCCCGGGATCAAAAAAGAGGAGAACTTGGTTTCTCTGCTCTTAATCCAACATCTTAAGTGACCAGCCACAACTGGCTCTTATTTAGGAGACTACGTGGGTGTTTTGTGAGCTCTCAACACCTCTCTTCTCTATTTCTGAGTTCAAAAAAGAAAATAAGCATAAAAGAAAGTGGCAGACAGAAAATGCAGCTCCCTCCTTTTCATTTATTTGGGGGGGGGGAGACCCAAAAGCCTATTCCAAATTAAAAACACAGGCTGAATCATGCTGCAATTCAGTTCATTTCAGTTGCAATGGAAAGTCTGAAGCAATCACCTTGGACTGAAAAACAACATGTTTATAGGGGATGTCTGCAGAAGGACAGCGGCAACACATGAAACAACACAGCATCAGTATGCGTGATCTGTAGTATTAAAGAAAGAGCAGCTGGCTTTTAGGTACCAGGTGGAGTTGGAGTTTTGTAGGATTTTATAGAATAGTTGAAGGGACTCTACACTTGTCCATCCGTTCCCAGTTTTCCCCAGTAGACCAGACATGAAATATGACCAGATGAGCTGATCCACTTTACTGCAAGGGTACACTAACAATAGCAATAGCATGTAGACTTATATACCACTTCACAGTGCTTTCAGCCCTCTCTAAGCGGTTTACAAATGTCAGCTTATTGCCCCCAACAATCTGGGTCCTCATTTTACCGACCTCGAAAGAATAGAAAGCTGAGTCAACCTCAAGCTGGTGAGGATCAAAATCCAGACTGTGGCCAGAATTAGCTTCCAATGCTGCCTATGGAGATTCTCCGTCGTCCAGGTCATGGTTGTCCCAAAGGTGCTTTTTCAAGAGACAACTGGACTTTCTGGTTTTTCTTTGAAGATGTTTTCTTTTCTTTTCTGTACACCACCTTGCAGATGCACTTTCCACCAGCACTGAAAGTCACACAACATGTCATATACTCATCTCAGAGCAAAATTCGCAATATTTGTGGCTTGTATCAGCTCGTGTAGAGGGAGCTGCTAAGCTGAGGAGTGCAGAGTATGAGAACTGGAAAACCATGAATGGCAGATCCTTGGTGCTCTCTGAGCTTGGTTGTTTTCTTGCAGATGTTTCCTTACCTAAACTAGGCAACATCACCAGTGCTAATCAAGAAAACAACCAAGCTCAGAGAGCACCAAGGACCAAGCTTAGAGAGGATTCCTCATTTCAACCTGAGCTATAAATATTTGCCCTTATAAGTCCATGTATAACCATTCAAAGGATTTCAGGACTTCTGTCCAAAGGGACTGTTGGTTTATCTGAACAGGACGAATATCAACCAATGGTTTCCTATAGCACATAACAATTTCATCAGAGGAGGGCCTAACTCAAACTCATCAAAAGCTGCAACTTTGCTTGTGTACCAAAGAAACTAGAAGATAATGGTGCCATCTGGTGGCACTTGCCATAAAATGTGTCATGTCCCATGTCAAGGACAAAATCATTCCCACCAACACGCCAGAGCTGAAGTTTACTTAATGCTGCTGGGAGTCACAAATTGCTAATAGGTCAAGACAAACAGGCAGCCCCAAACTATGGCTGGTTTGAATTAAGCTTAACATACAAGCACAGCCCTTCTGGTTTAAGTCGCAGTGGGATGTACAAACTCAGCCAATGACAGCTGGTTCATAAATCTTAGTTCAGCAAAACCCAGTTTTGTGCAAAGCAGATGGGATAAAGCCATTTAGAAGAGTGGGAACCAAAGGCCTTAAGAATAAACTTTGACTGCTCGACTTCTGGTTTTGTCAGTTTGAAGGCAAAGTTATAGAGAGCCATGTTAAAAACTGTGACATTCTGTGAAAGTGACAATTGGGCTTTGAAGAAGCAGAATCGGAAGGATATTGAGGCCTTTGAAGTTTGCTGTTGGAGAAGATTCCCGAAAAGCCAAGAAAATTAACAGAAGGATTATTGAGTAAATCAGCCCACTTGAGCCTCAAATTATAGAATAGAATAGAATTTTTTATTGGCCAAGTGTGATTGGACACACAAGGAATTTGTCTTTGGTGCAAATGCTCTCAGTGTACATAAAAGAAACGATACATTCATCAAGAATCAAGAATCATCAGGTACAACACTTAATAATAGTCATAGGATACAAATAAGTAATCAAATCATACTAGGAAACAGTCCATATAAATCGTAAGGATACAAGCAACAAAGTTAGTCATAGAGTCACATGTGGGAGGGGATGGGTGATGAGAAGATTAATAGTAATAATAGTGTAGACTTCGTAAATAGTTGGACAGTGTTGAGGGAACTATTTGTTTAGCAGAGTGATGGCTAAATTATCCTAATTTGGACACATTATGTGAAGACCCAGTAGTTGGAAAAGGTTCTGATGGAAAGATAGGGGAGGAGAGGGGGACCAGCATCATTACAGTGATGATGGATGAAACTTTGGAAGACCTGAAAGTTCAGGTGAGGGACAAATTACCACGAAGAAGCCTATCACTGTGGTCTCCAAGAGTGGACAACCACTTGATGGCTCCTAATCAACCATAATCCTTGTTGAGCCTGGTTAGAAACCATTAGAAACCGTTGGCATTCATGGAACTCAAACATTGATCTTCTTTGGAATTGGTCTTTTAAAAGTGTCTGGATTGAGAAGGAGGATGTTTTACAAACAAGACTTTTTTTTAATATTTATGACAAGAAAGATCTGCCGAAACTCTGTGGCAGCCACTCTGCTGATTATCGGTTTGCTTGTTTATTCAATTTATCTCTCTCCTTTATTTGTGAACAATTCTAGGCTGCAAACATACCACTTCGGCCTATTTTTCTCATAACAAAAATAATACTGTGTCGTGAAAGGGGGTGACTGGCCCCTACAAATCCCCATGGCTTGTTGCTAATAAGCCATCCTGCTGTTAAACAATTCTGCATTGGTTAAAGGGGGTCCTCAACGTACGGCCACCATTGCTAAGCAAGATAATTGTAAAGCAAGTTTTGCCCCACTTCTTGACTTTTCTTGCCACCGTTGTTAAATGAATCACTGCAGTGGTTAAGCTAGTAACACGGTTGTTAAATCAGTCTAGCTTCCCCATTGACTTCGCTTGTCAGAAGATCGCAAAAGGGATCACACCCACATCTTCGGGAAGCTGTTCCTCTGATTGTTCTCGCTGTCAGGAAATTTCTTCTTGGTTCTAGGTTGGATCTCTCTTTAATGATCTTCTCAACCTGTTACATCTTGTCCTGCCCTCAGGTGCTTTGGAAAATAGGTCATCCCCTCTTCTCTGTAACAGTCCCCCCCCCAAATATTGGTAAACTGCTATCATGTCTATCATGCTATTCATAAATTTT
This sequence comes from Bungarus multicinctus, assembly GCA_023653725.1. Classification (NCBI taxonomy): domain Eukaryota; kingdom Metazoa; phylum Chordata; class Lepidosauria; order Squamata; family Elapidae; genus Bungarus; species Bungarus multicinctus. The sequence continues at coordinate 20,942,126 of CM042835.1, read as the reverse complement.
ATAGATAGATAGATTGATTGATAGATAGATAGATAGATAGATAGAGATAGATAGATGATAGTTATATATATATATAGATAGATATATTAGATAGATACTGGTAGGTAGGTAAGTAGGTAGGCAGGCAGATGGATAAATAGATAGATGATAGACAGATAGATGATAGACAGATAGATAGATAGATAGATAGATAGATAGATAGATAGATAGATAGATAGATAGATAGATAGATAGATAGATAGATGTCATCCCTAATCCTCAGACTAAACATACCTAGTTCACATAACTAATTTCAAGACAGGCCTGGTTTATCAAGAACAGAAGCTTCCTTCTATTTTCCCTATGGCAACAATCCTGTGAGGTAATTGAGCTGAAAAAGAGTGACTGGCTCCAAGTCACCCAGCTGGCCTTCAGGCCTAAGGCAGGACTAGAATTCACAGACTTCTGGTGATTGGCACCAAGTCACCTAACTGGCTTTTGTGGCTAAGGCGGGATCAGAAGCCACAGCCTCCATCTAATTTTTCCATTTGCTTCTTCAGTCAGCCCCTCTAAAACCCTAACAACCAGTCTTGGCCATCTAAAAACAGATCCTCTGCATAAATATAAGCCTTTCTTTTTGAGAGCCTCTTAGTTAAGAGACAGCCTGTTCTTCAGCCAAGCATTTCTCCGCTGGTTTTCAACCTTTCTCCATCAGCTGCATCTCCTTCGTTGGCTGTTGCTTCTGTTTCGGCCTCTTATTCCAACATGGGCCTCCTCCAGGTAGGACTCCAATCTCCTTTCTGGATTCCAGTTGTGAGTTGTCTGAAGCCAACAGCGTCTCCAAGAATGTAAGTCAGAATGGGTGGGCAAATTAAAACCTCGATTGGTCCTCCCACAGAGTTTCCCCGCCTCAGAAGTAAGATGGATTTTTAGTTTATTTATTATGTCTATGCCTGTGGTCCTGAGACTATTTATGTCATGGTTAAAAAAAAATACCTTAAGGGACCCTCTTGCTATTTGTGAGCCTAAATTATACCTACATTTAGGTGGGTGAGTGTTGAGGTTTGGTTAGTTTTTCCTTCCCCCATTTCCTAGAAGGTTTTTTTTCTCCCTGGGGGGAGGATTTCTTCTTTAGGTAGTTTAAAATACAGCTTCTTTTAAAGTATTTTTCTTTTCCTCATTAAATAGACTGGAGGCGCCATCTAACCTTGAGCCAGCACTATTCAACCTCTTTTTCAAACCAGGAACACTTTGCAAATATGAGATTTGCTCACTTTGCAAAGCTGCTGTGATTTCTTGCTCATAATAGATTGTGTACCTCCAGCTTTCAACATCTGAAGCTATTTCCTTCCCTTCATTAAGCCTTTGCTTAATTGGTAATCAGCCTAGCAAAGGCTTGGAATATTGCATCCATTTTTGGTAGCCACAATGTAAAAAAGATGTTGAGGCTCTAGGAAGAGTGCAGAGAAGAGCAACAAAGATGATTAGATGGCCAGAGGATAAAGATATGTAAAGAATGGTTGCTGGAACTGGGAGCGTCTAGTCTAATGAAAAGAGGGAGTAGGGGTGATAGGATGACCGTCTTCCAATATCACAGGGGCTGCCACAAAGAAGAGGGAGTCAAGCTGATCTCCAATCTAATGTCCGATCTTAGTATATAAAATCATACATTGCAATGTCCTACCTGTCAACAAATACTTCAGCTTCAACCATAACAATACAAGAGCACACAATAGATATAAACTCAAGGTTAATCACACCAAACTTGATCGCAGGAACTACGACTTCAGCAGCAATGTCTGGAATATTCTACCTGATTCTGTGGTTTCTTCCCCAAACCCCAAAAACTTGAACCTTAGACTGTCTACTATTGACCTCACTCCTTTCCTAAGAGGTCTATAAGGGGCGTGCATAAGCGCACCAACGGGCCTACCGTCCCTGTCCTATTGATTCTTTTTATTTTTCTTATATGTATCCATGTATTCATAACTATGTTTTTACTTATACCTATTATCTTGTAAGCAATTGACAAATAAATAAATGAAATAATAATAAAAAATAATAATAAGCACCGGAGGGCAAAACAAGAAGCAATGGATGGAAAATAATGAGGGAGAGAAGCAACCCAGAACTAAGGAGAAATTTTCTGTTAGAAGAATTAACCAGTGAAACGACTTGTCTCCAGAAGCTGCTCCAACACCGGAGATTTTTAAGACAGAGATTGGACAACCATTTGTCTGAACTGGTATAATAAGGGTTTCCTGGTGGATTAGGGGGTTAGTCTAGAGGATTTCCTTCCTTCCAGCAGTGACTGTTCAAAGTGATTCACTTTACAACCATGGCAAGAAAGGTTGTAAAATGAGGCAAAACTCACTTAACAACTGTCTTGCTTAGCAATGGATATTTTGGGCTCAGTTGTGGTTGTAAGTTGAGGGCTACCCGTACTTGAGTGGGGGATCACAGGACATCCTATTCCTAAGTCTGGAAGTCAAAGACACACGAACGGAAAAAATCAAAAGCCACATTACTCAGAAACATATGTAAAAGTCTACAGTATAATGCTGGGAAAGGTGGAAGGAAAGAGGAAAAAGAAAATGATCTAACGTTGAACTACTTCTGGACTGTAACCACGAAAATGTCCTGGACCCATCCATGCAGTGACACAGAGACAAGTTTGCCTTAAAAATGTTTCTTTCCACCCATGCCTTATCAAACACCTTAGTCGACTAAGTGGATAGTTTCATTCAACATGATAAACGATAAACTATGGTTACGCACAGGCAAAAATCTCCCAGAATTCACTAAGCTCAGGTTGGATGCCTGGAAATCAGTTTTCCTCACCTTAATTTTCCTCACCTCTAATGTACAGCATTCCATGCCCTTAGGTCACTGCTTGTCATCCTTGATAATGTGAAGGTGTGTGAAAGATGTTAAGGAAGAATGCAGAGAAAAGCAACAAGGATGATTAGAGGGCTGGAGGCTAAAACTTATGAAGAACGGTTGCAGGAATTTGGTACATGTGATAAAAAGAAGAACTATGGGAGACACGATAGCAGTGTTCCAATATCTGAGGGGCTACCAAAAAGACGACCAAAGATTAAACTATTTTCCACAGCGCCAGAAGGCAAGGCAAGAAACAATGGATGGAAACAACTCAAGGGAGGCGACCTAGAAGCAGACACTTCCTAGCAGTGAGGACAATTAATCAGTTGGAATGCCTTGCCTTCAGAAGCTGTGAGTGCTCCATCGCTGGAGGCTTTTACCGACCAACACTTGTCTGAAATGGCATAGGGTTGGACGAAAAGACTTCCAAGGTCCCTTCCAACCTTCTAATTCTGTGACTTCAACTCCCAGAATTCACTAGCCACCAGGGGAGGAATTCTGGGAGTTGAAGCCCACCTTAAACTTGCTTGAGAAACACTGATCTAGAGAATTGATCCAGCTTGGGAATTCTGGGAGCGAAGACCACACATCTTCAAGCTGCCAAGGTTGACAAATACTGCACGATGGCCTCCTGCCTGGGAATTTCAGTGCCAACCCATTTGGAGGGCAGCAGACTTCCGAAGGCTGCTCCAAAGATAACATGCTCCCTCAGAGCAGCATCCAGCCCCACCAGATTTTCCGACAAACGGAACCTATGAATCACGCTAAAGAAGCGCAAAGCATTCCCCGACAAACAGAAGAAGCATGACATTCTTCTCCCTGAAATGGAGCCGCCCGGAGCTCGACTTACAACAGAGATCGGGCAGGAAAGAAACGATCCCAAATATTCAGCGTTTATTTTGTTTTAGAGGAACTAGAAGCAGGGAATCAGAGCGACAGTATGTGAGCCAGCGAGAAGGAATAACAGTAGCTCTGTATGTGTGTGTCTGTCTCTCTGCTTGTGTGTGTGGTGCATGGTGTGTGTGCTTTCAGGTTTCCCTGAAAGAAAAAACAGACTGGAGTTATTTGCTCTGCCAAAAACCCAGGTCACAAGAAGTTGGAATTCTTTCTTCCATCTCCTTTGAAATGTGACAAATTCCCAACTGTAAGCATCAGCCTTCCTCTCTCTCAAAACCTCCACAAAGCTTCCAGCAATCGGAATGCAAGTTTGCGTTCCTTTCAATCCAGCTTTTTCCCCAAAGGCTTTCCTGGGAAGAGGAAGAAGAAAAGGTTGTGCCCAGAACCAGTGATTCTAAAGTTAGGTTCTGCCCCGATCAGGGTGTTCTGTAACATCTCAGAAACCAACCAAAGGATGAAGATCAGTGTTATCAAATCAAATCAACATTACAGTCTTCGGCAAACCTCTAGAGCAAGAGTTTCCAAACTTGGCAACTTTTAAGACTTGGGGACCCAGAATTCCCCCAGCCAGGGACACCTCTGCTGAACCCAATCTATCCTTCAGTAATGTGTAATGAACACAAAATGTCACAAACAGAAACAGAAGAAGAGAGGCAGTTAAGATAAGGGAAAGGCACTCTAATCTCCCCTGGGGGACATGGGGCACTCCCTCTCTCAGCTTGACTTATCTTGTAGGGTTACTGCAGCCTTTGAGCTCCTAACAAGAAGACAGGATATCATATAAATAAATAAAAATATTGCTTTATACCCTTCCCTAAGCAAACACAGGTAAATAGCAGCCTTCCTGGCTTCGCTTTCTCTTAAATTACTGATCCTATTTTTTCTCCTCTCTTTCTCCTTCTCTTCAAAGAACAAGCAAGAAGAACCATCTATTTCCTTCTCTTGCTCCCCTGCAGGAATAGAGAGGGAGTTCATATTCCAGTTGGCAAGTGGATGGGAGCTTCTCACCATTGTCTTCCGTGGGGCAACAGTCCTCTACTTCAGTAGTTGGCAACCAGTGGGCTGGGGACCACTGGTGGTCTGTGAGAAAATTTTGGTGGTTTGCAGAGAAATGTCACCCTCAACGTACCCCACAAAGCAATTAATCCAGGCTTCAAGGGAACACAAGGCTGCGCTGCCCACGTGGCCCATGGGAACATAAGGCTTGCGTCGCTTGCATTGCAAACAACACAAGGCAATGAGGGGAGGGGGAAAGGGTGGGTGGGAGAACTTGCCCCACTTGCCTCGCTTGGCCACCGGGCTGCTTCTTTCCACTTCTTTCTTCTTCTGCTTTTGGCTGCACACAAGGAAAGCAGCAAGTTTCTTTCTCTCCCCCAAACTCTGCCAGAAATGAGCCTTTGCCGGTGTAGCCTCTTGGAGCAGGATGCCTTGCAGGGTCCCAAAGACTTCTGCTGCTTTCCTTGCATGAAACCAAAAGTCTCTCCCTCTCCCCTCCCCCAAGAACGGAGCTGGAGACAGTATCCTGCGATCGCAAATAACGAATGATCAACAGGTAGGAAAACGGGGTGGGGAATTTTCTTGCAGACTTTTGGGGGGGGTTTCACAGGGTTTCTGGTCTGCAGGATTTAAAATTATGAGTTTGGTGGTCCCTGAGGTCTAAAAGTTTGGTAACCTCTGCTCTACATGGTCTTCCTAGAACCAAATTCAAAGGAATTTGGTCCTAACAGCATAAAAGCAAACCAGCCATCAAAGCCTTCTTGGAGCTGAGTGCAAATCGCCAGTTAGCTCTGACCACACAGATGTAGAGTTTTGGAGACCACCTTGGAGAAGGCAACACGTCTTCTTTGTTCCCTCAAGAGATGGGGAGAGAGGGTCAGTCCCTATGCAAGAGACTATGGCTAATAGGTGTGTGGCTATCCTAAACTGAGTAAATCTAGAGTTCAGGATAAGGCACTTTTGTCATTTTCTGCAATCTTGGCACCATGAGCAAGAATAATGGCTATGTTTCTTCCCTTCTCCTACTTTCTCCTATTTCCTTCAAGACCAACCAGGAAAACATCCATCTTTGTGGATGATGTCTACCAAAAGTGGGATAATTTTGCATATATACAGCAGGGAGATTTGCAGGGGAAGTCCAAAGGAATCAAAATGGCAGCCACAACAGCTCCATCATAGAGTCTGCCCATCTTTTGGTGTGTCACCCCACAATACATGCAAACACAGGTCAGAGTTTGGGATTGTGTACCTGTGGCCACCATCATAACCATTTTTAATCTTGCCTTGCAAATGTCCCTGATCACCCATTTTTTCTTCCATGTAGGAAACACACAAATTCCATGCAACGAAAGCTGAAAGACAAGGGTTCCTAAAATACAGGAAGTCCTCGACGTATAACCACAATTGAGCCCAGAATTTATGTTGCTAAGTGAAACATTGGTTACGTGAGTTTTACCCCATTTTATGACCTTTCTTGCCACCGTTGTTAAGCGAATCACTATGGTTGCTAAGTGAATCTGGCTTCCCCATTGACTTTGCTTGTCAGAAGGTCGTAGAAGTTGATCGCATGACCTCAAGGCCTTGCAACCATCATAAATGATGATCAGTTATCAAGCATCTGAGTTTTGATCTTGTAACTGTGGGGAAGTTACAACAGTCGTAAATGTGAAAAATAGTCTTTTTTTCAGGGCTGCTGTACCTGCGAATGGTCACTAAATGAACTGTTGTAAGTTGAGGACTACCTGTACAGTTTCTCAGAAAGACCAAAGCTTTTACCCCAATTAAAAATTTTTTTTTAAAAATCTTGACTTTGCTCTACCTACAATGAAAGCAATATTCATCGCAAAAATGGGACTCCCCCCTTTAAAAAAAATGCAATTACAACGTGTTAATATTGAAAACAGTTTGAGGCAAACTGGCAAATGTTAAGACACTGTACTTACACATCATACTAAATCAACTTATATTAAACCCTGGATTATCAAATAAATCACTTCACAGATTATACTAAATCCAAATGAGTAGATTCACATGTCTTGTTAGATCAAAACAAACTGATTACATTATTTATGGCTTAACATAATCTGTGAACCAGACCCTAAATACCATTTTTTTATAAAGTCATTTCCAATGCAAACAAGCACAAGGTTGATTCAATATCCATAGCAATGAATGCTATTTTTTTTTTAAAAAAGCCTGAAATACAGCTTCTGACTAAAAATTAGGATTTAAATTAAATCTGAATAAGCACTATATGCTTGCTTTTTTAAATAATTGCTGGGTGTTCTTGGTCTAGTTTATATACATAATACAAAACCATAATGTGGTTTATTTGGTTTGGGACTTCTAGCTTACTGTTACATGTAAACCGAGCTACCATGATTTGTTCAACTAAAACTGCTTTTAGTAAGTTCAGAATTTGCCTTACATGTAACTTTAGCCTCTTTATAACTCCTTAGTTTTGTATTAGCGAGAGAGAGCAAAGAAATCAAGGGTTAAAGGGTCTGATTCACACAACATATAGCTGGATCAATTATAAACCTAGTTCTGAATTTTCACAACCAGCTAATCTCTAATCTGTCTTGGAACAATGGTGAGGACTGGCTTAGCAATAGTATTTAGCCTTGTATACCGCTTCAAAGTACTTCACAACACTCTCTGAGTGATGTACAATTGTCAGCATATTGCCCCCAGCAATCTGGGTCCTCATTTTACTGACCTCGGAAGGATGGAAAGCTTAGTCAACCTTGATATGGTCAGGATCGAACTCCTGGCAGAGGGCAGATTCAGGCTGCAATACTGCATTCTAACCACTATGTGCCACTATGACTCTTAGAAGGTTGTAAGTACCTCTTTGCAATGGAATGTAGTGAGGAGGGGGATCCCCAGTATGGAGGGGGTACATTCTAGAAGAGAAAGAAGCAGCTCAATCTAGCTATCGTGTGAGAGAAAGAGGGTGAAGACAGCTCCTTATCCCTAATAATTCAAGAGTATATTATAGAGTACATGCAAGACAGTAGAGTCTTTAGCTTTTAAGATTTGATCTATAGATGTGAAACAATGAAGAACTGAGCTTGGAAGAAATAGTGTGAACAGAGTTGTATGGTAGAATATAAGTAGATTCTGAATTTCTGATTGTCATTATTCCTGGGCGCTCCATCTAATATTTAGGCCAGTTCCTGACTCGCATTTCTGCATGTCTCTCTCCAATATCTATTAATCAGTGTACAATTTTGCATATTGTAATATTGCTCCGTGAAGTAGAATTTTGAGTAGTGATACTTTACTCTGTCCTTATAATGCCAAGAACAAAAGACCCAACAATTGCAATTTCTAGTCAATGACCTCCTAGTCACTTTCCTAAAAAACACTTGAAAATACCTCTCTCCCATTTAATACAGCAGCTGCTATCTCACAAAGTGTAGCCATAAATAAGCTATGGAAATTACTTTCAATCTGTTTGGTAATTCAGAACCCTTTATGAATTTTTTTGCATAAAATAAAAAAATATGATTATGGCTTTAATGATTAGACAGGATAGATTACAGAAAGAAGAGAATCATGATGTAATTTTAGAGAGAGCTTAAAATATAATTGTACTTATCACTGCTGTGAAGAATATCGAAAGCCCCCCTTTTTATCTTTTTTCTTTCTCTTCTATTTTCCTTTGTTTTCTTTCCTTTCCTGCACTTTTGGTTTTCTCTTTGATTTCTTTTTCTTTCCTTACATGGTATTAGTTTGAATTAATTTTGTGTGTGTGTGTGTGTGTGTTCAGAATATATAAAACTTTTTAACCAGCAATTAGATGCATTCGTCATCACCATCAAAAGAAAACAATGCCAATGGGCATCTTGGCATCCACTGTGCCTCTCTCCATCTTTTTTAAATTAAGTTCAAAATAATTTTGTCTTCAAAAATAGTTACACAGGTTTGCTGTGATGCAAAGCAAAGCTTCATCCTTTGGCATGCTCTGCATTTCCAGAAAGGTCTCTGAGGCTTTTGTGTCACCTGACCAGTTCTGAAAAGTGTAAAGCAGTTGTGTTTGCTGCGTTGTTTGAAGATGTGCCTGCTTACGGTGGGTGACAGAGGCTGTTGGGAGCACAGGCCTAGAGAGACATCAGAAAGTCTCAGATGTTCATGAAAACATACATATTTTCTTTGGAATGCCGCCCCTGTAACTTGTTTTATTAGTAAGCAATAGTAATTTGTTTCCACTCACAACAATTATTGCTAACCTGACTCCTAGTCCTTAATTCACAAAAGGAAAGATTAACAGGTAGTCCTCAACTTACAACTATTTGTTTAGCAATCTTTCAAGCTAGAATACCACTGAAAAAAGTGATTTGTGATCAGTCCTCACACATTGCAGCATCCTTGTTAGTCACATGATCGAAATTCAGGCACTTGATACCCAGGATGTATGTATGATGGTTGCAGCATCCCAGAGTCACCTGATCACCATTTGTGACTTTTTCAACCAGATTCCAATAAGCGAAGTCATTGGGTGAAGTTGGATTCCTTTAACAGCCATATGATTCACTTAATGACCAGATGATTCACTTAACAATGGCAACAAAAAACATCATAAAATTGGGTGTGACTCATTTAAAGACTGTCCCACTTGGCAATGGAAGTTCGGGTCCTAATTTTGGTCACCAATCAAGAACTACCTTTTAGTGAATTTTGGCACATGAAATATTGCATCGTACACCTCTAGAGCTGAACTAGTAACTGATTTTTCAGTTGCAACAGGAGAAAATACAGCCAACTCATAAGCATCTGATTGGCTACTGTGAAAAACAGGTAGCTCAACTAGACAGAATTTCATTCCAATTCCCTAGAATCCTTTTTTGGAACAAGCAAGCCTGAGTGAGGGGAATCCACTGTGTTTTCTTTCTACAGGTTCTGGAATTTGATACAGAGTGTTGATAAGGGGTGTTTAAAAGGAATTGGAGAGCACAGGAAAATTGTCATGTAGCAATAAGAAGCATGCCAAAAGGCAACAGGAATACCCTTTCCCTTCAACTTCCTCATTACTACTGAAACTCCAGATTTACACCTGATGCAGCTCAGCAGCTTTTAGGATTCAGTTCGTAACATGGCTGCATGGAGGTGCAGATGCAGAAAGAAACTCATTAAAGTAGCTATGTCTTTCCTCAGGATTCTGTAGTAGCCATGCCATCCTGGGAAAAGACATGGTTGCTTTAAAAAGTTGCAGAAAGGTACATAGCAAAGCCCCTTTTTACAACCAAATCACCATGTGCAAGTCACTGTGTGTGAGTTGGACAGCCAGATCAATCTATTTAATAAACAGATAAAAATAAATCTAGAGCACTGCACAGCCTTAGATCTTGCTTCAGGAAAAACGGGATCTTGAGAGCAGCAAGCTGATTTATGGCCCTCCAGATATACCACATACGGCACAAAAACAGTCCTTGCTCCAAGATGGCCTCATCACTGCCCACTTCTTGCAGTTCCTCTCTCCACTGAAGGCAGGGGACAGCAAATAAAATGTTGGCAGTTTTTTCCCAAAAGCCATCACTCTGCTAAACAAATAATTCCCTCAACACTGTTCAACTATTACAAAGTCTGCACTTCTATTATTGCTAATCTTCTCATTTACTCCTTATCACCCATCCCCTCCCACTTGTGATTGTAGGACTGTAACTTTGTCCCTTGTATCCTTACAATTTATACTGACAGTTTCCTAGTATGATTTGATTGTTGGTATGACTATCATTAAGTGTTGTACATTATGATTCTTGATTCTTAATGAACGTATCTTTTTCTTATGTATACTGAGGGTATTTACACCAAGACAAATTCCTTGTGTGTCCAATCACGCTTGGCCAATAAAATAATTCTATTCTATTCTATCTGAACCTAGGACCAGTTGGGAAGAAGGAGTCATTCTCCTCTTGGCCTCTTTCACATTTGCCTGCTCTAAGGAATACTACACCGCCTGCAACGGAGCAACTCAGAAGGAAGTTGACAATCTGAATCAGGCCCACGAGTAAAACTGGATTAGCGTGTGGCTGAGGGCCAATTCTTGGACCGTGCATATTTCGTCTGGCTGTCAACCCAACTGCTATGAATGTTTAAAATTTCTGCATTCCCCCCCCCTCCTTTTCTGACACGATGCTCTCAAGTACAGCTTTAATTGAAGCCATGGCTGTACCTGAAACATTTTTGGCTCCAAGACATAAGCCTCAAATACATAAAGCATTCATAAAGGAGGAGAGAGAAAAATGCTGAGCCGCAATAAAATGCTTTTCCTTCCCCAAATGACAAATACCAACCAATTCTAACATGAGATTAGGTTAAAAGGCAAGATAATCTGGGTAACCAACTCCTGGCATGGCTTAGGGTGAAAATAAAGCACCACTTTTAAGCATTTCTGGCCAGCCAGGATTTGCCATTCCAGTGAGACAGGTAAGATTATTTTTTTCCCAAGTCAAGAGAAACATCGGTGTGCCAAGCAGAAATTTTAAACATTCATTTCTTCACCACCTCTGTATACAGCAAGGAATCCAGATGCCAACTTTATATGTCAACATTTGAAAATGGCCAGTCTTACTCCCTCCGAATCTTGATAGATTGAGAGCAATAGCAATAGCACTTATATACCACTTCATAGTGCTTTACTGCAGTCTTCCCCAATCTTGCTGGCTCCAAGGACCAATTTTGGAAGAAAAATGTCTTCCACTAACTAGGGGGGGAAAGGAGGTGATTTCATACATACAACCTAGATCCTGTACATCAGTGGTGGGATTCAAATGTTTTTACTACCAGTTCTGTGGGCGTGGCTTGTTGAGCATGACTTGGTGGCCGTGGCAGGGAAAGGATATACTGCGAAAACCCCATTCCCTTCCCACCCCACTAACCTGCTTTCCAGCTCCGTTCTCCTGTGCAGGGCAACCAAAGAAGAGCCAGCCAGTCAGCTGGGATTCAATGGGAGGCAGAGAAGAGATGGGGGCAGGGCCAGTCAGAGGTGGAATTTGCTGGTTCTCCAAACTACTCAAAATTTCCGCTACCGGTTCTACAGAACTGGTCAGAACCTGCTGAAGACCATCTCTGCTGTGCATGTGTAGATGAAGCTTCACTCATTCAACTATCTTAGTTCCCAACAAGCTGTGGACCTGTAAGGGTATCTGTCCATGCCCCAAGAGCTTTGGGGACCTCTGCTTTTTAGCCTTCTCTAAGTGGCTTACAGAGTCAGCCTATTGCCCCCAATAATCTGGGTCCTCACTTTACCAACCTCAGAAGGGTGGAAAGCTGAGTCCATGTTGAGCCGGTCAGGATCGAACTCCTAGCAGTGGGCAGAGTTGGCCTGCAATGCTGCATCCTAACCACTGTGCCACAACGGCTCAGTGGTGCAGGAGCACAAACCTGTAATTCCAACCATCTACACTCCTCAAAAATATGCCAGTTTGAACCAAGGCTGCAGACGCCTCAAGCTGGCAATCAACAAAACAGTGGAGTTTGAAGTGTCAGGATCCAACTCAGGCAACAGAAATTTCTTTCTGCTTCTAGTGATCAGAATTAAAACCATAGCTTTAGCAGCTTTTATATATTTACGTATTTATCAGATGTCTGCACCACCATCTTAGTCACCTAAGAGCAATACCAATTCTCAATGCTTTATAGCCCCCACTAGGCAGTTTTTACAGTGTCAGCCTGTTGCCCCCAACAATCTGGGTCCTCATTTTACCAGCCTAAGTGACTTTGGCCATAAAACCATACGAAGCTATAAATAAAAGTCTAAATTAAAAACAGGCTAAAAACAGATTAAAACGTCAAGTTAAGATAAAAATCAAAATACAAAATCTCACAAGGATAGGAGGTTAACAAGGCAACAAGCATGCTTTAAGGCCACCAGCCATCCCCAGGGCGGCATCCATACTTATACACACACACACACACACAGTGTGTGTGTGTGAGAGAGAGAGAGAGAGAGAGAGAGAGAGATGGGCAGGCTCTCCCAGGCTTAGGAAACGGAATTTTGGCTTTTCAAAGGTGCTCCGTGTGTGTGTGTGTGTGAGAGAGAGAGAGAGAGGGAGAGGGAGAGGGAGGGAGGGAGAGAGAGAGAGAGAGAGAGGTTAATTTTACAAACTCACACCCCATTTTTTGCAATTGTGCAATGCCCCACAGGCAAATTATGTTTACAGTCTGTCTTTAACATATGGATGGCTCGGATATTTGATTCCGCAGGGGACCTGGGAATCCGTTTTCCCAGTTACATGTTTATCTGTGTTTATCTGACGCTAGCAGACATAAAACAAGGCAAGCCTTCCTGTGAGACATCTGCCTGCTCCGATTCCCTACAAAAAAAAAATCCTCTTATTTCTGCAGAGTCTACCAAGAACTTCCTCTTGGCTGGTGGTGTCTGTTTTCTCAGTACCACTTACGTTAAGGAAAAAAGACATTAAAACATCCCTGGAATTTGCTGGCCCAGAGACTTATGAAACATGTTGCATAAACGCACAGAAGAAAACCATCGACCGTCTATTGCACAAATTCTCTCTACGTCAGATTATTGTGTTACTTGGGTTCAACTGATATCGCCTAGAGAGGGGTAAATGTGTTTGTCACAGTGCATCTCTCTCTGAAGCCACCACACCTTTTCAGAAGCACAGCCAGCAATCCCATTTTATCCTAGTTTTCTTCTAAGGGGAAGAGTAAAGGAGTAAAGGCTGTGTTGGGATGCAGGTACATTTTTCATCTTGCAACGCGGCAACTTCACACTTTCAAAATTCCACTGCCAGATGGTGAATTCTGAAACTCCCTTTGGAGAGAAACCTCCGTTTTAGTTTTTAAAAAAAATTAATATGCTCTAGCAATGCGAAATTGGCTCAGCCGGATAGCAAAATACAATACACTACAATATAAATCTGCAGCAAATCCACAGGAAAAATAGGGAAACAAGGACTGACAAAACATAAGATCAAAAGACTTTTCAATACTTTGAAAGAAGTTTTGTTTTGTTTTGGAGAAACTGCATTTCCATTTCTAGGAGCTGAGGAAGAAAGAAAACGTAGCATTTGGCATGCAGAATGATGACATCCAAGACATCGGTAAAGTTAAATTGCTCCCTATTCAGATCTGTGTAAATCAGATTTCCCTAGGCTGATAGCTGATAGATGGAGACTACAGGTCCCATAATGCTACATCAGCATGCTGGCCGAGGAATGCAGGTGTAGTCTCAACACTACACCTGGGTGAAACCAGCTTGATGGTGGGAAACGTGAGTGAGAGTTAAGAGTAAGAGAGAGAGTGTGTCAAGCTGTGTTCACCCAATTCAATTACCCTGCTTAACCCGGTTAACTATTTTCTCGGTTTGAGCCCTGAGCTATCAACAAGCCAAGCCACCCCCTCCCCACAAAAGACTCAGCATGTGGCAGACTGGCAGAGCCAGGAGACTCCTAACTGACCTGGGTACGCGGGTCGTGTGAACTCAGCCAGCTGCCCCGGAAAGGAATCCAACCGGTGAAAAGCAACAGAAGCCGAGGCACCTGACTTCGGGGCGCAGCGACCAGGAGACCGTGGGTTGAAAAGCTGGGCGGGCGGCGGCGTTGGCAGCGAGGGGAGCCGGGCCGTGGCTTGCCAGCTAACGGCGGCGGCTTGGACCGGTTGTCCGCGGAAACCTTCGCGGGCAAAGCGCAGGGAAAGCGGCCGCGCAGCTAGGCAGCGGCGGGCGCGCGTGGTGAGCCAGCCAGCCAGGGCTGCGAAATGAGAGCGCGCAGGAGGGAAGCCGGCGCTTTTCACGCCCTCGGCGGCGGTTTTTTTTTTTTTTTCTCCCCCCCCTCCTGTCTTTTTGGGACCGGCCAATGCAGCTCCAGAGGGCTGGGCCGGCTGCTTGCAAGCAAATAAGACCCCCTCCCTCCTCTACCCCAAATCCCTGTCGCTCCCACTTGAGCGCCTTCCAGCCTCGCAATGATTTTTCCGTGGCGCAGGACGGAGCGGGCTGGTTCAGCCGGGAAGGTGGCGGGAAGTCTTAATGAAGGGTCTCCAACCTTGGCAACTTTAAGACTTGTGGACTTCAATTCCCACAACTCAGCTTTTTTTGCTGAGCTTCAACTCAGCTTTGCTAGCTGAGGAATTCTGGGAATTGAAGTCCACAAATCTTAAAGTTGCCAAGGTTGGAGACCCCTGCCCTTAAACAACACTTGTATTGTTATTTCGGTATTGCGTACTTGTTGGTAATATGCCTTGCAGTCGGGCTATTCCATGTTATTGATGAGGTCGCTATTATTCATCGGTGCATTATTATGCCTATTGTGGTTGCTGTCGTTGTCATCTCCATTGTCATGACTGGCACCGGGGCGCTTGTCCTGGGACCCCAGAGGGAGAGGCCATCAGCCAAAGCCCCTCCGATCTTTGAACTAACCGACTGAATAGGCGCTTTCCATTCAAGAAAACCCAAATCATTGCCTTCCATTCCAATAAAATCCAAGTAATTCTGAGCCTCCCACGATGGTGGAGAGCCCAGCTGCCTACAAGTTTAACAAATTATTATTCTATGGTCGGTTGCAGAGTTGGTCAGATCTTTAGACTGGATCTGGTATTTTTATCCACCTATCCAATCTTTCCAAAGACCTGGGATAGGCAAATAGCAATAGCACTTAGACTTATATACCACTTCCCAGTGCTTTACAGCTCTCTCTAAGCAGTTTACAGTCAGCTTATTGCCCCCACAATCTGGGTCCTCATTTTACCCACCTCAGATGAATGGAAGGCTGATTCAACCTTGAGCCCTGTGAAATTTGAACTGCCAAATTGCAGGCAGCCAGTAGGCAGCAGAAGTAGCTTGCAGTACTGCACTCTAACCACTGCGCCACCAAGGCTCAAATGTTGTTTGATGGTGTTAAAGGTACCCTCGAGGGAATCCAAGCTGTTCCAAGTAAACTGCCTTCTGCAATTGACTGAAGGGGATTCTGTCAATGCCGATGGTGTTCAAGTGGTGTTCTTTTGGGATTGCACCCTAGGTACCTATTACTATTGGTACTCTCTTTGCTTTCTTTTTACACAGTTGTTCCACTTCTATTTGCCAATCTTTGTATCTTGCGGTTTCTTCTTTCCCTCCTATTCTGTGTCTCCAGGTACTGCCCCCTCCATTATCCAGACTGGCTGTGGGAGTCTGGGAGTTGAAGTTTACACCCCTCAAAGTTGCTAAAGGTTGAAAAGAGTTCTGTCACCAGGCTCCTGACTCCTGCCTCTGGCTGCCTTGTCTTTAGCAGGAACAGCCTGGCTCTCAGTTGAGTTCATGGTCACCATTTTCATTATATCAGGGACTTTGCCAAGATACCTCTTGAAAACCGCATCCCTCTTCCAAGTGCCATTACTTTGGGGCAGAAGAGATCAGAACTTTTCTGCAGGTTCAACTGTGGCTGAATGAACTTCTAGAACAGGGGCCCCAAACTTGGCAACTTTAAGACTTGTGGACTTCTATTCCCAGCATAGCTGGCTGGAGAATTCTGGGAGTTGAAGTCCACAAGTCTTAAAGTTGCCAGCTTTGGAGACCTTAGAACAACAGGTCACCGCCTTTTCCAACCCAATGGACTCCAATCATTCTTGGAATTCCTCTCCCTGGCTATGTTGGGAAAGGATTCTGGCTGTTGTGATCTAAGTATTCTCAACAGCAATAACCTGAGGGAGGTTGCAATGTATGAATAACACGGACCAGTGATAGGCTGTGTCAGGATTCCGGCAGTTTCTCCAATTAAATCATGAACCTCGAACTACACTCCCAAAGCTAAAAAGGATTTATTAGAAGTTAGCATTCTACGTCCAGCATTAGCCTGGGCGTAGCGACTCTGAGATACATAATTCACTGTCATCCTTGATCCTGCTTTCCCCCCCCACCCCTCTGGGTGTATCTTCCAATGAAAAAAACGTCCATAGCCAAGAGTCATCAATCATGCTCTCCAATTAGATTTTTTTTGCGGCAGAAGCTTCAGTCATCTAATCAGTCTCTGAAGAAAATATGAATGGAATGTACTTTCGATTCCACACTGCTGCCTGCTCTTTGAAACCCCCCCCCCCCTTCTTTCTGTTGTCAACTATAAAATGTGTATACAAAATGTTTTATGAGTTGACAGGCTGAGCATCTGCACTTAAAACAAAGAAGAGGACTTTGGACTGAATAGTTGGAGCTGCCATCTTGACTTAATTGACCATCTTTTCATGGAAAAAAACTCTGTGGTTTCTTCCCCAAACCCCAAAAATGTTAACCTTAGACTGTCTACTATTGACCTCACCCCTTTCCTAAGAGGTCTGTAGGGGGCGTGCATAAGTGCACCAACATGCCTACTGTCCCTGTCCTATTGTTTCTTTTATTTTTCTTATATGTATCCATGTATTCATAACTATGTTTTTACTTATACCTGTTATCTTGTAAGCAATTGACAAACCAAATAAATTCTAAATACCCTTGGTAGAAACACTGTCCTCCTTGTCTCTTCTGTTGGGACATGAAACCATCAGCAAATCACCAAGGAATCATTAGTACTGTGTGCAGAATGAGCCAGGCTAGTTTTTCAGCAGATGTAATTGAAGTCTTCTTTTACTGGTGGTCCTCAACATACGATGGGTCGCTTAATGACTGTTTGGAATTACAATACTCCCTGTCCACCAAAAGCTACTTATGGCCAAGTACTTTGGGTACTTGGCCATCAGCCCAGATTTACGGCTACTTGCAGTATCCCATGATCACATGACTCCAATTTTTTACAATTTTGCCACAAACCGGTGTTTACTTTTAGGTTTTCAATAAAAACTAAATGAGTTTAATATTTAATGGCTGCTATGAAAAAGTTGTAAAATTGGTCTGGTCATGTCCTGGCCCACCTTATAACCGTCGCAACTTAAGACCATAATTGCCAGGCATGAATAGAGTAATAATGTGAGGACTACCCATATTATTATATTTTCCCTCTCTGAAAAATCCTTTAATCTAGACCAGTAAAGCTTTATCCAGAATCTTTGACTGGTGTGATGATCAGTAGCATTGTTCCATAAGAAAATCTTTATTATTTCCTTTTCTTGTATTCTTGCCTAAATGTTCTCAATTGGCTTCTTGTCCTTAAATTATAATGCTAGGTACAACTTTCTCTTCTAACCCTGGGAGCAGGGGTGGGATTCTACCGGTTCGCACCTATTCGCTAGAACTGGTTGTTAACATTCTAAGCAGTTCGAAGAACCGGTTGTTAGAAGAAATTACTGGCCTAATCCTGTAAAGAAGGCAGGAAGGAAACATTCTGGTGTTGCTTACAGAAACTGCTTCTCCATTAATCCTTATTACATTCTTGGCAGGTCTAGACTTCCTGTCTCAGGAAGTTTTTTTCTCCTCCTTTGCTGGTACTTTGCTTGTGCGGAGTGACCATTCAAAGTTACAATGGCACTGAAAAAAGTGACTTATGACCATTTTTCACACTTATGACTGTTGCAGTACCCCCACAGTCATGAGAGGCGAGGAGAGGTGTGCCTCGATGTGAGTGACGTTGAGTTGGCCACACCCAGCCAGTCACATGACCACCAAGCCATGCCCACCAACTAAGCCACGCTCACAGAACTGGTTGTTAAAAAATTTGAATCCCACCCCTGCCTGGGATCACATACCAGGCTGGCCCCATTTTCTGCCAGTAAATAGAGGTAGGAAATAGTCTTATTCCTGACTAAAACAACGGCATTCCTTTCTCTGATTTATTCTACCTTCTCTTTTGTTGCCCATGGATATATATTTTATATTTTGTATTTCTTAATTGCCCATCACCCTCAGAACAAAGGTTAGACTGCAAGAGATAAATAAACAAACAAACAAACAAACATAAAATAATAGAATAATAGAACTAGAAGGGACTTTAGAGATCTTCTAGTCCAACCCCTGCTCAAGCAGGAAACCCTATGCTATTTCAGACAAATGACTGTCCAATTTCTTCTTTAAAAACCTCCAGTGATGGAGCACCCACAACTTCTGAAGGCAAATAGTTTCCATTGATTAATTGTTCTCACTGTCAGGAAGTATCTCCTTAATTCTAGGTTGCTTCTCTCCTTGGTTAGTTTCCATCCATTGCTTCTTGTTTTGCCTTCTCGTGCTTTGGAAAACGTGTTTATACTGGCAATTGATTAATTATTTAATTTTAATTAATTATTTAATTTTAATGATTTAATTAAGTTTGTCATTTGTAAATTTGATGAGTTTCCCCTTCCATTCCATCATCTAAATTGATTAAATCAATGTATCAATTAATTTAATTGATTTAATTATTTTTATTAATTAATAATTGATTGGTATGTTGATCAGAGAGTAAGGAACCATGGGTGTTATTAGCCGTGTGAGGTAGTCAGGGGTGGGATTCAATTTTTTAACAATCAGTTCTGTGGGTGTGGCTTAGTTGGTGGGCGTGGCTTGGTGGTAATGCGACTGGCTGGGTGTGGCCAACTCAACATCACTCACATCGAGGCACGCATCTCCTCGCCTGGCCTCTCATGACTGTGGGGATGCTGCAACAGTCGTAAGTGTGAAAAATGGTTATAAGCCACTTTTTTCAGTGCGATTTTAACTTTGAATGGTCACTCCACACAAGCAAAGCACCAGCAAAGGAGGGGAAATAAACTCCAGAGAAGTTCCTGAGGCAGGAAGTCTAGTCTTGCCAAGAATGTAATAAGGGTTAATGGAGAGGCAGTTTCTGTAAGCAATACCAGAATGTTTCCTTCCTGCCTTCCTTACAGGATTAGGCCAGTAATTTCTTCTAACAACCCGTTCTTCAAAGTGCTTGGAATGTTAACAACCAGTTCTAGCGAATAGGTGCGAACTGGTAGAATCCCACCCCTGGAGGTAGTCCAGATAGAAAGTACAATCAGGAAGACTAGTTCTATCTTTATTGTAAGATTATACTAACACTCAGGGCTTCCCAAACTTTTTCCTTCATTACAGAAAACCATTTGGGGGGATTCAGCACAATCTTGTTTTGTGCTGTTTATGAAGGCAAGAGTGGAAAATCCTGCTTCACGCATATACATGCTGGAAATGTTTATAATTGCATTGTGGCAACGTTGCCAGCAGCCACAGAATACAATTGGAACAGAACCTCTGTTATCAAGGAAGGCAATTGTTAGACAAGTTGAGATTTTTTGCCCCAGTTGCTAAGTGAATCACATAGTTGTTAAGCGAATCCAGCTGGGAAGGTCTCAAATGGCAGTCTTGAGATGACTAAGATGCTGCAACTAACAAATATATGTGCCCAAATTTTGATCATGTGATCATGGTCACACTGCAACAATCGTAAGTCTGAGGACCAGTTGTAAACCACTTTTTTCAGTGTTGTCATAACTTCAATCACTAAACAAATGGTTGCAAGTCAAGGACTATCTGCATTGATCATGAATTGTTAACTTCAGCGACCCTAAATAGTCCTTCTTCTCTCCAAGTAACGTTTTGCACTGACGGCTTGACCTAAGTGTTATCACTTGCTCTGCAAAACCATTAACGGGTTCATATGTTATTACCCAAAGAAAAACTGCTTTTAACCAATTTGGGGTAATTTACTCAGGTTTGGGGAGTCCTGCATTAACAGAATTAGTAATAGAGAAACAGAGAGAATTACTAACAAAGCAACCTGGATGATTAGGGCACTGGAGGCTAAGACATACGAAGAAGTGTTGCAGGAACTGGGCCTGGCTAGTCTAGTAAAGAGAAGGACCAGGGGAGACATGATAGCGGTCTTCCAATATTTGAGGGGCTGCCAGAGGGAGGAAGGGATCAAGCTATTTTCTAAAGTGCCTGTAGGCCAGACAAGGAATAATGGATGGAAACTGAACAAGGAGAGATTCAACCTAGAAATAAGGAGGAATTTTCTGACAGGGAGAACAATCAACCAGTGGAACAGAAGTTGCCCTCAGAAGTTGTGGGAGCGCCATCGCTTGAGACTTTCAAGAAGAGATTGGACTGCCATTTGTCAGAAATAGTGTAGGGTTTCCCGATTGGGTGGCGGGGGGTTGAACTAGATGACCTACAATGTCCCTTCCAACTCTGTAAATCTGTAGAATTTTACAGGACTGAAAATACTTCTTTCCTTTAACTTTTTGGAAAATTAGGGAAAATCCCTTCTGAAATGCTTCCCCTATCCCTTTTCTTTCAATGGGCTAGGGCGTCTTTTTCTGTATGTGCAGGATGTCCCATTTGCGGCTACCCCCGCTGTCTTCCAAGGTCATTTCCACAGATCATTACATGGATGCGTGTGTGCGCATGTGTGTGTGTCAGAAACTGAGGAATAAGCACCAACTCACATAATACAGGTAGTCCTCAAGTTACGACCATAATAATTGAACCCCAAATTTATGTTGCTAAACAAGACACTTGTTAAGTGAGCTTTGTCCCATTTCCCATGTCACCGTTGGTAAGTGAATCACTGCAATTCTTAAATTAGTAACACGGTTGTTAAGTGAATCTGGCTTCTCCATTGACTTTGCTTGTCAGAAGGTGGCAAAAAGGGATCACATGACCCCGGGATATGGCAACCGTCATAAATATGAGTCAGTTGCCAACTATCTGAATTTTGATACCATGACCATGGGGATGCGTCATTGTGAAAAATGATCATAAGTCACTTTTTTCAGTGATGTCGTAACTCTGAAGGGTCACTAAATGAATGGTTATAAGTCGTGGACTAGCTGTATTTCTAATTTTTTTTTTAGCCCAGGCACACAAGTCCAATTAGCAAGGGGGAATTAGAAGTAGAAACAAATCACCCAGCAGCAGGGGTGGGATTCTACCAGTTTGGGCGAACTCCTTGCTCCAAAGATCAGCTGGCAGAGAACCGGTTTGATCTCATGGGCCCTCCCTCCTGTCCCTGCTCTTTTCCGTGCTTTATTTCCTTTGTTTAGAGCACCACTAATTTCCACGGCACAGTGGCTTGCCTTGCCTCAGCTGTTTTATTCACAGGGACTCCTGTAGAAGGTAAGTATTTTCTAAATACGGCGCATGCGCAGGGATCACCAAACCGGTTGTTATACAGGTGGAATCCCACTCCTGCCCAGCAGGTAGAAAGACGGAAGCTGGTCATTCTCATCGAAGTGTTTTTTGGAGTGTCTCTTGGGAAGAGCATCCCAAAAGTCTGCATCCAGTTTTGGTCACCACATTATAAAAAAGATGTTGAGGCTCTAGAAAAGGTACAGAGAAGAGCAATCAGGATGATTAGGGGACTGGAGGCTAAAACATACAACGAACGGTTGCAGGAACTGGGCTTGGCTAGTCTACTAAAGAGAAGGACCAGGGGAGACATGATAGTGGTCTTCCAATATTTGAGGGGCTGCCACAGGGAGGAGAAAGGGGTCAAGCTATTTTCTAAAGCACCTGTAGGCCAGACAAGGAATAATGGATGGAAACTGAACAAGGAGAGATTCAACCTGGAAATAAGGAGAAACTTTCTGACAGGGAGAACTATCAACCAATAGAACAGAAGTTGCCCTTGGAAGTTGTGGGAGCACCATCATTTGAGACCTTCAAGAAGAGATTGGACTGCCATTTGTCAGAAATAGTGTAGGGTTTCCCGCTTGGGTGGGGGTTTGGACTAGATGACCTACAAGGTCCCTTCCAACTCTGATTGTCTGTTATCTGTAAAGTCAAAATTGTGGCCACACCCATGGGATTGAAGCCCTACCCCCTTTCACCTTGGAGGGAGAGCAACACCGGTCTGATCAAACGTAGTTTGATAGTTGGCAGGAGAGATCTGAAGAAGGTCTGACTAATTTGCTGTGCACTATCTTGGCCACATTTGCAAAATGTAAAATATCCATACTTCCGAACTGGTAAAAAAAAAAGGGGGGGGGAGGCAGTCAATTCAGTTTCTACCAGTTGCACAACATCAAATCAAGAGGGACTTTGACCCATATGTTGTAAAAATCTGCGACCACCATCACTCTATTCTGCATTGCTATCCCATTTTCTATGGCCTGTTCTTGTCACCAGCTGTGAAAGCCACGTTCGTCATAGTTTCTCCCAAATAGTACCACTTGGGAATGTCCACCAGATTTTATTCAAAAAGTCAAAATGGCGTGCAGGAGTTGAGACTGAAAGCTTTGCCTATTTGCTATGTGCAATTCACAAAGTCTTGTGCAGCATCGTTGCTCCTGGCGTGTCAAGCTGGAAAAGCTGAATGGGTGAGCTTTAGGAGCATTAAGATGGATTTAAGAACTGTCATATTTAGAACTCACTGCCAGAGAGTGTATCCCCTTCTAGCCTAAACAGACGGGGGCGGGGGGGCGGGGAGGGAACAGAGCTTTCCCTGGAAATACAGAAAGGAAGCTTAGTTTTGATAAAGAAATAGTACGGGGTAGTGGTGTTTCTGTTTGTTTTTGGCAATGAAGATGCTGTATTGAAAAACTGAATACTGAATACAATAAGCCAGCACTGTGAGAAAGCAAGGCACACCATATCCTAAAACTGTCACTCAATATGGAGAGGAAGTATTGATTGATTATGAGAAATAAAAAAAAAATCAGAAAATAAAATACAGGCTGAATAGTCAAGACCTTGTTGATGATCCAAACTTTGTCAAGGATCTTGGAGTACTCATCTCAAATGTCCTAAGTGCTAGAGCCCACAGAAACTACATAGCCAAAAAGGCGTTAAGAGTAGTTAACCTAATCTTACGTAGCTTTTTCTCTGGTAATATTACACTTATAACTAGAGCATACAAAACATTTGCTAGACCAATACTCGAATACAGCTCATCAGTCTGGAATCCACATTATGTATCTGATATTAGCACAGTTGAGAAAGTCCAGAAATATTTCACAATAAAAGTTCTCCACTCCTCTACTCATTGCAGAATACCTTATGCCACCAGACTCGAAATTCTAGATCTAGAAAATCTAGAACTACGCCGCCTTAGATCTGATCTAAGTTTAGTATATAGAATCATACATGGCAATGTCCTACCTGTCAATAAATACTTCAGCTTCAACCATAACAACACAGAGCAAACAATAGATATAAACTCAAGGTTAATCGCACCAAACTTGATTGCAGGAAATACGACTTCAGCAACAGAGTGGTCAATGTCTGGAATACTCTATCTGACTCTCTGGTTTCTTCCCCAAACCCCAAAAACTTTAACCTTAGACTGTCTACTATTGACCTGACCCCCTTCCTAAGAGGTCTATAGGAGGCATGCATAAGCGCACCAAAGTGCCTACCGTCCCTGTCCTATTGTTTCTTTTTTATTTTTCTTATATGTATCCATATATTCATAACTATGTTTTACTTATACCTATTATCTTGTAAGCAATTGACAAAATAAATAAATAAATAAACTTTTATAACCCTTAATCATATGGATCTAAACAGCTTATGAAGGTTTGAGTGAAATTTACTGGATCTTTCATTGAGTATCTTCCTTCTTCTTCTACCACAGTATTTTCAAACTTAGCAACATTAAGGTAAAACATGCCAGCTGGGGAAATCTGGGAATTGAAGTCCAGCCAGCTTAAAGTTCTCAAGCTTTTTTTTTTTTTAAACTCATTCTGTAGCATCTTCTTTTAATTTATATGCTTTGATATTGACACTTTCCAAGGTTAAAATATTGATCACTCTTTCAATTGAGGAAAAATGAGGGGGAGAATTGGGGGAGGGGAAGTCAGCTACAGTTGCTTCACCAAGCCCTATATATTTTTTTTTAATTCCAGAATAGAAACTTCAGACTGTTTTATTTCACTCATTTTGGTTTCTGAAATCACCACAGGGGGCAGCAATGTTTTCATTTCAGTAGCGGGAGGGGAGGATTACAGAAAAATTATGTGTTAAGCCTCCTTGGCGGCGAAGAGAGACGGAGAAAGCCGGTTTGCAGATGAATTTCACCAGGGCGATCTAGTGGAGGGCAATTGCAGGATCCTCCTTTCAAGTGTATGCAGCCAGGGACTTCCACGTTATAATTTCATACTCCAGAAGCATAGCTAAATAATAGAGCCAGTTTGGCATAGTGGTTGAGGCGCCAGGCAAGAAACCAGGAGATTTTAAACCCTGTCTTGGGCATGAAGCAAGCTGGGTGACTTTGGGCCAGTCACTCTGTCTCAGCCCTAAGAAGGAAGCATTTCTGAAATCTTGCTGAGGAAACTGCATGGACTGGTTTAGGCAGGAGTCTACATTGACTGAAAGGAAGAAGAGAGGAGGAGGAGGATGAAGGAGGAGGAAAAGATAAAAGGGAGGAGGAGGAGGGAGGAGGAAGAGGAGGGAGGAGGAAGAGATAAGAGGGAGGGGGAAGAAGGGGAGGAGGAGGAGGAACAAATAGGGAACAGCAAGGAGGAGGATACAAGAGGAAGAAGAAGGGGGGAGTAGGAGGGATGACGAAGAGGGAAGAGGAAGAAGGAGAGTTCTAGTCTAACTTTAGCCATGAAAACTTACAGGTTAAGGTAAGATTTATCTGTTTGTTAGGTTTATATCTCACAGACGAGACATGCTTGTCTCTCTCTACCTGTTGGATTAGGAGCGGGCGAACTCAGGCTCAAGACCCCACTCAGTCCAAGAAGCTGCTTGAGGGATCAACCTTCCTTGCAGGAATGTTGTTGTAGGGAAATCTGTAGGAGCATTGGTATATAAATCTCTTTTAAAAGAGGGAGGTTAATTGGGGAAGGTGGTGAGATTTAGGACTTGAGCTGTGTGATTTAGAGCCCCTCCACTTGGAAGACTTAACTAGTTGTCCTACGTTGCAGAGCTTTGGACTAGATCATTGTTTCTCAAACTTGGCATCATTAAAATTCCCCCAACCAACCATCTTAAAGTTGCCAAGTTTGAGAAACACTGGATTAGCTGCTCCTTGCAGCCTTTTCCAAATTTACAATTATGAACAGCCAGCCAGTTTGGTCTAGGCGGGGTTAGAGCAACAGGCTAGTAAGCAGGAGACTGTGAGTTCAAGTCCCACCTTACACATGAGAAGCAGCTGGGTGACTTTAGGCCAGTCAGTCACTCTCTCTTGATCCAACTCACCTCACTGAGTTGGTATTATGGGGGAAATAACAGATAATCAGGGTTGGAAGGGACCTTGTAGGTCATCTAGTCCAACCCCCCCCCCGCCCAAGTGGGAGACCCTACACCATTTCTGACAAATGGCAGTCCAATCTCTTCTTGAAAGTCTCAAGTGATGGCGCTCCCACAACTTCCGAGGGCAAGGTGTGTTGGATATGTTTGCCACCTTGAGTTTCAGTGGTACTTTGTTACTCAATTGCTTTGAAACTCCTCAATGCTTTGAAACTCAATGCATTTTGACACAAAAAAATTGTCCCAATACTCACTGTTGGTTCAATACTCAATGCACAAGCTAGAACTTATCAGTGTTGGCTGCCTTGTGACTCACTACATCATTCCTTATGGGAAAATGTTTTAATATTCTTTTTTTTTTTTTTTGGTACTCATCACGTTTCTCGGAACTAATTAACAATGAGTACCGAGGTACCACTGTATTCTTAAAAATGATAAAGATCAACCCAGAACTAAGGAGAAATTACCTGACAGTTAATGGAAATGAGTTGCCTCCAGAAGTTGTGACTGCTGCAACACTGGGTGTTTTTAAGAACAGATCAGACAACCATTTGTCTGAAATGGTATAGGGTTTCCTTCTCGAGCAAGGGGTTGGACTAGAAGACCTCCAAGGTCCCTTCCAACTCCATTATTCTGTTAAATAAACAGATATGCCTCCCTCACACTACAATCCCCCTCCCAACAATTCCAAACGGCCTGAGAAGGACAATTGTCTTCTGCTCTAAACAAGTCAAGCAATCTCTGGCGTCTTCACTTGGTTGCCAATGAGGACCTCAACTGGCAGACTCTTCTTAATAGGGTTATTGTGGCTTCATCCCAGGTCTCTAATGAGCGGCTACCCCAGGCAACAAGGGAAATAAGTCAGTCAACAAATACTACAAACCTGATGCACTGCAATTATTAGCAGTTGGACAACTCATCAATGGTTTGTCATTTGTTACAAAAATGCCACTCTGATGCTCAAGACTGGAGAAGGTTGGACTGGATAGAGGTTGCATCTTTTCCCCCAGAGGCTGAAGATTTCCGGTAACTGGGCAATCAAAGGCCCCATAAAGAATCCCTTTTCCAGCTCCCCTTCCGTCCCACTCTACAAAAGCAGCTGGTTGAGAAGGAATTGGAAGATTCCCATACAAAAACGACAGCAGAATGAAACGAGAGAAATTCAGTGGAAGGGAGCAAATGCGTGCTGCTTGCGTACATATTGGACTCTTCTTCAGGAATGAAGCTGTCCGATGTCGGCTTGAAAGAGACTTGGCACAATCAAGAGGAAACTGATAGGAAGCGGTATGCAAGAGAGGCCCTTCCTTCCGCTTTAGCCTGGTTTAACCTGTCTTCCTTTTGTGTCTGCTGAGTGTGAGCTGTGCTTTGACCTCTCCATCCAGTGTGATTCCCACAGGGAGTCATTGTGGCAGTTTGAAGCTTCAAGGTATTCCTCCACTTATGACCGCAATTGAGCCCCAAATTTTCATTGCTAAGCAAGGCAGTTGTTAAGCAACACATGTGTGTTCCTTCGGGGTGCTTTTATGCCCTTGTTGCCACAGTTGTTCAACAAATCACTGCAAGTTAAGTGAACCATGCGGTCTAAAGGATTGCCAGAAAGAAGAGGGGGTCAAGCTATTCTCCAAAGCACCTGAAGGCAGGACAAGAAGCCATGGATGGAAACTAATCAAGGAGAGAAGCAACTTAAAACTAAAGAGGAATTTTCTGACAGAATAATCAATCAGTGGGACAACTTGCCTCCAGAAGCTGCGGGTGCTCCATCACTGGAGGTTTTTAAAAAGAGATTGGACATCTGTCTGAAATGGGATAGGGCCAGGGGTGGGATTCTACCAGTTCGCACTTATTCTCTAGAACCAGTTGTTAACATTCTAAGCAGTTCGGAGAACCGGTTGTTAGAAGAAATTACTGGCCTAATCCTGTAAGGAAGGCAGGAAGGAAACATTCTGGTGTTGCTTACAGAAACTGCCTCTCCATTAACCCTTATTACATTCTTGGCAGGACTGGACTTCCTGTCTCAGGAACTTCTCTGGAGGTTTTTTCCCCTCCTTTGCTAGTACTTTGCTTGTGTGGAGTGACCATTCAAAGTTACAATGGCACTGAAAAAAGTGACTTATGACCATTTTTCACACTTATGACTGTTGCAGCATCCCCACAGTTTTGAGAGGCCAGGCGAGGAGATGCGTGCCTCGATGTGAATGATATTGAGTTGGCCACACACAGCCAATAACATGACCACCAAGCCACACCCACTACCTAAGCCACGCCCACAGAACGAGTTGTTTACAAATTTGAATCTCACCCCTGTATAGGGCCGTGATGGTGAAGCTATGGCATGCGTGCCAGAGGTAGCACGCAGAGCCCTCTCTGTGGGCACAGAAGCCATCGCCCCAGCTCAGCTCTGCACATGCATGCACGCCTCCCACCAGCCAGCTAGTTTTCAGATCTCTGCTGCACATGTGTGTGTGTGGGGGTGCCCATGGGGGGGGATGCATGCACAGGGGGTAGGATGCATGTGTGGAAGATGTGCATGCATGCATAGAGACGGGGGCATGCATGGTGGACAGGCACACATGCACAGAGATGCGCACACTTTCAAAAGAGTGGGGCGCAGGCGTGAGGTATACACACACATACGCAGGGTACTCGTGTTCCTATGTGGGGGGTGCACATGCATTGCATTTTGGAGGGGGTGCGTGTGCTTTGGGTACTCGGTGCCAGAAAGGTTAGCCATCACTGGTATAGAGTTTCCTGCTTGAGGAGACCTCCATGGTCCCTTCCAATTCCATTATCCTTTTAACTCTAAAATCTCCGAAAAGATGGGTCAGTCCCAGCCCTGCCACTTTTAAATGGAGATGGGAAACATTAAACTATAAGTCTTAAACTTCTAAAGCATGTTGTTGCCATTTGATTGTCTGGCTCTCACAGCGCACGTACATTCTAAATATGTGGCTCTCTCTCTCTCTGGATTCTCAGAATCACATTGATCTCAAATACCTGGCAGGGGTTCAAACATGGCTCTAAGAACAGATGCAGAGGAATTACAAGCTTTCCTCTCTCGCAATTCCCAGCGTGTGACCTGGAGTTCCAATGCATTAAACCAAAGCACCTGCTTATTTGAGCTGTGTTGAAATACTATTTTTGTCTCTCCTTCTGTCTCTCATACACACATGCATGAACCACCTATAAAGGCTGAAATAAGTGTACTTCTGACTAGATGCCGGTGGCAATTATAAATGTATGCTATGGGGTGCCAACTGACACTTCATCTTTGGTGGTTGAAAGAGGTATGGAAAAAAGGAGAGTTGAGATTTTCCCTCAGCAAGTCTCCACAACAGCGTTTCTCAATGTGGGCCGCTTGAAGATGTGAGGACTTCAAGGCCCAGGATCCCCCAGGGGCACTCTGGGAGTTGAAGTCCACACATCTTCATGTGGCCCACATTGAGAAACGCTGCTTTACAGGTTCAGGTGATGCTTTGGCAACCACAAAGGGGAAAAGCAGAAATCCTAGAGTCCCCCTAAAAGCAAGATGTGTAAAGTGATTTGGAAAACCTCTCCCTTCTCTGCTTGACTAATCTTATCTAATTCAACCCAGTCTTCAAGAACCACATGGGAAGAAAGCACTCTAAGGGAAGACATGTTATTTCAGTCCCTGCGTCTTTGACGTCTCGTGGGAAGGAAGAGGGAGGGGGAAAGGAGGGAAGATTCTTAATTATTATAATTAATTATTAAACAAAGGAACCCACAAAGCCTCCCTAGATGCCGCTGAAATGTAAACATCACAGACATTTTGAGACAGGAAAGATATAGAGGGGAACATTTTTGGTCTTGGAAAGCAGCTATGGTAAGGGTGGTTCTGGCCCATTTTCATCACTGCCTCCTGCCTTACCTCATCCCACTACACCCCACCATTAAAGCAGAATATTTGTAACTCAAGATTGAAATGAGGGGTCCTTGGTGCTCTCTGAGCTTGGTTGTTTTTTTGCAGATGTTCCATTACCCAACTAGGTAACATCATCAGTGCCAGGAAGAAGTGAGTTTATATTCTAACAGTTTGCCCTGTTAGTCTTGGTGGGATGGCAATCAGATGAGCGGAGATGAACCCCAAGATTAACATCAGACCAACAATCAAGAAGTAAACAATACCCCAATTAAGGAACTGCCAAACTGACAGCTGACAGTAAACCGACAAGCCAAAGAATCTCTAAGATCACCCTCACCAACATTGATAGGACAAGTCACTAGAACTGGGGGGGGGGGGTGTCAAAATCATGGCCTGCGGTCTGGATGAGTCATGCGCTGGCCACGCCCACCCCATTTAGCAAAGGGGGGAAATGTCGCAATACGTCATGTGACAACAATGTAATGCCGCGAGTTTGACACCCCTGCACTAGAATATAAAGTAAGAACAAACCCCATTCCTTAATAGCATTGATGATGTTACCTGGTTGAGTAATGAAATGTCTGCAAGAAAACAACCAAGCTCCGAGAGCATCAAGGACTCCTCACACCTCACCATGGAGCTTCTCAGGGGTTTCTGAAGTTCACCAGGATTTCCCTGCCTGTCCCAGTTTGCCCACTGACAGACGGCAAGACTGGAAATAAATTCAGTCTCTAGCACATTGTAAATAAATTGCAAAGCCAAGGAGCGCCTCTCTCCATCCATTCTTAAACATCTTGAGCTGGATGCAGTAAATCTGGATTTTGATTGCTGGCTGGAGAACAGAGAGGCTCTGCATCTGAGTCTGTCCATTCCAGATCTTCTGGCCATCCATTGGTCTGCACCCACTTCCTGTTCCTGTGTGGTGCTTCAGTGCAGAAAAAGCTGTGCTTTCTCTAAAATCCATTTGCAAGCCCCAGGAAGCAGCGGCACAGCCCTGCCCTCCCCACAAAAGGAGCACATTTCCCCAATCATTTTGCCAAAGACACATTTGAACAAGGACATATATACTCACTATATGTATATATTCAACAATGGCTGTGTTGACCCAACAGGATTGCTTTGTGGCATAATATGTTGAATGGGCCCAGGTGTTTATGGCTAGTTGATCGTTCAAAGCAAAACCAGTTCCAATCAAATTTGATTCAGAATATGGCTAGTCCTTATTTAGTCATTACAACTGGCACTGGCAACTTGGTTATTATGTGAAATAGTCTGAAGGTGAAATCATAACTTTGCTTATAAACTTCCTTCATTTTTCCTTTGCTGTCTGTACCTGCAAAGGTTATACAGTGAGGATGGATTGCAACATTACTTTTTTGTCATTGTCATAACTGCAAGCAGTTGCTAAATAATGCAGTCATTAAATGAGTGCCTAGTGTGAAAGAATATAATTCTGAGATGGATGGATGGATGGGTGAATGGAAGGAAGGAAGGAATCGCAAGTTTGATTAACATGTGCACCCACTAATTTACATATGTGGATGCAAATGTAAAAATAACTATTATAAATTAAATAAAATTTAATCCCCTGTAAACAAGACAATTGCTTCTTGCGTAGTCTGATATCTTACTGCTCTTAATCCTACATTGGAAATTTCAAGATTTTACGTGTCTGAGGCTTCTGGGACCAAAATTCCTTTAAAAAGCAGGCAGAGCCTTCCCATTTCCAATTCAGAGCCTAACATCTGTAAAGCAGGACCTGGTCCTGCATGTGAAACAAACAAGCATTTTCTCCCAAATGGAGGATGAAGTAATGACAAACTTTGCTGGGAGTTTAATGAGCATCTGGAGCCAGTAGCAAATTAGGCATCTGGGTTGTTTTTAAACCCCCCCAAGGAATAACTTTGTTGCTGAAAACAGCAAAACAAAATGGATCAATTCCAACTTTCCCAATGGGCCTTTCATGGTACCAGAGAGAAATTCAGTTACCTTCCCTGCTAATAAATGACTTTGATCCTGTGAACTGGTCTTAAATGGCTTTCCAAGTATCCATTGCCCTGAGCATCCTTGAGTTGTGTCTGCATTGAGAGGGAGGGTAGCTCAGGGTACATCGGTTGTTTTGTGTTAATGTAGCTTTGTGTCACATAAGTAGCATATTAAATATTGGCTGAGACTGCAGAACACAGTTAAACTGAATTAGTGAATTCATCCATGTTCTGTGTTTGCACAACATGAAGAGACATAACTCATCCCAATGAAGAAGGCAGTGGCTTCTCCTATAGACTTATCAACATCTTCTTTGGTGGTAGTGTAGTTTCCTTCTTGGTGGTTCTTTGATTAGATAATTCTTTTTTGCCAAATAGTTTGTCTGGTGTCAATCCCTGCATATCTTAATATGTTTTTCAGACTCTTCTTTTTTTAGTTGTTTCCTCAGATCTTGAATTTTTAGCTCCCTTTCCCCCCTTTTTCCATTTTACCCCACATTGAATTGTTTGATCATTAAAGATGGCTTCTTCTTTGCCCAGCCCTTCTTGTTCTTCAAGCATTTCTTGTTGTTTTTCATAGTTCAAAATCTCCATTTCTAAGAATTGAAGTGCGAAGCCAAAGGATCCTCCTCTCTCTTGCGACTCTTCTTTCATTTTTTTAAGTTCCATTTTTAATTCCTCAAGGAGTACTGCCATTTTAAGCACTTTTAAACAATCACCTGATTAATTTTAATTCAAACCACTAAAAATCCAACACCCAAAATTCCAAAAATCACCAAATAATCCAAAACTATTTCTTCTTGCTTCTTTTTTTCCCCTTTCCCTTTCCGGGGGCTCTTTTATCTTGTAACGAAAGTCTCAGTTACAATATATCCTTTGGAAGTCTTGTTAAAATTTCACAGTTAATTCTTTTTATTCCAGGTGGCACTCTCTGTTGTTTCCAAGTCCACCCTTTCTTTTTTCCTCCACTTTCCTCCTTTTGAAGGCTTTAGAATATCCAGAAAGTCTTTATTTTCCTTTTGACACTTTAATTTCAGCTTAAAATTGCCTGTTAGTGTCAATTAACACAAATTTCTTACTTAAATCTCTTCTTTTTAGCATTCAAAGCCAATTGCAACTGTCCATGTGAGAAAGAAAAACATCTTTTTTCCTTTTCCCTCTCTTCTCCGCCACTTTAAAAATCTTCTTTTAGGAATAACACTCTTAATAATGTTAGTTCCAGGGTACCTTGCATAGATGTTATCTCTGATTAGCCCTGTCTGTCAAGATCTCCCCTTTGTCTTCCCTCCTGCTCAATCTTGTCTGGTCGGGTTCCTCTTTGAGTGGCCATTTCTAACCACCACTGCAACCGCCTTCAGGAAAGGGAGTAATGGTCAGCCGAGGAGGAGAGATGTGGCTCCCCTCGACTCAGCTGGCAGTCTCCCCCCTCTTCGCCATCTCTATGGGTGGCTTCAGCAGCGAACACGGATTGAAACCGCACACTAATCATGGATTTCAGTCCATCACCAAAGAAGCCCAAACTAGAAGACCTGCGTATCTTAATATATTGTAGTCTTTTTGTTTCAGTGGTGGTATTCTACTGGTTCGACCCGGTTCTGGTGAGCCGGTAGCAGTGATGAGCATTGGAGACTGAACCAGTTCTCTCTGCCGCTCTGCTGCGGGCTCCCATACTCACCTTTATCCACTGAATGTGAAGTGTAGCTGCTTTGCGCAGCACAGAATAGTGCCACGCGGCAGCTGCTGAAGTGACCGGGATCACGCAGGCTTGCAGGAAGCAAGTTAGAACACCTGCACCTGCTCAAAGTGTGCGTTTGGCACGCATGTGCATGCAAAGTGTGTGCACACATGCAAAACGCGTCCACCAAGCCACACCCACCGAACCAGTGGCAAAAATATTTGAATCCCACCACTGTTTTGTTTCCTTCCTAGGTTATTATTGTCCTTTTTGAATAGTGTACAGGTAGTCCTCAACCTATGAACACAGTTGAACCCAAAATTTGTTGCTAAGCAAGATAGCTGTTGAGTTTTGCCCCATTTTATGATAAATGGAGGATATGTAGGAGTCTTGATCTTTTGAAGGAAAGGCAGGTGAGAAATATGACAAGCCTACTTTGATAAGTCTTGTCTCTCTGCCTCAGAAATCTCCCCAGATAAAAAATGGACAACGTTTCGATCATATTATTGTGACTGCTATTTTGACTTTTTTGACCACATCTCCACATTGCAGACATCTCTGCTCCCACTAAGCATCAAGTTCCTCTCTTAAGAAAAGTTAGCAAAGCAATGACCTGACAGCCAGAGGGGGCTGCCACAAAGCACCAGAAGTCAAGACAAGAAGCAATGGATGGAAACTAATCAAGGAGAGAAGCAAGCCGGAATTAAGGAGAAACTTCCTAACAGTGAGGGCAATTAACCAGTGGGACAGCTTGCCTTCAGACGTTTTGTGTGCTTCAACACTGGAGGTTTTTAAGAAGAGACTTCTCAGTCACTTATCTGAAATAGTATAGGAGCTCCTGCTTGAGCAAGGGGCTGGAGTAGAAGATCTTGAAGGTCCCTTCCAGCTCTATTCTGATTGATTTGAAGAATGTATCTGGGCTGTCTACTCTACCGTGTGTCCCCACTAGAATCCTATCTTTAAAAAGTGCTTTTCTGTTTCTAATTTCCCTCCGTTGAGCCAAAAAAGCCCTCCCTCCCCATCATAGGCTACAATAACAGAAGCTGAAGTCCTCCAGGTTTCTTGTGGTGAGGGCTTGTATGTTGAACGGAGCCCGGAAGGAGGCCAGGATAATTTACGAGGCCGCAACAGCCACTACAGCAGAGGATTGGGGAGCCCTGCTTTCCAGCCGAAGTTCGCCCAGGGATGCGCGTGTGAACTGGGAGAATTCACAAGCTGCTTGTTTGCACAGATGGAAGGAGCCCTTGGGGGGGGGGGGGAAGCGCGCATACCGCTTCCTTCTTTGCATGCAAAGAGAGGTAAAGGCTGAACCAGGAAAAGGGGAGAAGAAAAACCTTAGCAAAACTTTGGGATTTGCTGCAAAGTCAGGAGTCTGAGAAGGAGGTCACAGTGAGGCTGGGGTAACGGGAGATGCCGTGCGCTTCTGCACCATCCAAGATGCCAAGAGATAAAGCCTGTGTGGTGCACTCCAAATACAGATAGTCCTTGACTTACGACCACAACTGAGACTCAAATGTACATTGTGTTAAGCAAGGCAGTTGTTAAGTGATTTTATGACCTTTTGGTAAGTGAATCATTTCTGTCGTTAAGTGAATCATGTAATTGTTAAGTGAATCTGGCTTCCTCCATTCACTTTGCTTATTGAAAGCCAGCTGGGAAGGTCATATGACCCCTGGACACTGCAACCCAGTGGTGGTATGCTACTGGTTTGTACTGGTTCAGTCGAACCGGTAGTAAAAAAAAAAGTCTGCAACAATTAGCTGAGAGGAGGGGAAAAACACCTGACAATCAGATGAGCTGAGAGGAGAAAGAAGAGAAACGCGCAGGATTGGCCTTCCCACCTGCCCCTGGACTTTTCTCTTCTTCATCCTCTCAGCTGATTGGCACTGCAGGTCTCAGCTGGTGTGGGGAAAGCTGCGCACATGCGTTAGGCAAAGCACACCCACCAAGCCACGCCCACCGAACCAGTGGTATTTTTTGGTAATTTGAATCCCACCACTGCTGCAACCATCATGAATTCATGTCCGTTACCAAGTGCACCTAACTTGATCACCTAACCACAGGGGATGCTGTGTGAAAAACGATCGTGTCACTTTTTTCTGCGCCATTATAGCTTTGATTTGTCACTAAATGAATGCCTGTAAGTCAAAAACTACCTGTGTTGAACCTCTGATCATTAAAGGGTGCACACAGTCTCTGTGTATCTCAATGTTTAGAAGCTCCCTTGTGAAAGCTCCGTAGGGCAGATCATCATAGGGCTTTGATTCAGTAATGGGATTCAAATTTTTTTACTACCAGTTCTGTGGGCATGGCTTGGTGGGCGTGGCAGGGGAAGGAGACTGTAAAATCTCCAATCAGAGGCGGAATTTGCCAGTTTTCTGAACTACTCAAAATTTCCTCCACCGGTTCTCCAGAACTGGTCAGAGGCTGCTGAATACCACCTCTGCTTTGACTACAGAGAGAACATTCCCTGGATGAATTGATTGTTGGATATGAGATGGGTGGCAAATAACATTTCTAGGAGAAAATAGGACAGGACAGGACAGGACAGGACAGGACAGGATAGGACTAGGATAGGATAGGATAGGATAGGATAGGATAGGATAGGATAGGATAGGATAGGATAATCTGCCCTGAATTTGGAAAGGGAGCACAAAGATTTGGAAGAAGTATTTCCAGGCATCCTAATAGATTCACCCCCCTGGAAATATATTCTGACCTAGGCAGGAAAAGTTCCAAACCCTCCATTTTTTGCTGACTCCAATCATCAGGATGGTTTTGTGTTCTCCAGGCGGATGGGAACATTCTTTTCCAAGGCTTCCTTCTGCTATTAAGGTTATCCTGCTCCCTGGGCCCCTTGTATCAAAGCTTGTCCTAGCATCAATGCACACAAAGAAAATGAGTGGCATACAATCACTTTTTCAACCTTGATGCTAATTAACTCCAGCTTTGGAGGAGCTCAGAATCCAGACGCAGCAGCTCTGAACCAAAAACCTCCTTTGGATTCCCAAGTATATACTGTATATATTTTAAAAGACTAATAAATAAAGTAAATGAATAGATTGTCTCTGTGCAAGCCATATTTCATGCAGCTGTGCTTCAAAGGAGAGTTTAAAACATACCTAAGAGTTCACATGGGGGGGAGAGTAACCAGCACACTTAACTGCACCAAACATACACACGCACGCACACACACATACCAAACATTGCCATACATTGCTATTATATTACAAACCAGGGTTTTTTTTCCATTTCAACAGGTTTAAGATAGCTGGACTTCAACTCCAGAATTTCCCCAGGCAATGTGTTCCGTGGGAGATTCTGGGAATTGAAGTCCACCCCTCTTAAAGCTGCTGAGATTGAGAAATGCTATTATAGAGTACTGTATAACTAGACCTGTGAAAGGCACTTGGTGCACTAATACCGTGGTTCAAAAATAGATTTAATTATTCTTTAATTTGTTCCTTTCCTGCCATGGTCAGAAGGACCATCATCTGAACTGTAATTTAGCATAGCAGAGAGGGTAAAATCCCTCTTGATGGCTGGTGGATTCTGAGGATTGAAGTGTAGCTATCTTAAAGTTTCCAACATTGAGAATTACTGATTTAAAGCCTTACTAAATGCATTCTGGAAACTGCTGAAACATTACCAAGCAAGTGAAATAATGGGAAACAGCTCTTCAGTTTAGACATGTCACAAGCAAGTTATTGGTCAAGGTGATATTCCTTCCAAACATACCTTTACCAACTTTTATTTTATTTATTTTTTATTTATTTGTCAATTTGTCAATTGCTTACAAGATAATAGATATAAGTAAAAACATAGTTCTGAATACATGGATACATATAAGAAAAATAAAAAAAGAAAAGAAACAATAGGACAGGGACGGTAGGCACGATTGGTGCGCTTATGCACGCCCCCTACAGACCTCTTAGGAAAGGGGTGAGGAGGTCAATAGTAGCCAGTCTAAGGTTAAAGTTTTTGGGGTTTGGGGAAGAAACCACAGAATCAGGTAGAGTATTCCAGACATCGACCAGTCCAGAAGTGTGGGGCTCCAGTTCCCATAATTCCAAGTAAGCATAATCACCATTATTGATGTGGATGAAGATGATGACCAAATACATGATTGTTTCTCAGAAGGTCTGTTTTGTGAGATCATCATCCCTCATAAAACAATACCTACAATAAAAAGAACTGGCTATCCTTCCTTATTTCAGTTGGAGAACCAGCTTGAAGAGCCATGAGATGTCCTCCGCAAGCCATCATCAACCTTTGCAACTTGATCCCTCCAAGGTATGTTGGGAGCGAATTCCCAGAATCCCTTGGGACTTGTTTGCTAGAAATTTGGGACACTGCAATCTCCCTATATTTGAGAAGACCAGGTTGGGGAAGGTTATCCCTGAGCAATGAAATTTGAACTTTACCAAAGAATGATAGGAGGGGAGATATAAAATGGTGGCTCCCATCAGACCCGCTGCCCAAGATATGAAACCCACTCATCTCTCTTCTTCAAAATTGCTCGAGTCTGGCACTCCATTCCTCATTACCTCCTCATCCTTAAATATGTCCAGCCTTCCAAACCCACTTGGCAACTGACTAGAGTGCTTGGCTTCAGCCTCCATATCCTGTTTCCATTGGGACAACTTTTCCTCTGCAAAACCTCCAGCTGGCTAAGTCTGCAAAGGAAGAAACCTTTTCCTAGGACACATCCAACCATTGAAGAATGAGCTGGTACAGATTTGTACAGAGACACACCAGCCAACCATGTGCACAGACACAGCAACTCTGGAGTAGCTCCCCTCAACCAGAGAGCATTGCAGTCTCCTCCCTTGGCACTGAGCGGTGAGGAGCCCCACGTGCTCCAGACTGGATCGCTCTCTGCCTTTCTGATGTGGTTTCAGCCCTGACAAGCTCCCTTGAGCTCATTTGGAAGAAGGGCCGAGCATGTGTGTGAATGAGAGACAAAAGTTTAGAACTGGTGCTCAACAGCAACAAAGAAGATGGAAGTGAATGTATTCCAGGCCATCCTCAGTGGGTTCCAGCACTCCAAGCAGAGAATCCAAGGGCCATTTTTCTTGTGCTTTGTTGCAGCATCAAAGGATGGTGACACCAGCCAAGTGCAAAGTCACCACTTTGAAGCTTCTTCATGCGAACGGAAGTGCCATCTGGCTGTCTTGATGGAGTGCTGGCTGTGACAGGTTTGGACTTGGGACAACAGGATCCGGTCTTCTGGTCCATGACGAAGCTTTCTGGGTCAATTTCAGAAAGTCGCTCTCTGAGTTTATCCATCATGTTAAGCCATTGCTTGCTTAATAGAATAGAATAGAATAGAATAGAATAGAATAGAATAGAATAGAATAGAATACTTTATTGGCCAAGTGTGATTGGACACACAAGGAATTTGTCTTGGTGTAAATACTCTCAGTATACATAAAGAAAAGGAACATTTGTTAAGAATCAAGAATCATAATGATAGTCATAGGGTACAATCAGCAATCAAATCATACTAGGAAACAGTCAATATAAATCATAAGGATACAAGCAACATAGTTACAGTCCTACAATCACAAGTGGGAGGGGATGGGTGATAAGGAGCGATGAGAAGATTAACAGTAATAGTAGTGTACACTTTGTAAATAGTTGAACAGTGTTGAGGGAATTATTTGATTAGCAGAGTGATGGCATTTGGGAAAAAACAGTCCTTGTGTCTAGTTGTTCTGGTGTGCAGGGCTCTATAGCATCGTTTTGAGGGTAGGAATTGAAACAGTTTATGTCCAGGATGTGAGGGGTCTGTAAATATTTTCACAGCCCTCTTTTTGACTCGTGCAGTGTACAAGTCCTTGATGGAAGGCAGTTTGGTAGTAATTGTTTTTTCTGCAGTCCTAATTATCCTCTGAAGTCTGTGTCTGTCCCGTTGGGTTGCAGAGCCAAACCCGACAGTTATAGAGGTGCAGACGACAGACTGAATAATTCCTCTGTAGAACTGTATCAGCAGCTCCTTGGGCAGTTTGAGCTTTCTGAGTTGGCTGGTTGGAAATGATGGTTGCTCAAGAAACCTGACTGGCTAGGTTTATATAACATAGGAAACTACAATCTATGATTTACAAATCACCCAGGATGGATTCAGATATCACCTTAGGTTGAACCAAAGAAACCATATTAGGACTGAGTGCGTGCATTTGTTCATTTGTTCATTCATTCATTCAGTTTTATTGAGGAGCAAAGATCAGACTTTATAGAGAGATGCATAAGGAAAATTCTCCACTCCCATCTAGGTCACTGTTTAAAGTTGTTTTTCAGCCCCTTTAAAAGGCTGGCTAGGGAATTCTGGCAGGTCCATAAATGCTAAAGTTGTTGAGATTGAGAAATACTCATCTGGTACAGGGCTGTCAAACTCCCCACCCACAGCCTGGATGCATCATGTGCTAGGCCAGGCTCATGCCCGGTTTAGCGGAGGGGGGGAAGTCCCGATATGTCATGTGATGCAGCCATGACAACATGAGTTTGACCCCTGATCTACAATAACCCTTGTGGACCTTGTCTGTAAGATACCTCCAAGAATCCTTACGGTTTGACTACAGGTAGTCCTTGACTTACAGTTGCTTAACCCTTGATAGATTTCAAAAAATCTACTTGCAAACCTTCCTCGATGTTACAAATGCTGCATCAACCCTGTAGTCAGGTGATCACATTATGGGGGCATGGCAACTGGCTTGCATTTATGACTGGTTGCAGAATCCCATGGTCACATGACTATGATTTATGATTATTATTTTTTTTCCATCTTCTATCAGAAGATGGGCCACCCATTAGATACGTTGAATTAACTTAGCTATCACGTGGTCACCTAGTCACTGTGACTTACTGTATGACCATTGTAAAAATGGTCACATGGTGCCTCTACTTATAATTGTAATGTCCTACAAGCAAAATTCTGGGCTCTACTGTGGTCTTAAGTTGAGGACTATCTGAATCACCTATTTTTTTATATATATGCCCTCTCTGGGCTTGAGAACATATTTCCTTCTCTGCTTCCCAGAGTAAGTACAGGACTTGCCAAGTTTTATAACCAGATACCAGCATTAGAGAGATTTGTTCCAAAAAGGATTCTGCATTAAATAGCAGGAATTGTGGCTT
Organism: Bungarus multicinctus; assembly: GCA_023653725.1. Taxonomy (NCBI): domain Eukaryota; kingdom Metazoa; phylum Chordata; class Lepidosauria; order Squamata; family Elapidae; genus Bungarus; species Bungarus multicinctus. Next base: position 20,901,660 of record CM042835.1, on the reverse strand, counting down.
GTTCCATTTTGCTGAGCACAGGCCTTTCCACAACACAACATCTTAGTTAAATGGCCAGACCTGGTTCCAGATTTTGACTGTGGGGAACCCACTTAGATCATTCCAACATCCTGTCTGGGCTAACTAATTGTGACCAACCTTAGCCCAAGCAAAGGACAAGGCGGTTATAGCTCTATTAATCAGGTTCCCTAGCAGCTGTCTTTGAACCTCCAAGCATCGCATTTTGTGGCAGGATCACATTTTCTCAGCAATAAACCACAAGCCAGTCATGTGGAAAAATGTGGGGGGGAATTAAGAGCCCAGAGAAGAGCTAAATCAGACATGCGAGAAGTCCATACGTTTCTGATTCGATCTTTTCAAGTCTTGAATTTCATTTTCATGCCCTGCTAAAATTTCCTGGAAGCTTTTGACCATCCAGATTTAGAAATCTAATTCTGGGCTTGCTGGGAGAGATCCACTTGTCCAATGTTATGCAATTAAATTCAGAGCAAAGGTTTTGCAGATGGGAGTCTCAGGACCAAATACTTGGATGATCTATCCTAAAGCCAGGAATGTTTGTAGGGATCAGAAAAATCAAGATGGTGCCCATAAGGGTCCCATCAAAACTCCATCTGTGCTTATGTGCATTGATGCACATCAAAGACTTGTGGGGATTCAGTGATGCTGTCATAACTGTTGTCTTGACTTTTTTGACCCTATCCTGCAGTGATCCTTGCCTAAAGCATTCCTTTTGGAGTCATTCTCAGTCTGCTTTTTACAGTTGGCTGATTGAGGGATGGATTGATCTGCATGCTGAAATCTCCCTTGGGCCTTCCATCTCTTCCCCATCTCCTGCTCAAGAGTTTGCACTGCAGGGAATGAACAAGATGTTAAATTATGTAGAGGTGGATGGAGCTGCCCACTTTCTTTTGACCAGATTCTCGTTTTTCCATTCTTGAATTGCCACCAAAAACAGAATAAATTATAGAACTACAGAGTTGGACGGGATCTTGGAGGTCTTCTAGTCCAACTTCTTGCTCAAGCAGAAAACCCTAAACCGTTTCAGACAAATGGCTGTCCAGTCTCTTCTTAAAAACCTCCAACTCACAACTTCTGAAGACAAGCTGTTCCACGGAATAATAATTCTGTCAGGAAATTTCTCCGTAGTTGCTTCTCTCCTTGATAAGTTTCCACCCATTGCTTCTTGTCCTGCCCTCAGATGCTTTGGAGCACTGGTCGCCAATCGGGGGGTATGGGACCACTGGTAGTCCACAAGAAAATGTTAGTGGTCTGCAGAGAAATGTCACCCCCAAAGTACCCCCCCCAAAGCAATTAATCCAGCCTGTGTGGGAACACAAGGCTGCGCCGCCCACATAATTCACCCACCCACTAGCCCCCACTCTTCGGCCGAGTGCAACTTTGAGTAGAGCCACGTGAGCTGAAACTGGAAGGTAAGACCAATGGTGGAGGAGGGAAAGCTGCCCCGGTGTGGCTTGCTGACGTTGGTGGGAAAGTCGGTCCCATATTCCAGAGCTGCAGTAGTCACAGGACTGGCTCTTTGGTCATCCCGAAGCAGCTGCTCCTCCATGTTTGTGCACTGGCCTGCCATGGACTGGAGGAGCTGCTCCGGGATGACCAAAGGGCCAGTCCTGTGACTACTGCAGCTCTGGAATATGGGACCGACTTTCCCACCAACGTCAGCAAGCCACTGTCAGTCAAAATTCATATTAGTGGTCGCGGGATTTAAAATTAAGAGTTTGGTGGTCCCTGAGGTCTGAAAGGTCGGCAACCCCCACTTTGGAGAATAGCTTGACTCCGTCTTCTTTGTGGCAGCCCCTGAGACATTTGAAGACTGCTATCATGTCCTTCTTTTCGTTTAGTTTCTGCATCCAGAAAGATTATAAAATTACATCATGTGTTTATGATACTGGCTGTCCTCAACATGAGCGTAATGGAGCTGCCCATTATGATCATCAGACACGATGATCATATAGTGAATCATCATGTGGCCAATTCAATGTTATATTTTTTGTGTAGGGGCAGTCGTTAAGTGAACCCATTGTTCGCTATGAAGTGTTTTTGCCAAAATCCGAAGCTGCCAATTTTCAGCAAAAAACATCATAAATTGAAGGCATATGGCCACAGAATGCTACAAACAGCCATAAAAGCAAGTCAGTTGTCACATGTGGCTCTGGGGTGGGGACAGCCATCCATCTAACAGCCTTGGTGGTGCAGGCTGTTAATCATCTAGCACTTAGCTCAATTGCCTGCAATTAGTGCAGGTTCGAATCCCACCAGGCTCAAGGTTGACTCAGCCTTCCATCCTCTCAGGGTAGGTAAATTGAGGACCCAAGATTGTTGGGGGCAATAAGCAGACTTTGTAAAAATGCCGCTTGGGGGGGCCAAAAGCCCTAGTAATAAGCAGGCATATACAATGGAATGAAGGTATTACCGAGCACTTAGCATGGTGCTCTAAAGACTGTAAGCCGCCCTGAGTCTCCGGAGAGGGGTGGCATATAAATAAATTAAAAAAAAAACAAAAACCTTGGAACCAGGTTATAAGTACATTCTGGGGGGGGGGGGGGTCTGCTATAACTTCAAACAGTCACAAAGGGACAGGTCGTAAGCCAAGGTGGACCTGTACTTAATTCTGACTCAAGGCACAAATAGCCAGGTTGAAATTATCCCACTTTGGACACATTATGAGAAAATCCTCTCTGAAGAAGGGCATCGTATAGGGAACAGTGGAAGGAACAATGAAGGGGACAACCAGCAGCAAAAATGAGTGGAGTCCATGACGTGGTGATGGGCAAAGGTGCTATTCAGCAGGTTCTAACCAGTTCTGGAGAACCAGTAGCGGAAATTTTGAGTAGTTTGGAGAACCGTCCAATACCACCTCTGACTGGCCCCGCCCCCATCTATTCTCCGCCTCCCATTGAGTCCCAGCTGATTGGCTAGGTTTTCTTTGGTTGCCCTACACAGGAGAATGGAGCTGGAAAGCAGGTTAGTGGGGTGGGGAGGGAATGGGGATTTTACAGTATCCTTTCCTTGCCACACCCACCAAGCCATGCCCACAGAACTGGTAGTAAAAAAAATTTGAATCCCACCACTGGTGATGTGGGCACCATTGGAAGATCTGAAGGACCAGCTAAGGGGTAGACTGTCATGGAGAACATCCATTTATGTGGTTGCTAAGAGCTGACAATGACCCAATGGCACACACTCTATTTTTAAAAACCGACAGTTTTTCAAGAAAGAAAAGTGATGAAATATTCGCCATTTCAGCTAGGGCAGCACCTAGCTGACCTTGATAGATCTAAAAGAGAGTTTCTCAAACTTGACAACTATAAAAGGTGTGAATTTCAACTTCTGGAATTTCCTATCAGCCATGCTGGTTGAGTAGGGAACTCTGGGAGTTGAAGTCCACACAACTTAAAATTGCAAAGTTTGAGAAACATTGATCTAGAGCAGGAGTCTCCAACCTTGGCAACTTTAAGACTTGTAGACTTCAACCCCCAAGCTGGCTGAGGAATTCGGGGAATTAAAGTCTCCTGTACAAGTCTTAAAGTTGCCAGAGTTGGAGACCTCTAAGCAGAGTCAAAGCTTGGGTAGTACTCAGATGGGAGACCACCCCATATCCCAGAGCTGGAGGTGAAAATGGAAAAACATCTCAAAGTTAACAACAAGCTGCAACCTTTTTGAACTGAGAATGTCATAAGCATTAGTTCAAGCATGTTACCCTTGATAAGAGAATTTCACAGGAAATCCAAGAGAAGCTATTAATAATGAAAATACCCAACTGCAAATTGGCCATAATGATAGTGTACCCAAAGTTCAGATCTTGGACTCTTTCTGTCACAGTGTTGAAGAGGGAGGGAGGGAAGGGAGGGGAGGAGAAAGAGGAGAAGCAGGAGCAGGAGCAGGAGGAGCAGGAGAAGCAAATAGAGGGCATTTACAATCATCCTAGAATTAGATTTAAATGCTCAGTGCTTGATTAATTTTAACTTACTGAATACATAAGTGTATTGTTATAAAACTACATACCATTTTTAAAGTCTGGACACATACATTAATATTAATATCAGTGGTCAACACAGTAGAAATCATAAAATTCTCTTTCAGCTACTGAAAGGTCTCCTGATTTAACATAGTGTATCATAACATAACTCATAGTGTATGAGTAGAGAAATCCAGATTGCAGATGTGCTAATCTCACATTCATTGCAGTGAAAGATTCTCATTTCCCAGCAGACGGATGGTGGCATCTGTGGCTTGCTAAGGTAATGAATGGACCATTCTTGGATCCTTGGTTTCTGGCTTTGCCAACTCCAGCCCTCACAATTGCCAAGAAAATTGCATAGATGTGCCCAAGATCTCCAAAAATTAAGCTCAATAGAAAGATTGGAGAACTTACCTTGGGCTTAAAATCTTGCATGAGGTAAGGAAGTAAAATAGTCAGGGAATTTGGGGATTTTGATTCTGTTGCTTGGGAGGGGAGGTCATGTTTATTTATTTCCTTCCTTTTAAAAACTCTCAAGATCAAGTTATCTTTACCTGCTGACAGGGGTGGGGATTCAAATTTTTTAACAACCGGTTCTGTGGGCGTGGCTTAGTTGGTGGTCATGGCTTGGTGGTCATGTGACTGGGTGGACGTGGCTTGGTGGTCATGTTATTGGCTGGTTGTGGCCAACTCAATATCACTCACATTGAGGCACGCATCTCCTCGCCTGGCCTCTCATGACTATGGAGATGCTGCAACAGTTGTGAGTGTGAATGTCAGATCCTTGTAGGTCATAAGTCACTTTTTTCAGTGCCATTGTAACTTTGAATTACAAGCAAAAGTACCAGCAAAGGAGGGGAAAAAACTCCAGAAAAGTTCCTGAAACAAGAAGTCTAGTCCTGTCAAGAATGTAACAAGAGTTAACGGAGAGGCAGTTTCTGTAAGCAACACCAGAATGTTTCCTTCCTGCCTTCCTTACAGGATTAGGCCAGTAATTTCTTCTAACAACCGGTTCTCTGAACTGCTTAGAATGTTAACAACCGGTTCTAGCGAATAGGTGTGAACTGGTAGAATCCCACTCCTGCCTGCTGAAATAAATACAACCTTACTTTTTAATTGCAAGAAAATCCTAAGAATCTTTTCAGCTCCTCTATATTACACCAGATCACGTTACTAAATAAAATATTTCCATAGTGGGTGATGATAAGAACAATAATGGACATCAAACAACATCTGCTGGACCAGAGACTGAAGTGGTCACAGCCACACCTGGGCATGAAGGGTGGGTTACAGGTTCAGAGGACCCTAATCTTTCAGGGCATTTCAAGGGGGTGATTTTTAAAGTTTGGCCCTGTTCAATGACCCCTAAAAGAGCATTTTAACATTTAGGTATGAGGAATTCTGGGAGTTGAAGTCCACAAGTCTTAAAGTTGCCAAAGTTGGAGACCCTTGCTCTAGACTATACAAAAAGAGGGGATTAGAAACTTATGTGGATTCCATAAATTTCCTTTGGTGGCACCCTAAAATATAAAGGAATTTTCCCCAGTGGTGGGTTGCCATGCTCTCCATCCACGTTTGACTCTGTAGAACAGGGGCTCCCAAGTTGGGCAACTTTTAAGAGGCGTGGACTTCAACTCTCAGAATTTCCCATTCTGGGAGTTGAAGTCCACAAGTCTTAAAAGTTGCTCAGGTTGGACACCCGTTCTTGAAAATTTTTCCAGTATGATGTTTACTCACCAGTCTCTTCATTTCTTCTCCTTTGCTGCAATCCCCCAATTTCCTCTAAGACAAAAGCTGATGGACCTCACAGATGTTAGGCTTCTTGAGATGGCCTTGGATGATGCTGGGAGAAAGAAGGAAATCTCTGAACAGCAGGACAGCTAAGGCTGACTTACCTCATAATGCCATTTGTGTGATGCCATCATGATGCACATTGCTTTAACATCATTTGCTCTAGATGTATCATGAGATTCAGGGAGAAAATAAGTATCAGCAGGACATAAGGGAGTGGCAATTACACACAAGGGCAGAAACAGGTTCCCCTCCTTTATCACTTTTATTTTTTTCAATCCCCATTTTTTTCAGCCGGTGGGGGAACAGTGCCTGGGGCAATTATTTCTTTTGTCTTTTTCTGTCCTCCAGTAATTACTTCCTAATGACTCATCACATACACACAATGCTACCTACAAAGGGACAGAGGAACTTCGAGTGAAGGATTTAAAAAAAACTTGATGGTAGCTATGTCCCTATTTATGGGTATCTTAGATACCCCAAAAGAAGATAGAACTTTAGGCATGCAGTCAAGGCTGCCATTTTGATTTTTTTTAAACTCTTTCCAAGACTGTTTGTGCGCAGAGACCTTTGTCATCCAAAGAGTCGCTGGTTGGTTTGGTCCCCTTCACATTATGGTGCTTCTCCTAGTAGATTTAACCTTTCCAGTGCATAGTTGACCTCCAGACAACCTCTCCAAATTGCTCTACATGTGGATAGCAGCAGAAATTTTGCAAAGAGGAAGGTAAGAAGGAGAGGGGGGGGGAAGGGGGAGGGGGGAGGGGAAAGAGACAGAGTGAGGGGGAGAAAGAGAGAGGGGGAGAAAGAGGGAGAGGGAGAGAGGGAGATCCTCCATCACCAATTGCCAGTGGGAATGATGATGTGCAGAGCCAAAATTCAGGGAGATCCTATGTACTTTATTATAATTTAAACTATTTGTCCCAACTTGGCTTGGTCTAAATTTGCAAGACTACAGTTCCCATCATCCTCAGTACTCAGAACACCTTTGAATACAGAATACAGAACCTAGACTGAAAAAGGCTGCTTTCAGCTAATAATTCTAGGCAAGCAAATGGAATCTCATACAGATTCCATTACTTACCAAGATGGGCTGTCTACACCTCATCAAACCCTCTGGCTACTCCAAGCTCCCGGCTCAAATTCTGGGTTTCCCTCCTGCTAAAACATTTCATCTGTTTAAAGACAGGCCAACTTTTCCAGACTTTCCTACCAAAGAGTATCCATTTCCTTCATGTACTATACTATTTTCATTTTTTTCTGACTGCCCTACAGTACTTACTGGCTGGATTCTTGCAACATAGTCATTAAGGCTAAGCTGGGATTTGGTAGTTTGTGGTTTCACATGTTATGGGAACTCAGGGAGGGTCTCAGCATGTTGCATGAGCCAAAGTATAGAATTAAGCCATAGAATGGTTGGGTCATGGCATAGTATGTGATCCTTGACTTATGACCATAACTGAGCCCAAAATTTGTTGCTAAGTGTGTTTTCTCTCATTTTACGATCTGTCTTGCCACAGTTTTTAAGCGAATTGCTGCAGTTGTTAGTCTAGTAACATGGTTGTTAAGTGAATCTGGCTTCCCTATTGACTTTGCTTGTCAGAAAGTTGAAAAAGGGGATTCCATGACCCCGGGACATTGCAACCGTCATAAATATGTGTCACTTGCCAAGCATCTGAATTTTGATCACATGTTCACAGGGATGCTGCAACAGTCTTTGTGAAAAATGTTCATAAGACTCTTTTTTGTAACTTTGTATGGTCATTAAACAAACTGTTATAAGTTGAGGACTACCTGTATTATAGCCTGTTATTTGAATTTAGGGTTAGGCACATTCTGTGAATCTACCTCATGTGTCACATATTTCTATTTCCAAAATGAGGAAGATAAAGAGGCATTTTTTTTCACAAACAGCATCTGACACTTGCTAACAGAGCATTTTTTCTACAGAAGGAAAACTGAGGCCCTGATGCATTTTATTGGGGAATAATGTCCAGGAAGTCCTTTTGTCTGTGTAAAATCACATTGCAACATGGCAGAGATGCCTATTGTAAAATCTGTAAAATCACCCACCACCATGGTGAAACTTAGTTCCCTTCGTTAGGATTACCATATCTGGTTTGTATAAAAGTCAAAACATCCACCAAGAGGCAACGAAGAGATGCAGAAACCTATTGTATCATTTTTCCACCACTTCTCTTGAATTTTGCAGGCCAGGCCTGGCAGTTATTCCATTTTGAAACAAGCCCCTTAAGAAGCACCTGGCCAACCTTGGCTGATCTTGAAGAAACTAGGCAAGATCAGTTCTTTGGGTTGGATCTCTGTTCACAGGAGCAGCTGCAGTGAGCAGCCAAAAATGGGGAAATCCTTGGAAACAGATCCTTTGCTGTATAGAATTCCAATTCTCGTTAGCTACTGTAGCATGCTGTCTGGAATAATGGGAAATATAGTCCAATGCCTATGAAGGATACCAGATAGAATTCTGCTACTTAGCCTGATGACTCACGCAACCTTTCCTGCAATACAATGGGGCTGCTGAGTTCTCACTGCAAGTGGAAGCAGTTTCCCCAATCCAGAAGTCAGACACTTGAGATCATCTGGATCTCCAAGCAGGCTGGCAAGGAAGGCCTCCTTCTGGTGCCAACAGCTGGACCCAGTGGCATTAGTGGTCCTTTGGGAAGTGCAGTGCAGAAGCAGGCAGACGGTTCACGGATAACTCGGGAGCCAAGTTTAGCAAATCAGTATTTCAGAGCATGTGTCATGAGCCATGTCCCCTTCCCTGCCCTTGATTTATTTTCTGTCTGGTTTTCTGTTATTAGAGAGGTTCCTGGGGGAAATGAAACCTTTTAAAAGTAATAACAGGCATTTGTATGTCATCGTAACATGTCTATGGTTGTAATAGCTTAAAGGGACTTGAAAACATACCAGAGATGCAAAATAGCGCTTCTTTTGAGGGGCAGAAAGCACTAGATTTCTGTCCTCACTTTCTGATACCCTGGTTCCCTGTTTCTGAGGAACTATCCCCCTCTTCCTTCTCAGTGATGTCTTTGCTGAATGAATGAATGAATGAATGAATGAATGAATGAATGAATGAATGAATGAATGAATGGAATGGATATCTCTGGAAAGCAAAACAGGTATTGAATCAATAGAAGACTCCTGGATTTTCAGCCAATATCCAACCCTAGCAATGACACTTGTCCCAAGAGTAAGGACAGACATGCCCACATGAATAAGAACAGAAGAAGTTTTTCAACGTATTTTATCTTTATGGCAAGAACAAACATTCTTGAGGATCCACAAGAACAAAATTTAACTAAAAGATGGAGGAAGGAGACTACTGAGCAAGGAATAACATTGAAGGAGGTTATGGCTGAAGGATCTGCGCTCCCTTATACTATTTAAAGGAAAGTTGGGGTGCCTAAGTGTTAAATCAATATGCTTAAGTGGAGGCTCTTAGTGAATAACAACACACTGTGTGCATGTGGAGAGACACAGAGTCTGGCCCATCTGCTGGTATGTCAGCTACTACCAAAAACATGTATCAATAATGACATTTTTGATGAAGACAAAGTCAAGAAGGTAGCTTCATTTTGGCAGTTTAAAGTTTGATCTAGGCATGAAAGAAGAAGAACAAAATTTGTCAAAGAAAGGCTCCTATTTTTTGTCTTCCCCAAATAGATGAAGGCAAAGTACTACATGGAACTGGTTTGTTACCAGAGGGTTATGACAAATCTTTGAGAAACAGAGAAATCATTTTCTTAGCACGTTGGGTGAACTAGACCTACATATTAAGACATAGTGGGTTTGATTGAGCAGAGCAATGTAAACACAATTGTGTTTTCTAACTTGGGTTTAGGGTGTTGTATGAACCCAACCTATGATCCCAATTTGTAGATTTGCTCTGTTTGCTGAATTCTTACATTCATCTTGCAATCAAAATTCTTGGACAAGATACTCAAAGTTGATGAAAACAAAATAGCTTTCCTGTTGTTGGATTGTAGTAGCCAGGTTCTTTTTTTATGGCAGGGGTCTTCAAACTTGACAGCTTTAAGACTTGTGGTTTTCAACTCCCAGAATTCCTCCTCCAGTCATATTAGCTCAGGAATTCTGGGAGTTGAAGTCCGCAAGTCTTAAACTTGCCAGGTTTGAAGACCCTTGTTCTGTGGCCTCCTCAGTGATGGAGACCAACTTTTTACAATGACTTGTCATGACCTGCAAAGTACTAACCCTGTAAAATTTGGGCTGGTTCTATTGTGTGACCCCAAAATAAACATGAAAATTCCAAGCACAATAGACTTACCAGTCTGATTCTGAGCCATATGGCCTTCTACTTCCACACACATTTTCACCTATGGCTAAAGAGGCTTTGAGAACCTCATTTGCTTCATTCTCCAGATGCTTGCAAGACTCTTTGAACCTTGTTTTTGATTTTCCTCTGTTCTTGCAAATTATTGAAAGAGGTGCACCTGTATTTTTTTTCCTCTGTTACATGTTTTTGCATTGTTTCACAGCTGTTTGTAATCTGGGAACACTCCAAGAAAGAGCTTCATGCTGTTTATCTCTTGGATTTAATCGAAACATAAGAAGACACAGAACTTCAAGGTATTGAAGAAGTGATGGCACAATGAAAAACAGGGTACAAATGCACCCTCTTCATCAAAGCCTTCCAAATACATAGCAGTTCCCAGAATTCATCAATAACACTGCTGCTTCTATGGTCTGAACAACTATAGGTAATCCTCTATTTATGACCACAACGGAGACCAAAATTGCTGTTGCTAAACAAGGTGGTTGTTAAGTGACACCTAATTTTACCACCTAGTTTGTCATGGTTGTTAAGCCAATCACTGTCATTGTTAAGTGAATTAAATGGTCATTAAGCAACTCTGGCTTCCTCTATTGACCGTGTTTGCTGGAAGCCAATTGCTTAATGATCATGACACAAGTCACAAATGGCATTCACATGACCCTGGCAGTTTGGGTAGTTTGAACCATTGTAATCATTGCCAAGTGCCTGAATTTGTGATCAAATGAGCGTAGGGATACTGTAATGTTCCTGAGGGCAAAGAGTGATCATAAGTCACTTTTTTCAATGCCGTTGTAATTTCAAATGATTGCTAAATGGATGGTTGTAAGTTGAAATGTACTTCTACGTACTTTGTACAGTACGTAGAGTGCTGTTTCTCAAACTTGAAAAGTTTAAGATATGTGGCCTTCAACTCCCAGAGTTCCTCAGCCAGCATGCTGGGGAATTCTGGGAGTCAAAATTCACACATCTTAAAGTTGCCAAGGTTGAGAAGCAAGGCAGTGTGGACAGGTGATATCAAGATTTTCATATCTTAAGACCACAATGTTGGAGAAATTATATCTAGATGGATGATCAAATGTCCCATTCAGTAGAAGGTACTTAGTTTTATACAGGGTGGGAAAAATGCCACCCACCCCTCTCAAGAAGTAAACACAGAAATAATGATGAATCTGTGGTTTTTTCTGCTGTTCTGATTATTTTTTTAATTTACTTCGTTGAAGGGTGATTGATATTTTCTGGATTGCTGATATTGCAGACTGAAGGGAGGAAATTGTTAACATTTCCATCTCCTTGCAAGAGTGTCAGAGATTTGGTTGATGTTGAGAATTATTGGCATCGTCTTCAAGGTTTCGCTTTCCGTTTCTTTGCATCTGATTACTGGGGAATTTAAACTGTAATAACTCATAAAGTCTGGCTCTGGTTTCAGCTTACAATATACAGTTGGCTCCGACCACTCAAAAAGGAAAGAGATGGATTTATCCACAGGAGGAGCTGCTGTAGCTATTGAACCAGCCAAATTGGGAGATTTAGACTTTTAAGAGGGATTATAGAGGTGACATGTCTGTGTGATGCTCTCTTCCTCTGTGCTAGAGAGGGAGGTTCCATCTTTTGTGAAAGGAATATACTGCTGCTTCTCAGGAAACCATTATGGGACCCACCAGTTGAATAATTTTCACCTAATTTCTCCTTTTTTCTAAGGAGGTTTGTTGAGAAGGTGGTTAGGCTGAACCTTCAGAGCGCCATGAGGGAAATGGATTGGCTGGAAACTTTTTCAGACACATTTCAGCTGGGGGTGGGATTCAAAAATCCCAGCTGCCCAATTGCTGTGTGGAACTTCTGGGAGGACCATTTTTCGCCTTCCCAAGGGTCCGGAGCAGGGGTGGGATTCTACCAGTTCGCACCTATTCGCTAGAACTGGTTGTTAAAATTCTAAGCAGTTCAGAGAACCGGTTGTTAGAAGAAATTCCTGGCCTAATCCTGTAAGGAAGGCAGGAAGGAAACATTCTGGTGTTGCTTACAAAAACTGCCTCTCCTTTAACCCTTATTATGTACTTGGCAGGACTGGATTTCCTGTCTCAGGAAGTCTCTGGAGTTTTTTCCCCCTCCTTTGCTGGTACTTTGCTTGTGTGGAGTGACCATTCAAAGTTACAATGACACTGAAAAAAGTGACCGATGGCCGTTTTTCACACTTACAATTGTTGCAGCATCCCCAAAGTCATGAGAGGCCAGGTGAGGAGATGCGTACCTCGATGTGAGTGACGTTGAGTTGGTCATGCCCAGCCAGTCACATGACCACCAAGCCATGCCCACCAACTTAGCCACGCCCACAGAACCGGTTGTTAAAAAATTTGAATCCCACCCCTGGTCCAGAGGCTTGCCTTGGGCCTCTGGGAGGGTGAAAACAGCCTCCCCCAGGCGATAGAGGCCCTCCAGAAGCTGGAAACAGGCCTGTTTCTGAACTTCTGGTACTTCCGGGATGGCTGTATTTCTCCCTCCCAGAGCCTCCACACGGATCCTGCACTTACCTGCACTGAAAATGGGTCGTGTGGAGACTCCTGGGAGGGGCAGGCAGGGCCAGGCGGTCAGTTCAAATACCGGCTCAGAGAACCAGATGCAAATTTAACATCCAGTTCACCTGCACCTGTCTGAACTGGTAGAATCCCACCCCTGGTTTCAACCCTGAGATAGTATTGATAGTGTCTGTTGATGACCTCTGAAGTAGCCAGGATGGAGAGAGGCAAGTGTTCTGGCTCTCCTTGATCTCACAGTATTCTTTCATAGTGAGGAAAGGAAAAAAGAAGCCTTGCCCTTTAAGAAATAGGCAAAGTTCTTTCCTTTGTAGATTCAAATTTCCCGGCTGGGAGAAATACAAAATGATTTGGTCAGCTGCATTGAAAGTCAGAATCAGTTTATTAATTGGAAGGCAGATAAGAAGAAACCTCACAGCGTTCCTAGGATTAATCTAATCTTGTGAGTAGAGGAACCCTTTTTTTACACCCTTCAGATCCTTTGATTTTGTATGTGTGAACCTTCGAAGTCTTTGACTTGTGTGTGTGTGAGATGAGTTCCTGTCTCTTGATATTGGGATCTCTTCCTGGGATCTTGGTAGGAGTAATTGTTTTATAGTAGCTGTTTGTTCACTTTGTAGCTGCTTGTTGCATTAGGTTGCAATATCCTGAGTTTCCTATTATGCCTTTTGGTTTGCTTTTCACAACTTTTTACAGTTTGCCATCTTTGATTTCTATGGGAAAGGATCTTAGCTAGTTTGTAGGGTTTTTTCTCTTTATCTCATGACTGTAATTTTCTCCTTCCTTTTGTTGTGAAAAGTAAGCTGGCTCCAGCTATTTTAATAGCCCTACTTGACAAAGGGTGAGGGCTGTTTTCCTAGAAGAGGGGGGGAATCGCAACTTCCAACAATAGTATCCTTTTGGACCAAACTATAGGAATTAGTAGGAGAAGGACACGGTGTTGTAGTGATTCTCCTTCTCTGTAACCAAAATTTCAGTCTATGTTGATAGAAAGGGAAAACTGGAGTCAAAAACTCTTGACCTTTGTGGGGGGAATCACAGGCTGAATACTCTTGATCCTCCTATTTAGCCTGTACATGAAGTAATTGGGTGAGGTCATCAGCTAGCATGGGGTCAAGTATCCTCAATATACTGATGATGCCCTATGAAGGGGCTATTAGCACATAGACCCTCTGAATCCAAGGCTATCCTTGAAGACCTCTCAGAAGCTTCAGTTGATCTAGAATCCAACAATGTGGGCAGATATGGTCATGCCACAATATGCCCATGGGATTTCTCTGCTCCCTCAACTTCACTGGCTACTGATGTGGGGGAAATTAATTTTCTGATGAATTGAACAGTTGAAGACAAATTGAGACATAAAGAAAGTGACCTTGCAGTATCTAGCTCACAGACCCATTACACATTTGTAACCAAACATTCCCATTGCAACCCTTGAGTGTCAAGGAGTCAAGTGTTTCTTTTTTTTCACTTACATTTCTCTGTGAAGAGCAGAAGGGCAAGAGGTTACCTGAGGTCATCACTTATGAATATGTATGACTGATGCATATGTATGCCTACATTGTTTTCCCCTACATTGTTTTCCCCTCCTTCCTGAAATGCATAAGTAGAAGTGCATCTCTTCATCTGCAGGGGTGTCTCACTATACTTTTGAAGAAGACAACTCTCTCCCTGATACAGACTGTTTAAGAAACACTGCAGTGAGCCTGGTTTATTTCCTTTGGGTCCTACGTTTTGATTCCATGACTGATAAGCTCCTGGGTGCAGCATCACCTGTTGATTCCCAAGCAACATAGAGACTAATTATTTGAGCTCTGCCCCTGTCCCATTGCTTCTGCCTATCATACATAATCAGACAGAGTTGGTAGACCTACTCTGAATCTAGGGTGGGTGATATTTTAGCAGCCTTCCAAGTATTTTAGGGGCTGTCACAGAGAAGAGGGAGTCAATTTATTCTCCAGAGCACCTGAGGACCTGAGGAGAAGTAAAGGATGGAAGATCATTAAAGAGAGACCCAATCTAGAACGAAGGAGAAATTTCCTGACAGTGCGAACAATTAATCAGTGAAATGGCTTGCCTTGAGAATTTGTGGGTGCTCCATCACTGGAGGTTTTCAAGGGCCAGTATTTGTTTGGAATGGTATAGGATCTCCTACCACGGGCAAGGGGTTGGATTGGAAGATCTTCAAGGTCCCTTCCAATCTTATTAGTCTATGTTCTATATTCCAATCTATTAAACAGTGTCATCTGATGGGACTTAGGAAGTAGTTCCATCAGATGATGTTATCTGGAATAGTTCTCCGCAGATATTTGGATAGCTTGAATTCTACTCTTCATGACACAATCCTTGAAGGTCTAACTCTTTCTTCAGACTTTGGGACAGAATGGGTTATGGGCTCTCTTTGTGAGGGTTGATGTCTGTCCACTGAGTAGACCGTCTTCCTTCCGTTGTCTGCTGTTCTTCTATTTCTTTGGTTTTCGGTTTGTTTGTCACCAAGAGTTATTGAGAAGTTGGGTTATTTCTCAATAATAGAAATATCTGGTAGAAATAGAGAGGTAAGTAAATATGGCTACAGCCTGAACATCTTTGAAAGAACTCTGGAAGGCCTCAGAAACTTTCAAACCTCCTTTTGTTCCCCATCTTCCTCACCCCTCTGCCTCAACACATAATGATTCCCAATCACAGAGTCTTACACCCCATAATTCAGGAAGCTGAGTAATGGAAGAAACAACAACCATTTAATCACTCAGCACTGGTGGTCTCTCCACAGAGAGGTACGGGAGGGAAGCATTTCTCAAAAGCTGTGGTTACCTCCTCCCACTCCTGAATTTGGGGTAGAAAAAAGGAACTTTTGGGTAGAAGGAGAAGTTCCCTGCACAGAGGGAAAGGGGCATGGCATGGGAGAGCAAGCAAAGGGGGTCTTCCCATGGAAAAAGGAGTTCCCAACGGCAATCAGCTCATAAGCCAGCTACTGTGGGAGATTGAAGGAATCAGGCTAGCCAGGCTGAAATGCTGGGATTTTCATGAAACGCTGGAGCCAAAGAGGTTTTGGCAACCTAGAGCCTTCCAGATCCTGTTCCCAGAATTCCCCAGCTGGAATGACCACGAGGAGCTGAAGTTGCAAAGGAAGGCAGCTGTTCAGATTTTATACTCAGTAGCTGTATTTCATTGCACATTGCTGTTAAAAAAAAAAACACACACAGAACAACAGTAAGCCCTTTGTTGAAATGTTTTTGAATATAAGTAGCTCCGGTTGGTAGTTACGTTGTTGGCTTGAACTCCAAGGTTGGCGATTTGGTGGCAAACGTTTCGTCCCCATTCGAAGAGATGGCTTCAGTGTGTGCTTTGGGTGGAGAAGAGACATCTTCAGTGTGCGCTTTGGACAATCCAAAACACACACTGAAGCCATCTCCTCGAATGGGGATGAGATGTTTAGAACCAAATCGCCAAGTTCAAACCAACAACATAAGCCCCTTGCGCCAAAGGTTTGGTTTTATGGTCAGTAGCTGCAGCTTCGACTTACAACCACAACTGGGACCAGAATTGGCACTGCTAAGCAAGGCGGTTGTTCAGTGAGTCATGCTTGATTTTACAACCTTTGTTGTCACCATTGATAAGTGAGTTGCTGCAGTTGTTAAGTGAAGCGCATGGTCCTTAAGCAAATCCGGCTTCCCCCATTGGCTTTGCTTGTTGGAAAGTCTCAAATGGTGACCACATGACCCTCACCCTCACCCATGGTAAATACATGCTGGTTGCGCCTGAATTTTGGTAAGTGCAAGGACTGGTTGTAACTTTGAATGGTCACTAAACGAATGGTTGTAGGTGGAGGAATACCTGCATCTTTGACCACAAATTGGGAAACAATCAAAAGAGGTAAGCCCTTGGCGCAAAGAATTTGGAGAGAAGGGGAAGTTTATTAAGTAACACAAGTCGTTTAGCTGTGTTATCGATGACCAGGATCAAAATCAGCCTGGTAATTTAAAGGTGATTTGTTACTTTAATTTGGAGAGGGTTGTGGGCAGAGGTGGTATTCAGCAGGTTCTGACCAGTTCTGGAGAACCGGTAGTGGAAATTTTGAGTAGTTCAGAGAACCGGCAAATCCCACCTCTGACTGGCCCTCCCAACCCTATCTATTCTCTGCCCTCCTGAGTCCCAGCTGATTGGCTGGATCTTCTTTGGTTGCCCTGCACAGGAGAATAGAGCTGGAAAGCAGGTTAGTGGGGTGGGGAGGGAATGGGGATTTTGCAGTAACCTTCCCCTGCCACACCCATCAAGCCACACCCACAGAACCGGTAGTAAAAAATTTTTAATCCCACCACTGGTTTGGGGGTGCTTCTAAGGTCCATCAGGGTAGACCAAGATCAGGGTTTGTTTTTTTTATTTCTGTCTCTGTTGTCCTATTTTTTTTCTTGGCCTGGGTTTTAACACCTTCTGTCCTTTCCAACATTCAAAACTCTATTGAGAGAAATTTGAAACAATCTTCAAAGTAGAGTAAGATTAGAAGGCAGTAATCTCTTTCCCTGCAGGGAAAAAAAAAATTCTGAGAAGTTTTCAAGGCAGATTGCGCTAGCTGGATTCCAAACCTGCACCATTCTTGGATTCCAATGGTCTCATTTTCCAGGGAATTAAATATAAATTATACATTAAATATAAATTAAATGATTTTTAGGAGTTGTTTTCCCCCCCTCCCTCCCTTGCAAATTAATTGCCTGGCTTCACCCAGTTTGGAAAGAGAATGTAGCCCTTTATGTACCCTCAAAGGGCAATCTTTGCACTGCCCCCACAAAGTGCTTATTCAGGGAAAACACTTTTCATTTTTATTTATTTGGCTTGCTAATTTGATGAAAATGTGTGCATGTGTGCGCACGCGTGCATGTGTGCGTCTGCACACACATGCAAATGAGCAAAGGAGAAATGTGTAGGAATAACTTGCTGTGGAATAAATTACCATCAGTCTGGCTGAATCCATATTGTTAAATTTTTTCAAGAATGAAACTGGAAAATATCTGTTCTAGATGATTTAGGGATAATTAATTTCCACTTAGTGGAAGTAAGTTAGCTCTTAAAGCTTTTTTTTGGTCCCAGGTTTCAGGTTCACTGCTGCATTCATGAGGGCATTCTTGATTTTCTCCCTTACTCCAAAAGTGATTTAAGCAGTATAAAAACGCGTAATGAAAACAAATGCTATTTTGGTTGATCTGGAGGGTGCCTGGTATAGATAGTCCTTGACTTATCATCACAGTTGAGCTAAAAATTTATGTGGCTAAGTGAGAAAAAGGTTTTATTTTTATTTATTTATTTATTTGATTTGTCAATCACTTACAAAATAATAAGTATAAGTATAAATATGAGTAAGAATACATGAAATGGGCACGAATAAATGGGGACAATAGGACAGGGATGGTAGGCACTTATTGTGCACTTATGCACACCCCTTACAGTCCTCTTAGGAAAGGGATGAGATCAATAGTGGATAGTATAAGGGTAAAGAATATTGGCAAAAAAAAAAAATCAGAAAATAAAATACAGGCTGAATAGTCAAGACCTTGTTGATGTTCCAAACTCTGTCAAGGATCTTGGAATACTCATCTCTAATGATCTAAGTGCTAGAGCCCACTGTAACTACAAAGCCAAAAAGGCATTAAGAGTTGTTAACCTAATCCTACATAGCTTTTTCTCTGGTAATATTACACTACTAACTAGAGCATACAAAACATTTGCTAGACCAATACTCAAATACAGCTCATCAGTCTGGAACCCACATTACGTATCTGATATCAACACAGTTGAGAAAGTCCTGAAACATTTCACAGGAAGAGTTCTCCACTCCTCTATTCGTTGCAGAATACCTTATGCCACCAGACTCAAAATTCTAGACCTAGAAAATCTAGAACTATGCCACCTTCGGTCCGATCTAAGTATAGTATATAAAATCATACATTGCAATGTCCTACCTGTCAATGAATACTTCAGCTTCAACCATAACAATACAAGAGCAAGCAATAGATACAAACTCAAGGTTTACCGCACCAAACTCGATTGCAGGAAATACGACTTCAGCAACAGAGTGGTCAATGTCTGGAATACTCTGCCTGACTCTGTGGTTTCTTCCCCAAACCCCAAAAACTTTAGCCTTAGACTGTCTACTATTGACCTCACCCCTTTCCTAAGAGGTCTGTAGGGGGGGTGCATAAGCGCACCATGTGCCTACCGTCCCTGTCCTATTGTTTATTTTATTTTTCTTATATGTATCCATGTATTCATAACTATGTTTTTACTTATACCTATTATCTTGTAAGCAATTAAAATAAAAATAAATAAAGAGTGGGGGTTTGAGGATGTAACAACAGAGTCAGGTAGTGCATTCCAGGCATTGATCACTCTGTTGCTGAAGCCATATTTTCTACAATCAAGTTTGGAGAGGTTTACATTGAGTTTGTATCTATTGTGTGCTCTTGTATTGTTGTGGTTGAAGCTGAAGTAATCATTGACTGGTAGGACATTGTAGCAGATAATTTTGTGTACTACACTTAAGTCTAAACATAGGCGACGTAGTTCAAGGTTGTCCAAGCCCAAAATTTCAAGCCTGGCGATGTAGGGTATTCTATTGCAAGCAGAGGAGTGTAGTACTCTTCTCGTGAAATACTTCTGGACTCACTCAATTGTATTAATGTCCGATATACAGTGCGGATTCCAGACAGATGAGTTTAGTTTTAACAGTAGTTTGTCGTGCACCACTGAATCAAAGGCTTTGCAGAAGTCTATATAAATTGTGTCTATTGTTTTACCCTGGTCGAGTAGAATAGTCTATATGTTTTTGCAGTGTAGGAGTTGTA
The DNA here is from genome assembly GCA_023653725.1 of Bungarus multicinctus. Classification (NCBI taxonomy): domain Eukaryota; kingdom Metazoa; phylum Chordata; class Lepidosauria; order Squamata; family Elapidae; genus Bungarus; species Bungarus multicinctus. The sequence goes on along the minus strand of CM042835.1, from coordinate 20,882,217 downwards.
GATTTCAGGACAATTTTTTCCTGAAACCGAATAGTTTTTTGGAGAGTAGGTGGTTTGACTCTAAGTGGAGGGTGATGAATTGGTTAATGATTGATTCCATGACTTTGCACATGACACAACACAGTGAGATTGGTTTGTAGTTTTCAACCAGGCTGGGGTCATCTTTTTTGAAGATAGGGATGACCGTAGCTAAGGACCGTAGGTTCGGTAAGGAGCTGGTTCTGAATGATACACCATATATAATGCTTAGGGGTTGTGCTATGGCAGAGGAGAGTTTTTTTGAGACGTATGCACATAATCCATTGGGGCCAATAGACAGGGATGATTTTAGTGCCTTTTCTATGTTGTTCCAAATTGTTGGAAGAAATATCCTTCTGGGTTCAGTTCGAAGTGGGAAAAAGACACTGGAAACAGAGGCTATTTGGAAAGATGGTTTAATGGTGGACAGGACCACATGGCTTGGAGCTTCAAAGGGAAAAAGACAATCACATGCTTCAAGTTGTTGGCTGAAGGAAATGAAGGGCCAAGATGCTAAGAGACCTTTAGTTATATACCCTCTGTTGGGCCCCACCTGTTCCTGTGTAAGAAATGTATCCCGTTGGCTGTCAGACCACCAGGGGCGAGGGGCTTAGCTAACTTTGTAGGCTTTGTCTGGACCACATGGCTTCACCTGAATGCTGGCTGGTGCAATCTTCCCAGGCCAGGTGGTGAGATGGGTAGAGGCCTTTGTTATATAGAATACTCTGGCCCAGGCCTTAATGACCTGCCCATTAAAAAGGTGGGGGAGAGTTTCTGCTTCTGAGTTACTACTCTTTTTAGGGGAAATATTCTGCCTTTTAAATATTTCCTAGGATGTTTCATTTTTCTAGGAAAGGGATGGGTGCTAACTTCCTACAATCCCTCTTTTTTTTCTTCAAAACACGTGAGTGCGATACACGTGTTTTGACAAAAGATTAAAAGGTGATCAGGTCAGAGAGACTTGATGGGTGCTTTTAATTTTTCTGATGCAAATGGGAAGGCGTTGATAAGTGATGTTTTTTTTTGCTGCATTTTATTATTTTCCTTGCCCACAGTTGATAAGTGAACCACTGCAGTTGTTAAGTGAATAACATCGTTAGTAACATCTGGCTTCCCCCATTAATTTTGCTTGTCAGAAGGTCACAAAAGAGGATCACATGACCCCGAGACACTACAACCATCATAAATATGAGTCAGTTGTCAAGCATCCAAATTTTCATCTCATGACCAAGAGGATGCTGCAATGGTCATAAGTGTGAGAAAAGGCCATAGTCATTTTTTTCAGTACATTTATAACTTTGAACAGTCATTAAAAGAACTATTGTAAGTCAAGGATTATCTGTACTCTAAATATAATTTTGATCTATGGCTCGATCACTTTAGGATCTGTGGACTTCAACTCCCAGGATTCCCCAGCCAGCTATGCTGAGCCCAAGGGAGGGATCCAACACACACTCAGTCATGAGGCCCTTCGTGCCCACAAGAGATCTAAGTCCACCCCAGTGGTGAGATTCACATTTTTTTACTACTGGTTCTTTGGGCGTGGTTTGGTGGGCGTGGCAGGGGAAGGATACTGCAAAATCCCCATTCCCTCCCCACCCCACTAACCTGCTTTCCAGCTCCGTTCTCCTATGCAGGCAAAACAAAAGAAGACCCAGCCCATCAGCTGGGACTCAGGAGGCAGAGAAGAGATGGGGGCAGGGCCAGTCAGAGGTGGGATTCTAAACTACTCAAAATTTCCACTACCGGTTCTCTAGAACTGGTCAGAATCTGCTGAAAACCACCTCTGGTCCAGCCCACCTCGAATTCCTTGTCTACCACCAAATTGCCTTGACTGTTGGTAGTTCAGATCGAGAACTTAACCTGGCAATAAATCTTTATTCCCATTTGAGCCAGCCAGGTGCTGCAGCTGCCAAAAAACAACAACAACAATTCTAGCATTAACAGAGGAATAGAATGACCATCGTGTGAAAGGTTAATACCATTTTATAATGCCTTGATAAGGACACACTTGAAATACCGCGTCCAGTTTTGGTCACCACGGTGTAAAAAAGATGTTGAGACTTTAAAAAGAGTGCAGAGAAGAGCAACAAAGATGATTAGGGGACTGGAGGCTAAAACATATGAAGGTTGGTTGCTGGGATTGGGTAGGTCTAGTTTGATGAAAAAAAAGGGACTAAGACTGACACGATAGTAATGTTCCAATATCTCAGGGGTTGCCACAAAGAAGAGAGAGTCAAGCTATCCTCCAGGACAAGAAGCCATGGATGGAAACTAATCAAGGAGAGAAGCAACCTAGAACTAAAAAGAAATTTCCTGACAGTGAGACCAATTATTTTTTATTTATTTTATTTTTAATTACATTTATATGCCGCCCTTCTCCGGAGACTCAGGGTGGCTTACAGTCTAAGGAGCACCATGCTAAGTGCTCAGCAATAGCCTTCATTCCATTGTATATGCCTGCTTATTACTAGGGCTTTGGGCCCCCCAGAAGCGGCATTTTTTACAAAGTCAGTTTATTGCCCCCAACAATCTTGGGTCCTCAATTTACCTACCCCGAGAGGATGAAAGGCTGAGTCAACCTTGAGTATGGTGGGATTCGAACCTGCACTAATTGCAGGCAGTTGAGCTAAGTGCTAGATGATTAACAGCCTGCACCACCAAGGCTCAGTTCAAGGCTCAAATTAATCAGTGAAACAACTTGCATCCAGAGGTTGTAAACAGGGGTGGGATGCTACCAGTTTGGTCTGGTTCTATAGAAGAGCAGCTGACATCGAACCGGTTCGGTGTTTGGCCCACCCACTTCCCCGTGCTCTAGGCTGTTCTTTATTTCCTGCTTTTCCTTCCTCGGCTGCTTTGCGCAGAACAGCTGAGGTTGAAAAAAGCAGGAAACAAGAGGATTGTTCAAAAGCTGGGCACCCAAGCACAGCGCTTGTCAGCTGTCCAGGCGGCACAGCTGATTTCTTGCAAACGCTGCACACACGGGTAGTTCGGAGAACCGGCAAATCGCTCCTCTGGCTGGCAACTCTGTTGTTCTGTTGCGCTGTGTCGTGTTGCATTGTGTTCCGTTCCATTCGCCTGGATCTCCTGATTTCGCTGGTGCTTGGCAATCTGGCTTGCAATTGGCTGTCCCCATTATTAATCCCTTTCCTGCCTTTCACACGGATCCCAAGCCAGGGCTGAATGGGCTGAGTCATGAGCATCCATGCCACTTACTTTAATTAAGAGCAATCTGTTTTAGCAGATTGCAGGCAGAACAAGGAGAGCGGGAACCCTGCTGAGATCCTCAACAGGAAGACGGAGGGTGTGTGAGTCTGCCTGCCTTTTCTAGACTGATTCCAGACAGAGTAACAGAGTTGGAAGAGACTTTGGAGGGAGTTGGAGTCCACAAGTCTTAAAATTGCCAAGTTGGAGACCCCTGCTTTAGAGAATAGTTTGAGACCCTCCCCCCCGCCTTTTCTTTATGGCAACCCCTTAGATTGCCCTCCCACCTCATCCCGTTTGAGCATCTCCCAAGTTAAAAGAATGTGAAATAACAGATGGGATGACCTGGGGGTGGAAATAACCCCAGAAAACAAGGAGGCAGACCCCATCAGAATTACACAATCAGGTAGTTCTTGTACAGTAGGAAAGCTGAAACCAGGGATGGGATGCTACCGATACCAGCAGATACCAAACCGGTTCTGTGTCTGCTGCTGTTTGGCCCGCCCGCCCACCCAGGCTCCTACCTGACCTTTATTTCCTGCTTTTTCAACCTCAGCTGCTTTGCGCTGCACAGGTGAGGTGAAAAAGCAGGAAAGAAGAGGCATTTCAAATGCTGCGCACCTGCGCGCTGCGCTTTTCAGCTTAAGATTTTTTACACACACGCGTGCGCACGAAGCAAAATGTAATCACCAAACCGGTAGTAACACTGGTTGAATCCCACCCCTGGCTGAAACTATATAGCTGTGGGGCAACCATGGTCTGTTCCTTTATAGGCGAAGAAGCCAGTAATTGAAAGTGACAAATAAACACAGAGACCAGGGTAAAACTTGCCCTTCAGAGGGTGTCATAATTGTGCATCCAGTTCCTGTAGGATGGGAGAATTGAAACTGACTAGTTGATGGGGCAATTAGTTTTTCTACTTCGGTATGAGGACTGAAGAAGGGATTGAATTGACAAACACAAAGGAACTAGCAAATCTGCAATAAAAGATGTATTTGATGTTCCTTATTATTTTATGGACACTGCAAGGGCGAATGAGGTTGCTGCAACAGAACTTCAAAGCACCTCGCCAACTTTATTTGAAAGTAATGCTAGTACGGAGATGCCCTGATATATGCCTTCTTTTTCTATGACTTATTCTCTAAAATGTACTCCCTGGTAGGAAGGCAGCGGGAAGGTGTGTTCAAAAATAAAGAGGGGAAATGTTAAAGGCATGAAAGGAAGTCAGGGGGAAAAACAGAGATAATAAAAAGGATAATAAAATAAGTAAATAATATATAAATAATAAATAAAATAAATAAATACAAGTAATTCTTGACTTACACCACTTTATTTAGTAACCATTCAAAGTTACAATGCCACTGAAAAAAGGGACATGTCCGGTTTTCACAGTTATGACCTTTGCAGCATCCCCATTGTCATGTGATCAAAATTCAGGCGCTTGGCAACTGACCCATATCTGCAATGGTCGCATGTCCCGGGGTCTTCAGATCTCCTTTTGCGACCTTCTGACAAGCAAAGTCAATGGGGAAGCCAGATTCCCTTAACAACCGGGTTACTAACTTAACAATTGCAGTGATTCACTTAACAACCATGAAATAAAAGGTCATAAAATGAGACAAAATTAACTTAACAAATGTTTCACTGAACGACAATATCAACAATTTCATGTACACATAATCTCCATGATAACAAAATGCCTTTATCCTGTACTAGTTGTTCCTCAGATAGATGATAGATAGATAGATAGATAGATAGATAGATAGATAGATAGATAGATGATAGATAGATAGATAGATAGATAGATAGATAGATAGATAGATAGATAGATTCATTCCAGTTTACGACAAGAACAAACATTCTTGAGGGTACACAAGAACAAATAGAATTAAAATATGGAGGAAGGAGACCACCAAGCAAGTAATAACACCTCTCTCCCTTCGACCAGGACCCTGGTCCATTGGAGGACCCCAAATAGGTTGAGGGTTAGCGGATAACAACACCCTGTGTAAATGTGGAGAGACACAAAGAGTGGTCCGTGTCTGCTTGTATGTCAACTTCCACCAGTATCTGAAGCATGTGTTAATAATGATTTATTTTTAGCCAACAACAAAGTCAACAAGGTGTCAATTAAAAAGATACTCCTTTGGTCTTTTTAGCTGCCAGAGAAAGGGAGTAGGCGAAAACAGTGCATTCCTTAAGTGCCTAGATAATCACCCTGGCAGCCCAAAGTTGTCGGAGTGCAAGAATATTACTGGAGAGCATGTTTGAAGACTCTTGGCTATGGATGTGTTCCATTGGAGAATATACATCCAGGGGGTGGGGGAAGAGCAGGGTCAAGGGGGAAATGAATGATGTCTTTTAGTATTGGCTTTCTCCAGCTAACACCAACATGGCCACTTCTAATAAATCAATTTTATCTTCTCCGAGAGATGCAATTAGAGACTTATGATTTGAATGGGGGTAGGTTTGTTGGAGTCCTGACAACAGGTGGCTTCATTCTTACAGCTTAAAGTTTTATCTAGACAAGGAAGGAGGAGGAGGAGGAGGAAGAGGAGGAAGAGGAGGAGGAGGAGGAGGAAGAAGAAGAAGAAGAAGAAGAAGAAGAAGAAGAAGAAGAAGAAGAAGAAGAAGAAGAAGAAGAAGAAGAAGAAGAAGAAGAAGAAGAAGAAGAAGAAGAAGAAGAAGAAGAAGAAGAAGAACTGCATGCATCAGGCTATAATTCCAGCATTGTGATTATTGTCAAAAACCAGGTTTATTAGCCAGAAGGGGGCATCAGGGAGGCTCAAACATGATATGGGGAAGATGAGCAATTTGCTTCTGAGTGTATTTTCCCCACTTCAGTATAGTTGCCAGCAAGAAAAAGGACAAGGGGAGGGAACTTTCTCTTCTCCCGCATGTTCAACAGAAGAAACAATCCAGGGTTGTTTTCATTAGCAATCTAGTTGTAGATAGAAACATGGCCTTAGGGAAGAAAATAGAGGAAAGGAGGGCAAAGATTGGATTATAATGTAAGCCTTAAAAAAATAAGAAATCCCCCTTCCATATGATCTCTTCTAATAAATCAATTTTATTTTCTCCGAGAGATGCAGTTAGAGACTTATGATTTGAATGGGGGTGGGTTTGTTGGAGTCCTGGCAGCCATCAAGCAGAAATGAGCAACATTTTGATAGCCAAGTTTTATCTAGGTCCACACAGTCTCAACTGGTTTAGTTATAAACCCATTTGCAAAGTAGGCTAAAACGGATTTATTTTAAACCTTGGTTTATTGTGGTTTAGCCAATCTCCAACCCACTGTTTTCATTACAAAAAGCAGTCCCACTGGCTTGATTTTTAAAGGAAGTTATGTGGCTTCCTCTAAAAATGGCTTAGTCAGGTCATTTACAAACCTAATATTTGCCTTTGCATCACATGCTAAAGCAGGTCAGTGTTGTTGTGGTTTAGCTTCTTCGGTCTCCTCGGTGAGTGTCTTGCGCAAATGCAGAATTTTGGTTTAACCTGTTAAGCAAGGCAAGCATGTTAGAAACCAGGAAATCAACTCCACTAGAAGAGTAGAACAACCTTCGTTGAGATTGGCTATAATAACAGAATCACGCGTGTCTAATTGCGCTACACCTCTTCCTCCTCCTTTTACAGGTAGTCCTTGACTTACAACCACAATGGAGCCCAAAATTTCTGTGGTTAAGTGAGACATTTGTTAAGTGAGCTTTGTCCCATTTTATGACCTTTTTTGGCCACAGCTGTTAAGTGAGTCACTGCAGTTGATTAGCTAGCAACCTGGTCGTTAAGTGAATCTGGCATCCCAATTGATTTTGCTTGTCAGAAGGTCGCAAAAGAGGATCGTGTGACCTTGGAGACACAGCAATGGTCATTGTTATGTATATGTAAATAACGTAGTTGGGTTGATAATATATAAAGAACAAATACATATGTTTGTAGCTTTAAGGAAAAATATATTATTATGCTGTGTTCTGATTGGTTAATTATGCTACAAGTTGCAATAAAAGGGAGCTATAGATCATGGTTTAATGAACTCTCTTTTTCACTGATGATCTCTCTTGATACTGATACTAACTGACTATGGAACGATACTGACTAACCATGTTTATTTTATTTATTTATTTATTAAATTTCTATACCACCCCCTCTCCCAAAAAGGGGACTCGGGGCGGTGTACAGCCAACTAAAAACAAAAACAGTATATACAATTAAAAACAAATTAAAACAATTAAATTAGAGGCCGAATATACAATTAGAGAATATAAAACTAATAAAAAATTTAAAATACCAAGTTTTAAAAACCCCAAAAATCGTTACTGGGCCAGGCCGGCCTGTTGAAAAAACAGGGTCTTTACTGCGTGCCGGAAGGTCTGAATGTCGGTAATGGCCCATATCTCCGGGGGCAAATCGTTCCAAAGGGAGGGAGCCCCCACAGAGAAGGCCCGCACCCTCGGGGCCGCCAACTGGCAACAACCAGGCGGCAGAACCCCGAGGAGGCCAACCCTGTGGGAGCACACTGGGCGGCGGGAGGCTGTTGATGGCAGCAGGCGGTCCCGTAAGTACCCAGGTCCCGAGCCATGGAGCGCTTTAAAAACGATCAATACCACCTTGAATTGGATCCGGAAGGCCACAGGAAACCAATGCAGCACGCGCAGGAGCAGTGTAACATGGGAGCTCCGAGGGGCTCCCAAGATCACCCGCGCGGCCGCATTCTGGACCAACTGCAGCCTCCGGACACTCTTCAAGGGGAGCCCCATGTAGAGAGCATTGCAATAGTCCAAGCGGGAGATGACGAGGGCAGAAGTGACTGTGCGAAGTGCGTCCAGATCCAGAAAGGGCCGCAACTGGTAAATCAGATGAATCTGACAAAAGGCCCCCCTGGCGACGGCCGTAATGTGATCTTCTAAAGACAGCTGTACGTCCAGGAGGACACCCAGATTGCGAGCCCTTTCCATGGGGGTCAAAATTTCTCCCCCCACGGCCAGCGACGGAATAAGCTGGCTGTATCTGGGCACAGGAAACCACAGCCACTCGGTTTTGGTCGGGTTGAGACGAAGCCTGTTAAGACCCATCCAACTCCGCACGGCCTCCAGGCACCGGGTCATCACTTCGAGGGCTTCATTGGGATGGCCCAGGGTAGAGATGTACAGCTGAGTGTCATCAGCGTACTGATGGAACTCCACCCCGAAACCACGGATGATCTCACCCAGCGGCTTCACATAAATGTTGAACAGCAGGGGCGAGAGCACAGTCCCCTGAGGCACCCTAATAGGGGCGTCAGGGTCGACCTCTGCCCCCCTGTCAACACAAATTGCGAGTGGTCGGAGAGGAAGCAGGAGAACCACCGTAAAACGGTGCCTCCCACTCCCAACCCCCCAACCGCTGCAATAGGATATTGTGGTCGACAGTATCAAAAGCTGCTGAGAGATCTAACAGGAGCAAGACAGAGGAACAACCCCTGTCTTGGGCCTTCCAGAGATCATCCACCAACGCGACCAACAGCGTCTCCGTGCTGTGCCCGGGCCTGAAACCCGATTGGAGGGGGTCTAGATATACCGCTTCATCCAGGTACTGAGGGAGCTGACGTGCCACCACACTCTCAACAACCTTCGCCACAAAGCGAAGGTTGGAGACCGGACGATAATTCGACAATAATGCTGGATCCAGGGACGGTTTCTTGAGGAGGGGCCGCACCACCGCCTCTTTCAAGGCGGCGGGTAAAAGCCCCTCTCTCAAGGAAGCGTTAATAATCCCTTGGAACCAGCCTCGTGTCACCTCCCGAGTGGCCAAGACCAGCCAGGAGGGGCACTGGTCCAATAAACAAGTGGTGGCATTAAGCCCCCCCAGTATCCTGTCCACGTCCTCCAGAGTAACAGGATCGAACTCATCCCAAATGACCTCCCCGAAATCCACCCTTGCCCCCCTGCCCGGAGATGCCTAGTCAGAGTCCAACTCATCCCGGATCTGAGTGATTTTGTCCTGCAGAAACCTAGAAAAATCCTCGGCCTGTCCCTGCAAGGGATCCTCCTGCGCCTCCACCTCCAAAAGGGAGCGGGTCACCCTAAACAGGGCGGCCGGGCGATTTTCTGTGGACGCAATAAAGGCAGAGAGGTAAGACCGCCTCGCCATCCTTATCGCCACTAAATACGCCTTAATATAGGATCGTAATAGTGTTCGGTCAGATCCAGAGTGGCTGGCCCTCCAACTACTCTCTAGGTGTCTTTTCCGGTGCTTCATCTCCCTCAGCTCCTCAGAAAACCAAGGAGCTACTTGGGATCGGCACCGGGTCAGAGGCCGCAAGGGCACGACCCAGTCAAGGGCCCCAGCCGCTACCTATCCCAGGTAGCCACTAAGCCCTCGACCGAGTCGTGTATGTGAGTCTCGGGAAACGGCCCAAGCTCCATCAGGAACCTATCTGGGTCCATCAGGCACCTGGGATGGTACCATTTTATCAGCCGCGCCTCCCTGCGGCGGGGGGGGGTGCGGAATGGAAGTCGAGTCTAAGGAGCGAATGATCAGTCCGTGACAGGGGTTCCACAACCACATCCCCTATACCAAGATCATTCTGCCACTGATCAGAGACAAAAACCAAATCCAGGATGTGACCCCCCCAAGTGAGTAGGGTTCTGAATTAATTGGGTCAGGCCCATGGCTGTCATGGAAGCCATGAACTCCTGAGCAACCCTGAGGCCCCACTGGCAGAAGGCAGGTTGAAATTCCCCATGACCATAAGCCTGGGGGTCTCAACTGCCAAGCCGGCTATAACCTCAAGGAGCTCAGGCAGGGCCGATGTCACATAGCAGGGAGCCAGGTATGCGATCAACAGGCCCACCTGAACCCTGGAACCAAACTTCACGAAAAGGGACTCACATCCGGTCGTCTGAGAAACAGTGGATTCCCTAGGACACAGATCTTCCTTAATAACCACCGCAACCCCACCACCCCTCCACTGAGCCCTCGGTCGATGAAAGACCCGAAACCTGGGTGGGCACATCTCCACCAGAGAAACTCCTCCCTCTTGGCCCAACCAGGTTTCGGTAACACCCGCCAGGTCCGCTCCCCCCTCACAAATCAAATCATAAATGAGGGGGGGCCTTGTTAACGACGGGCCTGGCGTTACACAACATCAGCCGAAGGCCCAGGGCCCGATGACTCAGACCACCTGGGGAACAGGACATGACAAGGGGATCAGAGCGCACCACCACACACAAACAGTGGGGGCGCGCTCCCAACAGAGGATATGGCCCCCTATAACCGCCAAATCTGCCTCTCCCGCTCACCGTGCCAATAGACTGTATTCCGCCCTCCCCGGAACAACCCCCCATCCTCGATATGACCCCACCCGACCCCAGCACCTCCCAGCAACGCTCGACCCGCGGCCTGGCCCCAACCTCAGGCGGGTTGTCCCCCAACCCCTGCCCGGCCATCCTCCCTAACCCCAATAAAAATCTAGATAAAAATTTACGTAAATAAGAACCCTCCCCCAAGCGTTTCTTGTGGCCGAATATCAACATTCTGTTGATAATCAAAGATTATCTGTTGTATTATGGTTTGATATTTGACTGCTGTAAAAGACTTGAAACCGGTAAGAAGACTTTATAACTGGATATTTCTGGACTGTTAAAAAACGTGTATGACATTTTTTACTGGACTGTTTATTGGACTGTGCTATTTCTTCAAGTAAACATTAATATTACTTGTTCAACTCTGTGTGGCTGTATATTTATTCATAACTGTTCTCATAAACCATTTCTGTGTGCATATCCTTTTTATACAAGGGTTACTCTGCACATATCCTAACAGTCATAAATATGAGCCACTTGCTAAGCATCTGAATTTTGATCCCATGATGATGGGGATGCTGCAAAGGTCGTAACAGTGAAAAATGGTTGTAAGTCCCTTTTTTCAGAGCTATTGTAACTTTGAACAGTCACTAAATGAACGGCTGTAAGTCGAGGACTATCTGTAACATTTTTTGACCCTCAAAGCAGCTTACTACCCATAATTGTGGGGTTTTAAATTTAGTATTTTAAATTTTTATTTATGTTTTTATACATTTTGATAATTTTATAACTTGGCCATTAATTTAATCATTTTAAATTGCTTTTAACTGTACAATTTTTATATCTTGTTTCTATTTTTATCTGGCTGTACACCGCCCCGAGTCCCTTTTTTGGGAGAGGGGGCGGTATAAAAATCTAATAAATAAATAAATAAATCTCATCCCCTCACTCAGGGGTGGGATTCAAATTTTTTAACCGATTCTGTGGGCGTGGCTTAGTTGGTGGACATGGCTTGGTGGTCATGTGACTTGCTGGACGTGGACAATTCAACATCATTCACATCGAGGGACGCATCTCCTTGTCTGGCCTCTTGTGACTGTGGGGATGCTGCAACAATCATAAGTGTGAAAAACGGCCATAAGTCACTTTTTTCAGTGCCATTGTAACTTTGAATGGTCACTCCACACAAGCAAAGTACCAGTAAAGGAGAGAAAAAAACTCCAGAGAAGTTCCAGAGACAGTAACTCTAATCCTGCCAAGAATGTAATAAGGGTTAACGGAGAGGCAGTTTCTGTAAGCAACACCAGAATGTTTCCTTCCTGCCTTCCTTACAGGATTAGGCCAGTAATTTCTTCTAACAACCGGTTCTCTGAACTGTTTAGAATGTTAACAACCGGTTCTAGAGAATAGGTGCGAACTGGTAGAATCCCACCCCTGCTCTCACTTTACCAGCATTCAATGTCTGGTGTCTTTTACCACTTAAGCTTCTTTACCTGGAGTTCAACAAATTAGGAGGCATCCTTGACTCTGATCCTATCAGTTAATGAACCTTCTATACTGGTAATTCTCAGTTTACAACCCCAATTGAGCCCAACATTTCCACTGCTAAGGAAAATAGTTGTTAAGTGAGTTGTGTCCCATTTTATGACCTTTTTTGCCACGGCAGTTAAGCGAATCTTTGCAGCTGTTAAATGAATCATGTGAAGGTCACACAAACCTGGCTTCCCCCATTGACTTTGCTTGTCAGAAGCCAGATGGGAAGATTATCGAAAATGATCACATGACCGCAGGACACTGCAACCATCATAAATATGAGCCAGTTGCCAAGCACCTGAATTTTGATCACATGACTAAAGGGATGCTGCAATGGCTGTAAGTGTGAAAAACGGTCATAAGTCACTTTTTAAAGTGCTATTGTGACTTTAAACAGTCACTAAGTGAATGGTAGTAAGTTGAGGAACCTCTATGGTACAGTGGTTAGAGTGGAGTACTGCAAGCTACTCTTACTGCAATTTGGCAGATCGAATCCCACCAGGCTCAAGGTTGACTCAGCCTTCCTTCCTTCCAAGGTGGGTAAAATGAGGACCCAGATTGTTGGGGGCAAGAGGCTGACTCTGTAACTCTGTAACTGTGACTCTTTTAGAGAGGGTTGTAAAGCACTATAAAGCAGTATATAAGTCTATTGCTATTTGTACTGGGTTTCTGGGTCCTTGAGCTACAAATGAACCAAGAATTACTGGGAAAATAATATGCAGAAAATATTATAGGTTATGAAAAATCAATAAAATTTCTGGCATTCATAAGTTTTTTTTTAGAAGGAACAAACACCAGATGTTTCTAAAGCATTAGACAAATATAGTATGCAATAAGACAAACCCAGGCATACCAAAACAGACTCACTTTCCATGAGATGGGTGGCCATATAATGTAATTAATACAAAGATAGAGATAGATGGGTGGATAGATGATAGATAGACAGATAGACAGACAGACAGACAGATAGATACCAGCAGCTAGATAGATACTGGTAGGTAGGTAGGTAGGTAGGTAGATGATTGATAGATAGATAGATAGATAGATAATTAGATAGATAGATAGATAGATAGATAGATAGATAGATAGATAGATAGATAGATAGATAGATAGATAGATAGATAGATAGATAGATACCAGCAGCTAGATAAATACTGGTAGGTAGGTAGATAGATTGATTCCAGCAGCTAGATAGATACAGGTAGGTAGGTAGGTAGGTAGGTAGATAGAGAGATAGAGAGATAGATAGATAGATAGATAGATAGATAGATAGATAGATAGATAGATAGATAGATAGATAGATAGATAGATACTGGTAGGTTGGTAGGTAGGTAGGTAGATAGATAGATAGATAGATAGATAGATAGATAGATAGATAGATAGATAGATAGATAGATAGATAGATAGATAGATTCCAGCAGCTAGATAGATACAGGTAGGTAGGTAGGTAGGCAATAGCATATCTTTGTTTGTTGTGAATATTCCAATTTTTATTCTGAAGATTTATGAACTGATCGTTACAAACGATTTACTATAAATAATTCATTCAAACATACTGCATATAGTACTTCCAGAAGGAAAAATTATACTATTCAAATAGACTAGAGTAATATTTTACTATCTCTCACTCTTTTATCTTCTCTGAGGTTTCAGTGGCTATGAATTATGAGTACTAAAATTCATCATTTCTGGAGGGCACCAAGTTAAATTATAAAAGTGACAAGCACTGTTTGCTAAAGAAAAGATGCCCCTTATCAAAATAAAGCTGAGGTAGGTGTCTACCAGTATTACAAAAGCAATTATATAGTAAAAACATCTGTTTAATTCAGTTGGGCTCAGATATTTTCACAGACTAGACAAATATTCCCATCCATTAGAATAAGATTACATTAAAGGAAAATAACAGATAAGCAGCATTGTTTATGATTTAGAGGTTTCTCAAATATTAACTGGAACTGTATTCAGCTTATTTTAGTTTTTCATTTCACTTGCTGTTCTCCATTTACTTGATAACTTTTTAATGGAATATGACAAGAGCACAATTACAGGGTTTCTTCTTACAGCTTTTAATACAGTTAGCATATTCTGCTTATTTTAAATAGATATTCAAACCAGATATTACACACTTACACTTGTATTCAAGACAAATCTTTATCCTAAAGTTCCTGGCCTGGGTTAACATGTTGCTTTTCAAATGAAACGGAAGAGTTCAAAATGCTGCCGAGAGCAACGTGGCCATCAAATTGAACTGGAGAAGAAATACGTGAAGGAATTTTTTGGGGGGTCACCCAACTCTCCATGACCCATAATTCTTAATGCCGGTTGCACTGGAAACAACGTGTGAGAATAATGCTCGGAATGCTTTCTGGCTTAATGGGGTATTAAACGGATAAAGATCAACCTAGAAAGATTCCAGCAAAAATATCAAGATTGGACATGTTCTCAGTGGAGGAAGAAACGGGAGAAATATTTCATATCCGATCCATGGGAAATGGTGGGACGCCCCAGCGGAACTGTATTGATTTTGGATGACTCGTCCCCAACAGACTCAATGAAAGCTAAGGGATACAAAGGTCCTGTTGCCTTATCATCAAGCATTCCACTTTGTCTACAAAAGACACACCCTAAATTGTGAGCCGATGCCTTTGCCAACCTCACATCTGTCGAAGAACAGAAGGGCATTAAACAGCAGCCAGGGTCATTCCCGTCCCAAAACAATGTCTCTGGCTCAAACTGGAGAAATATTTCTGGGAAGTGGAGGCTTCGCTTTGTACCATATAGCATCAACCTTGTTCACTCTCAAGGCACTTTTTCCGCTGTGTATTCAAAATGGACTGTGATATGTGTGTGTGTGTGTGTGTGAGAGAGAGAGAGAGAGAGAGAGAGAGAGAGAGACCATCATTTTAGCCATTGCCTATCTAATGTAGGATGAAGGCCTCTTCTGCGTGTTTCCAATCAATATGGTCTTGAGTTTTCTTTTGCCAATTGGGCTGGCGTAATTTTTCAAGAACAACCTCCCCTTATGCCTGAAAAGTTTTCAATCAGCGTATGCAACCTGCTCTAATGAATCATGGACACACTAACTTCGATACAAAAGGTACAAGTGGCGCAAAGAGCCACGGAAAGGTACAATGCTCGGCATCACAAGATGGGTTGGGGAAGTTTCCCTCACTTTTGCCTGAACTCACTAACTCATAGCAGCTTCTTTCCATCGCTACAAGGGATTAGAGAACAAACGAAAGTATATGATGTCATCAAGAGAGTAAAAGAATAGAAATGGAAATGAGCTGGTCCCACAGCAAGAAGAACTGATGGCAGTCATAGAATGGATCCCACTTGATGAAAAAGCATCCACGAAAGAGACCTAAAACCAGATGGATCGAGGATATCAGCAAGAATTGTGGGCCCAATTGGCTTAGAAGCCAAAGGTCTGGTCCAGAACAATAACAAGACAGGGCCTTTTGCTCCCTCCTCTTGAAAAGAATAAAAATGATTTCAGCAAAAGTCAGGGAGAAGAGACCAGGATCTAAGCCTGGGGTCTTAGAAAAGTGAATGAAGGCACATATACAGTACATGTCCCAGGATAATGTTACAAGATCTAATCTGAGTCAGTCACCAGGACCAAAGGTTTATTCTCGTAAACCTTTGGGCTCATGCTGGAGGCCATCATCAGGGGCGCATATCAGGGGCATATATATATATATATATATATATATATATATATTCATAGATTTTCACGGGTACAGATATGCAGGTCTTGGCGTGTTCGGGTCTTACACGGTAAAAGACCCAAACACGCCAAGACCTACATATATATGCCTTGAGTCTTACCATCATTTTCTTTCTGTTTCTGTAGGAACAATTTTTCTAGGATTTGCAATAAAATTATTATTAAGAGCTAGATCTTTAAATCTCTGACTACAAGTAACCCTCAACTTAGAGCCGATCACTTAGCAACTATTCAAAGTTACAAACGGACCTTCCTGGAGGTACTTATGACTCAGATTCAAAGTTCTGATGGTTGCCCCCACCCCATGGTCATATGACCACACTTTGGGCGCTCAGCAACATGGACACATTTTGAGCTGTTACATGACCATGTTTTACAATGGTTTTGCCAAAAACTGACGTTCATATTAGGCAAAACTGCACCCATGGCAAACCATTGGTTCACTTCACAACCATAGCGTTTACTTAATGACTGCTGCAAAAAAGGTCTTAAAGCCAGGTCAGTTCTGTAAGTGACCTGATTTACAACCATCACAAATTATGACCATAATGATCAGGCTCCATTACTGTTGTAAGTTGAGAGCTGTCTATATAATCTTCTAGGTCTACTACTTCAAGGTGTTAGTGGTCACCTTTAAAGCGCTCCATGGCTTGGGACCTGGGTACTTACAGGACCACCTGCTGCCACCATTGGCTTCCCATCGACCAGTGCGCTCTCACAGGGCGGGCCTCCTCGGGGTGCCGTCAGCTGGGCGATGCTGGCTGGCGGCCCCGAGGGTGCGGGCCTTCTCTGTGGGAGAACCCTCCCTCTGGAATGAATTACCCCTGGAGATGAGAACTATCCCTGACCTGCAAACCTTCCAGCGCGCGCTGAAGACCCACCTTTTCCAACAAGCCGGTCTGGCCTAAAGTTACTGGTTAGGGTTTTAAATTGGTTTTAATGGTTGCAGTTTTTAAATTTTTTCCTTGTACAGTTTTTATTTTCATTGTATTTCAGCCACTAATTTAATCCATTTTTAATTCTATTTTAAAATTGTATTTATGTGTGTTGTTTTTACTTGGCTGTACACTGCCCCGAGTACCATTGGGAGAGGGGGCGGTATATAAAATCTAATAATAATAAATAATAATAAAATAATATAGCATCTCCTGCTTGAGTAGGGGGTTGGGCTAGAACAGGGGTCTCCAACCTTGGTAACTTTAAGACTTGTGGACTCACAAGTCTTAAAGTTGCCAAGCTTAGAGACCCTTGGGCTGGAAGAACTCCAAGCTCCCTTCCAATTCTAATCCTGTTAATATTGAGTGAGGGATATTTGATGCTTTCATTCCTTCTTCTAGGTGGACAACCTGCACATATGGACCATTTCCAGCCAGTGATGGTATTCAGAATTTTTTAAATATCGGTTCTGTGGGCGTGGCTTGGTGGGCGTGGCAGGGGAAGGATACTGCAGAATCCCTATTCATCCCCACTCTTGGGGGAAGGTTACCATCGGTTCTCCGAACTACTCAAAATTTCTGCTACCTGTTCTCTAGAACTGGTCAGAACCTGCTGAATGCCACCTCTGTTTCTAGCCCGTCAGAGCATTAGCTCCCATTGTCTTCTCTCCCTGAGCTACCAAATTTCAGCTTCTCATCACTTGGAGCACAGTCACAAAAATCACAGCATTGCTCTAAAATTGGATTCACAGAGTTGTTTAAAATTAAGACCCACCACAAGTAGAAAAAAGGAACCACCCTCCCCTCCCAAAATTTTACTCCTTCTACTCCATCTTTTGTCTTCGTTGCACTATTACCATATTCCTATTACTAATCAATCTGCCATGCTTGCTCCAATTCTGGCTGAAAAGACTGTTTATTGCTTTGATTTTTAGCCAGCCTTGGATAATATTTCATGTGTTTCTGTGCCTCTGATATTGGACATCAGGGTGGCTACGTGGCTGAATGGATAGATTAACCGAGCTAAAGTTTAGAGAGAGTGCAGGAGCAAGTTGTACTTGGCAAGTTCGGGTCTTAACTGGGTGGGAAAAGGGTAAGGAGCGGGGCAAGTTATTCAATTCTTTCATATTTATTTCTCACATTCTGAGCAGGGAAAGGAGTTCTCTTCCTACTGATTAGCCAGGCTCAACCCCAGCTGCTTTTTCAGTGAAAAGGAAACAGGACTAAATTATCAACACATCCTCCGCATGTTCTCTAAAGGTAAAACTCTCCTAGAATCATAGGGCTGGAAAGGACCATGGAAGCAGGGGCAGGCTTCAAAAAATTTAGCAAAGGATTCTCTGCCTGGTTGCTGGGTGGGTGTGGCCATGGTGGGCGTGGCCTAATCGGCCTCCTGCACCACACCGGGGGAGCGGGGGGGTTGCCCTCCCCAGGCTCCGGAGGCTTTCCTTGAGCCTCCAGGAGGGCAAAATCAGCCTCCTCAAGCTCCAGAGGTTCTGGAAGCCAGAAACAGGCCCATTTCCAGCCTTCCTGAATTTCCAGGAGGCCCATTTGTCATCCTCCCCGAGCCTCCACATGCGCCCTGCATCCAAAATGGGCCGTGTGGGGACTCCTGGGAGGAGAGGGGCAGGGTGGGCGGGGCCAGCCATGAGTGGGATTTGGGGGTTCTCCGAACTGCACAGAATCTTAGCTAGGGGCTCTGCCAAATCCCTGCGAACCCCCAGCAGCCCACCCCACCTCTGCCCAAGGCAGGAGTCCTTATACCACCCCAGATAAATGGTTGTCCAATCATTTCCTGAAAACTTCCAGTGATGGGCCACCCACAACTCTTAATGGTTCTCAGGGTAAGGAAATTCCTCCTTATTTCCAGATTGGATCTCCTTCAGCTGAGCTCCTTCTACCTGCTTCTTGTCCTGCTCTCAGGTGCTTTGGGGAAGAAAACAATAGAATAGAGTAGAGTAGAGTAGAGTAGAGTAGAAGTAGAGTAGAGTAGAGTAGAATAGAATAGAATAGAATAGAATAGAATAGAATAGAATAGCTTTATTGGCCACGTGTGATTGGACACACAAGGAATTTGTCTTGAGGTAAATACTCTCAGTATACATAAGGAAAAGATACATTTGTTAAGAATCAAGAATCATAATGTACAGCACTTAATGATAGTCATAGGGTACAATCAACAATCAAATCACACTAGGAAACAGTCAATATAAATCATAAGGATACAAGGGACAAAGTTACAGTCCTACAGTCACAAGTGGGAGGGGATGGGTGATAAGGAGTAAATGAGAAGATTAGCAGTAATAGTAGTGCAGACTTTGTAATAGTTGAACAATGTTGAGGGAATTATTTGTTTAGCAGAGTGATGGATTGTGGGAAAAAACTGTTCTTGTGACTAGTTGTTCTGGTGTGCAGTGCTCTATAGCATCGTTTTGAGGGAAGGAGTTGAAACAGTTTATGTCCAGGATGTGAGGGGTCTGTAAATATTTTCACAGCCCTCTTTTTGACTCGTGCAGTATACAGGTCCTCAATGGAAGGCTGGTAGTAATTGTTTTTTCTGCATCCTAATTATTCTCCGAAGTCTGTGTCTGTCTTGTTGGGTTGCAGAACCAAACCAGACAGTTATAGAGGTGCAGATGATAGACTCAATAATTCCTCTGTAGAACTGGATCAGCAGTTCCTTGGGCAGTTTGAGCTTCCTGAGTTGGTGCAGAAAGAACATTCTTTGCTGTGATTTTTTGATGATGTTTTTGATGTTAGGTGTCCATTTTAGGTCATGTGATATAGTAGAACCTAGAAATTTGAAGGTCTCTACTGTTGATACTGTGTTGTCTAGTATTGTAAGAGGTGGTAGTATGTCTGTTTCCCTATGACAGCCTATCTCGTATTGGAAGAATGCCATCATTGGGGGCTGTGCCTCAAACTGTTGCCAACAATGCAGCAGTAAGGAGGGATCTAACAGGTGCAGAAGATCAGGTCCATATGTTAATTAAACTGGTTTATTGCTAAAAGCCTATGCACAGGAATCTTCCCAACTAATGGTCAGCACCAGAGGTGGCATTCAGCAGGTTCTGACCAGTTCTGGAGAACCGGTAGCGGAAATTTTGAGTAGTTCGGAGAATTGGCAAATCCCACCTCTGACTGGAGTTTTTACAGTATCCTTCCCCTGCCACGCCCACCAAGCCATGTCCACAAGAACCGGTAGTAAAAAATTTTGAATCCCGCTACTGGTTGGCACTCGTTTAGAGTTGGATAAGGGTCAACAGCATTCAAGTGGCTGGACTTCATTCTCCTATGGCTACGTGGGAATTCTAGGCTGATTTCTCTTTTCACTCCCTCCCCTAGATTCTGCCATTCCTTCTCCTAAATCAAGGATATCAAACTCAAGGC